>CM069082.1:13775196-14220196 GCA_035578085.1 Solanum pinnatisectum | reverse complement strand
TGGAAGCATGTCCTCTAGAATCACTAGATCTAATTCTTCATATATATCTCCCTTGGACTATAATGTGCAGGTACCATCTAGAGCCTCTACTTCTCAAATTAGAGAAAATTATAGATGTGAAAATATAAAAATTGATAAAGATAATATTGCCAGACCTAGCTCAGATTTAGATATAACTGAATTTGAAATGAATTTCCCAGATGGGTTGAATACATAGATTTGTTTAATGATGACTGACAAACCTATTGATTTTAGTCCTGGTTCCCAGGCAAGAAAAGAGATTGCTAAGGAATTTCAAAAATCCAAATGGAAACCTTTTAGAAGATGGTTTTTCAAAAATTTTAATAAAGAGGAGCAATTTCAATTCCAAGAAGAATTTTATAGAGATCTTATTGAATTAGGAACAAATAGTTTAATTGCATTCGTTCCATGGTTTATGTGTAAACATGTTTATAACTACATATCTATGTTAGAAAAATATTTTACTTTAAGTAATGGAGAAATCACAAAATTAGTATTTCCGCCATTACAATCGTTCCAAATTAATAAAGATGATAAAATTATTCATTTTAATGCTTTTTCAAAATTATTTGAAAATGATACTGCTATAGTTACCTCCCAGCATATTAATTTGATGATAAAACAACATAATTATACAAATATTTATATGAGCATGTTAGGAGATCATATAGTGTCTTTGCATGAAAAAGTTGATAAACTTTTATCTCATATGAGTAATGATAAGAAAGGTAAGGGTAAGGTTGCTCAACCTAGCATTCAACCTCCCCCAGAAATTGAAGATTTTAAATTGAAGGATTTTTCTGATTTAGAAAATTTCCTAGAAAAGGCTTTTAAAGGTAATAACCTTAAACCTTTAAAGATTAATAATCTTTCAGAAGGAGAAAACAGTAGTGCAGGTAATAAGGAATTTTCTGATCAAATTAATAAAATATCAAAAAAATTTACGAGAAAACTGGTTCAAAGGATGTTCTATTATCCTAGGCCAACTCCTCAAGACATTCTAATAGAAGAACAAGAATACGTGGTGACCAATAGCTATAATGGAAAAGAAATCTATGAATGGAACATAGATGACTATACAGATAGACAAATTTATACAACTATGCATAGAATGATAATGTATAGTACTATTTGCAAGACAAATAAAAACAGCGATAAGACTATTGCAGAAATGATAACAGCAGGGTTTACAGGCCAATTAAAAGGATGGTGGGATAATTATCTGAATCAAGAACAAAAGGATAAAATCCTGCAGGTTGTAAAACAAGAAGGAGAAGGAGAAGTTCAAAATTCAGTTTATACACTGGTTTTGAATATCATAGAACATTTTTCAGGAAGATGGTCAGATAATAGTGAAACCATCAGGACATTGCTGTAGAATTTAAGGTGTAAGACCCTTACATCTTTTAGATTATATAAAGATATTTTTCTCTGCAGGGTTATGGAATTGCCAAAATGTAATAGTACTCATTGGAAATCCAAATTTATTGATGGATTACCATCTCTCTTTGCTGAAAGAGTAAGGAAGGTTCTAAGAAGTGATAGTCCTAGTATTAATTATGAGAATTATACTTATGGAAAATTGATAAATGCTTGTGTGCAGGAAGGTTTAGCTTTATGTAATGAAATTAAGCTAAATCAGCAGATTAAAAGGCATCGTCTTAATGAAAGACAACAATTGGGAGAATTTTGTGAGCAATTTGCTGTAGATATTCCCAAACTTGCTTCTAAAGGAAGAAAAGAAAAACATTCTTCCAAAAATAGATCTTCCAAAAAAGATTATAAAGAATGGAAGAGCAAACGAATAGAGAGAAAAGAAAGAAAGAAGAATGAAAGAAAAAGTGATCATAGATTTTATAAATCTAAACGCAGATATGATAAGTCAGATATTTGCCACAAATGCGGAAGATATGGTCATTATGCAAAGGATTGCAGGGTCAAGGAAAAAATAAGGAACCTTGATATAGACGATAATATTAAAGAATCTTTATATAAGATTATGCTTAATTCTGATTCAGGAAAATCAGATTCAGAATATAGTAGCCAGGAGGATTCTTCTGCAACAAGTGAAGATCTTAAAGCTCTTCACCAAGAGGATTATATAACCTCAGAAGATGAATGTTTACCTTGCCAACAAGGATTAGAGTGTGAAAAAGATGGAGAGGAAGATGATCTTTATAAGATCTACTCTCAGTTTAAAGAATTAAGTATTAATGTCATTGATAATGACAAAGTTATAGAACTTTTACAAACTATTAAAGATCCAGAAATAAGGGATCAAATTATAAATAAAATTAGTAATACAACATCCACCTCTAAGGATAATATTCAGAAAGAGGTACCGACTAAAGAAGGTGCATATACCATGACAGAAGTCCAGAAAATGCTATTAGAAAGGAGAAAAATAAGTACTCCTACTACTATTAATGATTTGAAAGAAGAGATTAATAATCTCAAGGATGATATTAGGCATCTTAAAGAAAAGAATGTCATTATAGAAGCTCGTCTTGATAGCATGGATATTAGACGAAATTTGAGTAATAACTCAGCATCTTCTTCGTCAGAAGAAGGAGAAACTAATAATTTAGACTTTCTTGCTAATCTAAATTTAGGTAATAATAAAGCTGATTTTTTACAAAATCTAAAAGCTTTTACTTCTCAAAAATTTTATACAAAAATTACTCTTTTAATAGATTATAATTATAAAAAAGAATTTGTTGCTTTAATTGATAGTGCAGCAGACTTAAATTGTATCCAACAAGGACTTATCCCTTCAAGATATTTTCACAAAACTACTCATAGTTTAAGATTTGCAAATGGCAGTAAAATGAATATTGAATTTAAATTACCTAAGGCTTTTATTTGTAAAGGAAAGCAATGTGTTCCTCAAAGCTTTGTTTTAGTTAAAGATATTACTAACCAAATTATTCTGGGTGTTCCTTTTATAAATGATATTTTTCCCCTTACATATTGGGATAATGAAAAAATAGTAGGTACTTGGAATAATAAACCTATTAAACTTGAATTTATTACTAAACCTTTTACTAGGATGTTAAATGAATTAACTTCAAAGATGATTTTAAAAAATAATCAAATGAATTTTATTAAAGGAGAAATTAATAGTATAGAGGTTGACACTATTTTGCAAAATCCTAAATTACAGGACAAAATCGCTATTTTAAAAAATCAGTTTTCTCTTGAGATATGTGGAGATCATCCTAATGCCTTTTGGAACAGGAAAAAACATGTTGTCAGTCTTCCATATGAAGATGATTTTAATGAGGATAATATTCCTACTAAAGCTAGGCCATGCCAGATGAATTCCAAATATTTGGAATTATGTAAAAAAGAAATTGAATCTTTATTGCATAAGGGCCTTATAAGGCATTCAAAGTCTCCTTGGTCTTGTACAACTTTTTATGTTAATAAGCATGTTGAGCAAGAAAGAGGTGCCCCCAGGTTGGCTATAAACTATAAGCCGCTTAATAAAGCTCTTAGATGGATTAGGTATCCCATCCCTAATAAAAAAGATTTGCTTGATAGAGTTTATGATGTCATTATATTTTCTAAATTTGATTTAAAATCAGGATATTGACAGATTCAAATAAGTGAGTCTGACAGGTTTAAAACTGCTTTTAATGTCCCTATGGGTCAATTTGAATGGAACGTTATGCCTTTTGGATTAAAAAACGCTCCATCTGAATTTCAAAAAATGATGAATGATATTTTTATGCCTTATAGTAATTTTATGATTGTTTATATAGATGATATTCTTGTATTTTCAAAAAATATAGAAACTCATTTTAAACATCTTGATTTATTCAAGAAGATCATTATCCAAAATGACATAGTGATATCAGCACCAAAAATGGCTTTATTCCAAACAAATGTGAGATTTTTGGGTCATCATATAGAAAAAGGAAAAATTAGTCCTATTAATAGAAGTATTGAATTTGCTTCTAAATTTCCTGATGAAATTACTAATAAAACTCAATTACAGAAATTTCTTGGTAGTCTTAATTATGTAGCACCTTTTATAAAGGATTTAGCCCTGGATACAACTATTTTATATGATAGGCTTAAGAAAAATTCTAAAGCTTGGTCAGATGATCATACTGAAGCTGTTAAAAGGATAAAAGATAAAGTTAAGAACCTTCCATGTCTTACTTTGGCCAATCCTAATTGGGAAAAGACAGTGGAAACGAATGCCTCAGATATAGGATTTGGAGGTGTTCTTACTCAGTATTGCCCTGATAATAAACGCTATTATATTGTACAATTTTATTCTGGAAAATGGAATCCATTTCAGAAGAATTATGCCACGGTAGCCAAATAAATCTTAGCTATTGTGAAAAGTGTTTTAAAATTTCAAAGTGATCTTTATAATCAGAGATTTATAGTAAAAACTGATTGCTAAGCAGCTAAGTTTATGTTTAATAAAGATTGTAAACATGATGTTTCTAAACAAATGTTTGCTAGATGGCAAGCTTTATTAACACCTTTTGATTTTGAGATTATTTATAAAAAAGGTGAAGATAATAGTCTTCCTGATTTTCTCACTAGAGAATATTTAAATTAATCATAAATGTCTTTCTTTTCAGGCATGAGACCTTCATGGCCCCCTACAAGGGGAAGAGGTGGAGGACGAAGCAATAGAGGAAGGGGAGGTCATATCCTCGCCCAAATGGGTAATAAGACATTGGTGGCAGCTTCTAGCTCGTCAAATACAGGTGATTTGAATATAAATCACCCTATGTATAAAGAATTCATGGATTTTATAAAATCTAAGCAAAATCAGGAGAATATTCCAAGGACATACTCAACTATAATATCAGAAGAAGAAAATATAGAAGTCTTTGATATAAATGAGAGAAAATAAGTTAAACTTCTTTTGGAAAATCATGATTTAAGATGGAAAGATGACCCATGGCACTTAATAAAATGAATAGGTATTTGGATACAGTCTGTTATACTATGACTGTATACAAATGTAGGATGCATTATGAGATGATACTCTCAGCAACAGGGTCAGTTGAATTTCAACATTTTTACCCTACTAATACTAAAAAAGTTTATAACTTTTCTAAGATGATTATAACAAGAATTCTTTCTCCAGAAGAATGGGGAATGAGTCCTTTAAAAGAAAAGTATTATATCCATCCTGAACAAAAAATCGCAGTAAAATATAATTACTGGGATTATGTGGATAGCTTTAATAAAGCTTTATTATATGAGAACGCTAATAAAAAGCATTCATGGTTCATAAAGATCTATGCAAATGTTTATACACAGACATTCCAAATTGGTTTTGCAAATGGTGGATGTTATATGGTCCATCTATAAAGATTTTACCGGAACAATACAAGCAATTATACTTGGAATGGGTAGATATCTCCCCCAAACTTATAAGTATGGAGAAAGATAATATTTTCTTCGAAGGAACGTCAGTTATGTATTTTTTCATAGAATTTTCTATCCCATGGATAATGAAATGGAATGTGGAAGTCAGTACTACTTTAGAAGGATTCCCGTGCTTACAAAGGACTTTTCATACAAAGTTTTGGAGTAAGCTAATATGCAAGGATATTGATGGAAAAATACATGGCCAGTAAATATTAGATTTAATAAATGTAACAATTAGTAAATATCATGTTAAGGAAATTTCTACACCACAAGATCATAATCTTAGTCCGTTTAAACAAATTGCAAGAAAAGTTCAAATGAAGAAGGGCCTAATGTCCAAGTCTGAAATAATAGCTTTATACATGGAGGAAGCAAAGAAAGACTTGATGAAGAATCTAGATATAGAAATTGGAGATGATATGTCAATGACCTCGGCCAGTCATACAAACAATGATGATGAAATGTGCTTGGCAGGAGAAGGCCAAAGTGAATATGAAGAAATTGATATTGACGCTCTTTTCATGAAGTTTCAAGAGCAAGTAGAAGAATCTTCTTCAAACAAAGCAAAGAGCAAAGGCAAGGAAAAGATATGAAGACAAATGCGGAAAATGCCAATAAACTTTAATAAAGTTGTTATCTTTAATAAAGATATGTCATCTTTAATAAAGATAGATAGTGGTCATTTAAAGTTTGTCGGCCACATGAAAGTTGTGTGAAGGCCATATGGGTGTGTCGGCCTTATCTTTTTCTTATTGGCCAATGTAAAGAGTGTGGGCCAGTGTGATTTTACATTTTTACCCTTCTAAGTCCTCTATATAAGGAGGCATTTGTTGTAGTTAAGAGGCAGGTTTTAGAAACCCCTCTCTCTATCTCTCTCTAAAATACTCTTTTGTAAAATATTTCTGAGTTTGAATAAAAATATCCAATTTGGTTTGCATAATTTTGGAGATAGCTTACAGGTACTATATTTTTCTACTTATTTCTTTTGTTATTGTTACTTAGCCTAATGACAGGCTAAATTATTGTGTTGAACTATATCATACTAGATTATTATGGTTTAATGGAATTGTAACTATAAAGAGGGTTTAAATGGCTGAAATTAAGGTCAAATTATCAATAATTTATGGCATGTTAATGAAGATGAGTTTGATCCGTTGGATTACCCTGAAAAGGGCAGACCCGGATGTATCCGTTGGATTACCCTGTGTTGTGGGCGGACCCGGTTGAAACCGATGGATTACCCTGAGAGCGGACCCGGATATGGATTCTTAATTATCATGCTAAAATTATTTAAATTTGTAAAAGACCCTTATAGTAGGCTGCGCAATCCATTTCTTATGGTATCAGAGCCATGGAATTATAGTAATTATAGGTGGTATAGTTCAACACTCTTTCATTATGAATATCATAAAGAAGAAGTCTACTGTTAAAAACAGTAGAAAATAAGAATATGATATACCGCAACAATTGGATCTACTTAATAAATGGACTATTCCTAAGATTTCACCCAGAATTAATAACTAATAAATGAAATGATAATTGAGATTTTAGAATTGAGCTGAGAACTTCAGATGAGGAAGTTGAAATATTTGAAATTAAAAATTGAATTCTTGAAAATTGAAATAGTAGAGAAAGTGAGAGTATATGTTGAATAAATATGAATAAGAGTGGGGATATTTATTTATAGATTAGTAGAGAGAATGTTTTATATGAAAATCATATAAAAATACAAAATCAGATTTATGATTTTTTTAGCCATTAGCGGCCCCACAAGAATCAAAATAATTTTAAAGGATATGATTTTTAAAACCAAATTCACTTGAAAATCGTCCTCCCCTTTAATCTTTGGTCGGCCTGATTTGGGCTACTACGGCTCTGGGTTAATTTTGGGTCGATCCGACATAATTGACTCCTTATATTTAAATCCTATAAATGATCATCAAACTTCAAAAAAGTTAAAAATAAGACGGAAGATTAGAATCACTCATTTGTCTAAGAGTTTTTAGGTTTTTTTTTTTGAAGGTATGCTAAATATTCAACTTCTTTTTCTTTTTGGGGCCACTAGTTACTTTTGTGAATTAGTCTGTGTCACATGTATGTTTCTATGTATTTCAATATGAAATGATTTTCTTGTTCTTTACAAAATGTTTTAGTTTTAAATATCGATGCTTTGTTTGTGGATTGAGGCTTCAGCTTCGGGTTGAGGCTCTGTGTATGGTCTTAGCAGGTCACTCATTTCTAGATGTGGTTGACCAAGCCCACACTATAAATGAGCTCTATCGCAAGGCCCAAGGGGATAGTGACAAGAGAGCCACATATGAGGGTAGACACAATGGGTCCCGTTCAAGGTAGAGGGGCTCCTATGATAGGCCTAGACATTGGTATCAAGATGGACAATCCAGCCGATTAGTGTAGGCTTCATTGTAGACTTCAGACGGAGACTGAAATAGGTAGAGTGATGTTGCTTTAGCCAGAGTTATAGGTCTCAGTCTTGTGTTTCAGGTCCTGGTGGATGTTCTTCAAGGGCAGATCATCATCGGGTTGTTTTGATTGTGGTGAGTTTGGTCACTAGTCTAGAGATTGTCAAGTTTATATGTAATAGATCTGAATAGAATATTTTCTGCTATTCAAATTTTAAGAAGGCAAGAAAGCTCATTCCTTGTTTCTCCGTGTGTTTCTATAAGCATATTTTAACACTTATATATGAGTAGATTCTACTACTTTAGTTCCCTTTGTTTTTGAGAATTTTATTTTTTGAAATATATCAAATTGAATGATAAGGACTTATGACATTCTTAATGTGTGAAAAGTTTCTATTTGAAACTCTAGAAAAATGAGATAACAAAAGAAAATCTAGAATTTTAAATGAGTTTGGGAGAAATGATTTTTTAATCGTTTACAAAATTCTTTTTACTTTTATAGACTTTCTATATTTAAAGTCTTTTTGACATTTCAAAACTGCTTATTTTTAGAAGCTCTTTTTTAAAAGAACGTTTCAAAAAAGTACTTTTTTTTTTTTAATAAAACAAGTTGTGTTTGACTAATTTATTTGAAAATTGTTTTTGACAAGAAAATTGTGTTTGACTTGTTCTTTTTCAAAAGTGCTTTTGAGAGTCAAATTACAAACAAAGTTAAGTATTTTTGTTCTTTTAATATTAAGATTATTTTATAGAAAGAAACTATTTTAAATACCTATTTTTATTTTTCATTCAAATAAAATTTATATATTCAAATTTACAAACAATATTATATTTTTTTTGAGAGGGCTAAAATCTGTATTCTCATTTTTTGTTTATTCTAAATCTTGCAAATTTTTTGTTGTTACCTGTTTTTCTTATTTGTAAAATAATATATAAAATATAAAATAATAATATATAAACATAAAATTAGTTCTTATAATAGTAAAAGAAAAATAAAAATTCTTAGATGAAACTTAACCAAACTTATGAGGTATGTTCATTAATTAATACAATATATGGAAGATATATTTTAGTCTTGAAAAAATAATTTTCTTATTTTGCTTTTGCTTCTACTTATTTTAAGAAGCATAATTTTTTAGCTCTTTCCAAAAATAGAATAACTACTTCTGTTTCCATTTCTAAGTAGTTTTATTGATTTGCCAAACACTTATTTTTTTTTTTTAAAAAAAAGATCTGTTTTCTCAAAATAAGATTTTCTGGCCTTGGCCTTGCAAAAGAATTAGCAAAGAGATCTTAATCTTAGATATAAAAGATCATTATTGTTAAATATAAGAAATCTATATAGTGATTTTCTTCTATTCAAATTGTAAAAAGGGAAAGAGATCTCATTTCATGTAAATTCTGAATTCTTCATTAGTGATTGTGGATATAAAATATAGGGATAACTGATTTACTTGCCTTAAATAAATTTCTTTTAGTTTAATGACCTTCTTTATAAGAGATCTTCATTTCTACATGTCAAAAATTTGAAAATTACCGTCGTTTTAAAAAAAAAAAGGCAAAAAGGATTGTGCTCTAAGACTTTGAGAGATCAACAACTTTATGTCATATTCTCAAAGTGCGAGTATTTGCTTGAGTCTGTAGCATTCTTGGGGAACGCGGTGTCCATGGATAGAATTAAAGTTGATTTAGCAAAGATTGATGCTATTTGTGATTGGGCTAGGCCCACTTCAGCTACTGAGGTACAGAGCTTCATCAGTTTGGCAGGCTACTACAAACGGTTTGTGGAGGGCTTCTCCACCATTGCTGCACCTTTGACATGATTGACCCGTCTTGATGTTCATTTTGAGTGGTCTGAAGAGTGTGAGTTGAGCTTTCGAAAGCTCAAGGAGTTGCTAACTACTACTTATGTATTGACTCTTCCACTTGAGGACAAGAGCTTCACGGTCTATTGTCATGCATCTGTGTTGGTTTGGGTTGTGTTTTGATGCAGCAGGGCCATATTATTTCTTATGCGTCAAGGCAACTTAGGCTACATGAGCGCAACTACCCCACTCATGACTTGGAGTTGGCGACGGTAGATTTCACACTTAAGATTTTGAGGCACTACCTGTATGGAGTCCATTGTGAGATCTACACTAATCACAAGCGTCTTCAGTACATCATGAGCTACTGAGAGTTTAGGGTATGGAGCCAGTAGTAAATCCTCTAGCAGCCCATTTTTTAGAGCAGTTGGTGGGGCTGGGACTAGCTTAGCCACTACCTAGACCGGTTGTGGCATCTTCAAGAAGCTATTGCCCAGCTTTTGACTATATTTGGGGCATGCTGTAGGCCCTAGCTCCAGTACCAACACCTACACCTACACTAGTGCCTACACCACTCTAGTAGGATTATCCTGGAGTAGAGGCATTTAGGGCCTTAGGACCACCTAGGGTGCCTAGCCCGTGATTGCGGTCGGAGCTATGCCACTAGAGGAGCAAAATAAGCTCAGAGTGTTCCTGAGGCTTTCACTTATGATGTTTTCTTGGGATGTGGGTGAGGATGCCCATGGGTTTTTGACTACGTGCCGTGAATAGTTGCATACCCTGGGTCTTGTGAAGTCGAAAGGAGCAGGCTTCAAATCTTATCACCCTTATAGGCCAGCCAGAGAGTGATGTCGTTCATTTACTGAGACTAGACTAACTAGCTCTCCTCCTGTCACCTGGATGAAGTTTTCTAAGGCCTTCTTGGCCAGGTTCATCCCTTGCAGCGTTAGAGATCACCTCCGTGATCAGTTCTCTAGATTGGAGTAGGGCTCCATAACAGTGTTAGAGTATGAGGCGAGGTTTTATGAGCTCCCCTGCTATGCCGTCATGATTCTACCTACTGAGGAGAGAGTTTGATGCTTTGTTCGTGGATTGAGGCTTCAGTTTCGGGTTGAGGCTCTGTGTATGGTCTTAACGGGTCACTCATTTCTAGATGTGGTTGACCAAGCCTGCACTATAAAGGAGCTTTATTGCAAGGCCCAAGGGGGTAGTGACAAGAGAACCACTTATGAGGGTAAACACATTGGGTCCCGTTCAAGGTAGAGGGGCTCCTATGACAGGCCTAGACATTGGTATCAGGATGGACAATCCAGCCGATTAGTGTAGGCTTCATTGTAGACTTCAGACGGAGACTGGAATAGGTAGAGTGATGTTGCTTTAGCCAGAGTTATAGGTCTCAGTCTTGTGCTTCAGGTCCTGGTGGACGTTCTTCAAGGGTAGATCTTCATCAGGTTGTTTTGATTGTGGTGAGTTTGGTCACTAGTCTAGAGATTGTCAAGTTTATATGTAATCAATCTGAATAGAATATTTTCTGCTATTAAAATTTTAAGAAGCAGGAAATCTCGTTCCTTGTTTCTCTGTGTGCTTTTATAAGCATATTTTAACACTTATATATGAGTAGATTCTACTACTTTAGTTCTCTTTGTTTTTGATAATTTTATTTTTTGAAATATATGAAATTGAATGATATGGACTTATAACATTCTTAATGTATGAAAAGTTTCTATTTGAAACTCTAGAAAAATGAGATAACAAAAGCGAATCTAGAATTTTAAATGAGTTTGGGAGATATGATTTTTTAATCCTTTACAAAATTCTTTTTACTTTTATAGACTTTTTATATTTAAAGTCTTTTTGACATTTCAAAACTGCTTATTTTTAGATGCTCTTTTTCAAAAAAACTTTTCAAAAAAGTACTTTTTTTAAAATAAAAACAAGTTGTGTTTGACTAATTCATTTGAAAATTGTTTTTGACAAGAAAATTGTGTTTGACTTGTTCTTTTTCAAAAGTGCTTTTGAGAGTCAAATTACAAAAATAGTTGAGTATTATTGTTCTTTTAATATTAAGATTATTTTATAGAAAGAAACTATTTTAAATACCAATTTTTTTTTCCATTCAAATAAAATTTATATATTCAAATTTTCAAACAATATTATATATTTATTGAGAGTGGTAAAATCTTTAATGTCATTTTTTCTTTATTCTAATCTTGCATAGTTTTTGTTGTTACCTTTTTTTCTTATTTGTAAAATAATATATAAAATATAAAATAATATTATATAAACATAAAATTAGTTCTTATAATAATAAAAGAAAAATAAAATTTCTTAAATGAAACTTAACCAAACTTATGAGGTATGTTCATTAATTAATACAATATATGGAAGGTATATTTTAGTCTTGAAAAAATAATTTTCTTATTTTGCTTTTGCTTTTACTTATTTTAAGAAGCATAAATTTTTCGTTCTTTCCAACAACAGCAAAACTACTTTTGTTTCCATTTAAAAGCAGTATTATTGATTTGCCAAACACTTATTTTTTTTTTTTTAAAAAGATCTGTTTTCTCAAAATAAGACTTTCCAACCTTGGCCTCGCAAAAGAATTAGTAAAAAGGCACTAAAAAGATCCTTAGTCTTAGATATAAAAGATCATTATTGTTAAATATAAGAAATCTGTGATTTTCTTCTATCCAAATTGTAAAAAGGGAAAGAGATCTCATTTCATGTAAATTCTAAATTCCTCATTAGTTATTGTGGATATAAAATTTAGGGAGAACTGATTTACTTGCCTTAAATAAATTTCTTTTAGTTTGATGACCTTCTTTATAAGGTATCTTCATTTCTACATGTCAAAAATCTGAAAATTACCGTCGTTTTAAAAAAAAAAAAAGGCAAAAAGGGCTGTGCTCTAAGACTTTGAGAGATCAACAACTTTATGTCATATTCTCAAAGTGCGAGTTTTTGCTTGAGTCTTTAGCATTCTTGGGGAACGCGTTGTCCACGGATAGAATCATGGTAGATTTTGCAAAGATTGAGGCTATTCGTGATTGGGCTAGGCCCACTTTAGGTACTGTGGTATAGAGCTTCGTCGGTTGGTAGGCTACTACAAACGGTTTGTGGAGGGCTTCTCCACCATTGCTGCACCTTTGACTCGATTGATCCGTCTTGATGTTCATTTTGAGTGGTCTGAGGAGTGTGAATTGAGCTTCCGAAAGCTCAAGGGGTTGCTAACTACTACTCATGTATTGACTCTTCCACTTGAGGGAGAGTGCTTCACGGTCTATTGTGATGCATCTGTATTTGGGGCATGCTGTAGGCCCCAACTCCAGTACCTACACCTACACCTACACTAGCGCCAACACCACTCTAGTAGGATTAGCCTAGAGTAGAGGCATTTAGAGCCTTGGGACCACCTGGGGTGCCTAGCCTGTGATTGCGGTCAGAGCTATGCTGCTAGAGGAGCAAAAGATCTTATTATACAAATTACAATGTATAAATGAATTTACACAAAACTAAACAATTTGTATAAAATTGGATGTATCTAGCGAATTATACAAATCAAAAGCTCCATAGCAAACATAAAATTTGCTATGGAGCATAATTATGCAAACTATAGCTATAACATACAAATATAATTTTTATGTTTGCTATATGTAAAAGTTGCTCATTAATACATAAGGGATATATTGGTAAATATGTATCTATGGAAGATATATTTATGTCATGAAAAAATAATTGTCTTCTTTTGCTTTTGCTTTTGCTTCTGCTTGTGCATATATTAAGAACCAGAAATTTTTAGCTTCTTTCCAACAACAGAAAAATCACTTTTGCATCCATTTTAAAGCAGTTTTATTGATTTGTCAAACATTTAATTTTGTTTTGAAAAAAGATTTTTTTTTTCTCAAAATAAGTTTTTTAAGGCTTGCAACATCAATAACAAAAAGGAGCTAAGAGATCGTTAGTTTAAGATATAAAAGATCATCATTGTTATATATATTAAATCTAAAAAAATGATTTTCTTCTATTCCAATTGTAAGAACTGCAAGAGATCTCATTTCATGTATATTCTGAATTCTTCATTAGTGTTTGTGGGTATAAATTTTAGGGATAAATGATTTTCTTTCCTTGAACAAATTTCGTTTAGTTCCATGACCTTCTTTATAAGAGATCTTCATTTCTACATGTCTAAAATCTGAGGAGATCGTCGTTTTTAAAAAAATGCCAAAACGCAATACAACTCATTTCCATCCAAGGAATATTGTACAACTGTCATAAAAGTATGTTCACTAGTTGATAACCAAACATGTTTATTAAGGAAACATATTCTTTAATAGTGTCTCTACTTCAATGTAACGACCCGTTCTCGTCGTTATAGAAAAGCTAGCGGGGGAAAATTTAGGCTGGAAAACTTTTTCGTAGTATTTGATTTTTTCCAACCTTGTCCAGATTTGGATGAAATTGTAGTCTTTGAGGGGTAGAGAAATTTGGTAACAATTGGGTGAATCTCTTATGGTTTTGATTACATGAGTGGTTAGATAACTCATTAAGGAATTCGTACGACTTTACGGAATTGAATTCGGGCAAGTAGAACTCCCGAAATCGTTCTTAGCGTAAAGGATATTTTTTTTTTATCATCGTGGGTTAGAGGTAATGGGATTTTGGAATTATTTTATTTAGCTCTCTGGTTCCATTTTGACCGCTTTGGCGGGATAGTTGCCACTCTAGCGTGGCCGCTGCAACGAGATGATGGTCGCTGTGGTGGGTACGACGAGACTCAAAATTGTAGACGAAAGACGAATAACTCACTGTTATGCTGAAACTACTGGGGCGGGGGTTCTGGTCACTTTGGCGGGGCCGCTACAGTGGGGTGAGGGCCACTGCAGCGGGACCGACGTGACTTAAAGTCGTAAATAAACCCCTAGATGACCTTATTTGGCACTTTTTGACTTTTAGAGCTAAGTAACGACCCCCAGGCAACTCTTACTCAGTTTTCACCATTCTTGAGGCTAAAGGTAAGATTTTCACTCCCCGAATCCATTTTTCAATCCGTAGAACGTAGTAGAATGGGTGAATATTGATGGGGGAGGGTTTTGTTATAGATTCTATGGTGGAAACAACCCTAATTTGGATTATTGGGATAAGGGGTTTGATCTAGGGTTCATAGAATTCTTAGTAATTTGGGTAGTTAATGATTGTTTATTGATTCCCGTATTATATTGATTGTTTGTAGACCAAGAACAATTGGAACGAATCCGAAAAGGGAAGGATCAAGTTTCTTAGGGTTTCAATCTTGTTTCGAGGTAGGTGATGGTTGTGATTCTATGATTGTGTGATGTATGCTTGTTCTTGCTTCATTATGATACTTGTATGTATATGAATGTTGCAATGTTGATCACACTTGTTGTAACTGATATAATGAATGATGATTGTCATGAATCATCTCTTGTTGTATGATTGTGAGAATATACATTGTGATTGTGATTGTGGTGTGTGAATGAGATTGGTTGCCACGTTCCGGCATAACTAATTTGGATCAGATTGCCACATTCTGGCATAAATATGGGATCAGTTGCCACGTTCCGGCATAAATATGGGATCGGTTGCCACGTTCCGGCATACTAACTATTTGAGTTTGGGTTCCATGAGAGGACCAATGATGTGATATAAAATGTGAAACTGATCGTTGTTCGTAATTGTTGATAATGTTGTATATGTTGATATATATGCATGTGATTATATTGTTGTCTTGACTTGTTTATGTTGCACTAGTGTGATAGCCGCGTGATCCTACCAGTACACTGTGGTTGTGTACTGATTCTGTACTTGCTCTTATTTTTGGTTGTGTACAGAGCATCTTCAAGCAGCTACTGACAGACCTCGCTTAGGAGATCAGTGATCGTCACTTCATATTCAAGGGTGAGCCAATTCTTCTGGGCTGCCATGAGATTCTCTTTCGTCTATGTCCACCATTTTCGGAGTTAGACCTTTGTTTTAGTTAGTTCATTAGTATGGGGTTGTATCCCTTCTTGTTTAGACTTGGATTATTTGTTAGATGTTTTGGTACATTGACTTTTAGGTTCTAGGTTAATCTTCCGCATTGTTAGTTATTATTGTTAGACTTTTGTTTGAGTTTATGGGAACTCTATTTTAATTTCCTTAGTGTTTGATTTAAATGCCTTAGTTTTTAGATTATTTTCTTGGTTTGGGTTATAGTAATGGTTCTCCCACCGGAGTGTTAGTGTGGGTACCAATCACAACTGCCTGGATTGTGACATTCAATTTATATGACATAACTCAAACTTTGAGAGTCAAATTTTTACATTGTTATGGTAAATTCTGATATAGAACATTTTTGGTTTTTAAAATAAAATTATATATTTGTAACCTATGCTACTTAAAAGTACTATAAGTCACAATAATTGACAATTCAAAATATTTGAAAGCTGTATGAGCATGTTGTAGTGAAACTCTATTGACTCTTGGAATTCAAAAAATGCCACATAAATTGAGGTTGGGAGAATTATTTTTTCATATTTTTTTTTCCATATGGTATGGAATTTTAGAGTTGGAAATTTGGATTTTGTTACTTTAGTTTCTTAAAATTTCTAGTAAGTCAAAAGGAGAAAACAATTTAAATAAAGAGACTACAAAATAAAGAATTTCTTATCATTAGCAAATTAAATATTCATATCTGGTTTGATGAAATTTTTATGCATTTTTGTTTGTTTTCTTTCATGAAACAACTTCCAAATATGAGCTTCGTGAAAATGAGGCTATCGAGAAATCCTCAAAAATTGCAAGTCATAAAATCCACCAACCTAGTGGGCTAATATTTTGTTGTCTTGCCTCGTGTTGTATGTATTTACATGAAGAACAATGATGACACAGACTCGTCCAGTGATGAGGAGAAAAATCTCCAAGGAGAGAACTCCAAGAGACATAAAAGAATGTGTAAAGAAATTATCATCGAAGATGGAAAGACTAAGGTCTTTTCAAAGAGGATGTCGTCCAAAGAGAATAAAGATACAAAGTTGCTCCAAGAAAATGTAAAGAAGTACATGGAAGTTAAACGACAAAAATGGAGGTGGGGAGTAGAGATTTGAGATGGAAGAAAGAATGTTCGATGTTGGTTAGGAACGTTTGACACTACTGTAAAAACTATTTTGGTTTATGAAGAGGTGACCATTAAATTAAGAGTTGCTAATTATTTGACAAATATTCTTGAGCCACCACCATAAGAAATCAAATCCATAAAGATTGTGCCTGTCAGATGGTAGCACAATTATAACTGCAAATTTGTTCACCTTTTAATCAAGTTCCATTGTGCTACCATTCAACAAACATGATCTTAATGGACTTGATTTCTTATGCTGGTGGCTCAATAATGTTTGTCAAATAATTAGCAACTCTTATTTTAATGATCGCTTTTCATAAGCAAAAATAGCTTCTACAATAGTGTCAAAAGTTCCTTACCAACATCGAGCATTCTTTCTTCCATCTCGAATCTTAATCCCCACCTCCATTTTCACCATGTAACTTCCTTGTACCTATTTACATTTTCTTGGAGCAGATTTGTATCTTTCCTCTCTTTTGATGACATCCTCTTTAAAAGACTATGGTATTTCTATTTTTGATGATAATTTCTTTACACTTTGTTTTATATCTCTTGGAGTTCTCTCCTAGGAGATTATCCTCCTCATCACTTGATGAGTCTGTGTCTTCATTGTTCTTCATGTAAATACGTACAACACGAGGCAAGGCAACATAATAATAGCTCACTAGGTTGGTTGATTTCATGACTCTTGCAATTTATGAGGGTTTTTCGATTGCCTCATTTTCGTCAAGCTCATATATGGAGGACATTGTTTCATGAAAGAGAACAAATAAAAAAGCATAAAAATTCCATCAAACCAGACATGAATATACACTTCATTAATGATAAGATATTCTTTATTTTGGTAGTCTCTTTATTTAAATTTTTTTCTCCTTTTGACTTACCACAAATTTAAGAAACTAAACTAAAAATATCTAAATTGCTGACTCTAAAATCCCATATCATATGGACAAAAAGGAAATGAAAAATTAAATTCTCAGCCTCAATTTATATGGCATTTTTTTAATTCCAAAAGTCAACAGAGTTTTCACCGCGACTTTTTCATACAACTTTTAAATATTTTGAATTGTCAATTATTGTGACTTATAGTACTTCTAACAAAAGTTCCAAATATATAATTTTATTTTTAAAACCGAAAATGTTCTGTATTTGAATTTACTATCACAATGTAAGAATTCGACTATTGAAGTTCGAGTTATGCTATATAAATTGAAATAGAGACACGATTAAAGAATATGTTTCCTCAATAAATATGTTTTTGTATCAAAGGCTGAACATACTTTTATGACAGTTGTACTAAATTCCCTTGAATGGAAATGAGTTGTATTGCCTTTTTGCCATTTTTTTAAAGCGATGGGCTTTCAGATTTCTGACATGTAGAAATGAAGATCTCTTATAAGGAAGGTCATTCAACTAAAAGAAATTTGTTTAAGGAAAGAAAATCATTTTTCCTAAATTTAATATCCACAAACACTAATGAAGAATTTCAGAATTTACATGAAATAAGATCTTTTGCCCTTTTAACAACTTGAATCGAAGAAAATCACTTTTTGTCACAATTCGAGTCTACACCCTGGACGTGGCCGGCATTCAAGAACCATTTCTGGTCCCCAAATGAATCCTCATCCTGGCTGACTACAAGCGGAAGACTAACTCAAGAATATAAAAGCTTAAAATTGAAATTAAAATTCATAAAACTCAAACAATTAACTCAGAATATAATAGTATATTCAACTAGCCTGAAATAGGCAACTCAAGTCTTTAAAACATTTAAACAAAATAAATGACACAGACTTCTCAAATTCTACTGTCTATCTATGAAGCATCTAAATGACAAAGATGGAAGTCGGGACAAGACCCACAACATCCAAAACAGATTGAAAAGTAAATGGAATCCTTCGGAAGCAAGGAGACTCACCAAAGCTAATTTGAACTGCAAGTGGTATCAACGAAGCGCCTGTTGATGACCCTAGTTAGTTGTATCTGCATGATGAAACAATGCAGGCCAAATGACATCAATATATTGAATGTACTAGCATGCAAGGGGAAATCTAAAGCATAAAATAAGCTTGAACTGAAATAGAAGGAAACATACTTACCTTGTCTCAAACTCACTCAACTCAAGGAATACTCAAGGATACTCAAAGGTACTCAAACTTACTAAACTCAGAAGTACTCAAGGATAAGATACACAACTCAGCAATAAGGTACTCAACTTAATGAAACAGGGCTCAACTCAGCAATAAAGTACACAACTAAGTGAAATATAGTTTAATTCAAGATACTCAACAATAAAGTACTCAACTCAGTGAAACATAGTTCAACTCAAGATACTCAACTCAAGATACTCAACTCA
The DNA here is from genome assembly GCA_035578085.1 of Solanum pinnatisectum. Lineage (NCBI taxonomy): Eukaryota > Viridiplantae > Streptophyta > Magnoliopsida > Solanales > Solanaceae > Solanum > Solanum pinnatisectum. The sequence goes on along the minus strand of CM069082.1, from coordinate 14,201,077 downwards.
AGAAACTCAAGGATAAAGCAACAATAAAAGATGCAATTTATGGAAAGCTTTTAAAACAATAGATACCAACTCAATTGTATGTAAAAATTAAATAATAACTCAATATTATGTAAAAATACAATAATAACTCTTATTTGTATGTAAAAATATAATAATAACTCTTATTTGAGAGATTCTCTAACTGACAACCATCACTATGAGCTATGTGATGATACAACATCTCACCCACACTACTAGAATTTTCCTATACCTTTACGAGATATAGAACTCCTCAACTAAGTGGATCCACTAAGCTATGCTGAAAAAGCTATAAGGAATCATCTATAAAATATGACCCTTTACCCATGTTTGCAAACATAGTTTATGAGGATTTTTAGTTGTCTGAACTTATCCCCATATCGGTGCTCAATACTACTCCTAATAATATATACTCATGCTCATATGTTTAAAAGCATAACTCTTCCTCTGGTTTGAGATAATTGCTCAAACTACCCTCTTTAAAAGAGGTAATTGCTCTTGAATAGGAACTCATAACTCATTTAGAAATCTCAGTTTCTCTTTTATCAATGTACCTCTGGAATACATAGTCCCCCTTATACTCTTACTCAACTCATACTTGAAACCTCCTTCTAAAAAAAAGCATATCAAAATCATATTATAATATGATCATTGATGACTAGGGATGTCATACTGCATAAACATTGATGGTATATCTAGATACCATACTGGTCATACATTGATGACATACTCGATTGCATACTAATCATGTTTTAGAAAACTCTTTTCTCAAAACTCATCTTTACTTTCTCAAAACATAATTTAAGAACTCAAGTGTTGGCTTTAAAAGACTTCTCAAAATTCATAACTCAACTCATAGAGTTCATGTGGAATTATGGACATGACGCCGTTGCGCCTTAGCGCATCCCTTTTCTTGCTCCAGCCTTCTTTTTATTTTAAAGGCATATAGGAGCCTGCTTTGGTGACCCTACGAGGAAGGTCCGTGCAGCATTTCCACGATATCATTATGATCAATTAATGGGACTTGGACTCAACTCAGGGATCTTAATAGCAACATGGAACTCAGTACTCAGAACTCAAGACTCAAGAACTCAAGGACTCAAGAACTCGGAACTCATAACTCAACAATATTACTCCTCTCAAGGATACTCAATTTATGGAGTCCATGCGAAATTATGGGCATGAATGACTCAACTCAAAGATCTCAATTACAATGTATACTCATGAATACACTATTCTCATTCTCATACTCATTTACTCAAGTCTTGAAACAAGTTATAAATAATTGTAGAAGACTCCTCGAAATAACTCAAAGGGACTTTCTCAAACTTTTACCTTACTCTACCTTGAATTTGAATTATGAATTTAAAGATCATGATTAGGATTTAAAGGACTTCTCAATGATTAGATGAAGTTTAGATAGTTGATAATAAGAAATAGGAGAAGACAAAAACTAGGGAGCATGTGCGAGACGTGGAGGAGGGTTATTATTTTTGGTCGTAAAATAAAATTTTGGGACAGTGGAGTCTGCATCCTCTCCGCGATGCGGACCTAGCCACAAAATTTAGCCCAACTTTTCTTCCTCTTCCAAACTCGATTCAACTCCTACCCACTTCAGTTCTAAGGTCAAATTCATGAATTTTCATTACCCAAAACAATTTCAGTGAAACCCACACAAGGAACTATCAATATACTCTCTTATTCGAAAACCCTTACCTTAAGAACTCAAAAAGAAACTCCTTTACCAATTAAACTCAAGAACTTCTCAAGAACTCAACAATCAACATCAAGAATAAATTATTGGGTAAAATATTGCATGATTGGCGTGAGGGCAAACAAACCTAACACTATGTAAGCTTACACACATTAATTTGGCGAAACAAAACCTCAATTTTCAAGAAAACTTAGTTAACACTTGAACTCCTCCTAGTTTCCTCCTCTTTAACTCTTCTCAAAACCCTAAGTCTGATTTTGAATTATGAAAACTGATTTAAATCAGTTTAGACCCCTAAAATAATACCAAAAACATTTGAAGCTAAAGAGGTAAGGAAAAGACCAAAATACCCCTCATTAATTCGAGTCACTTTCCTTAACTGGACAGGCTAACTTCAAACGGGCATATCTCTCTCTCCGAACTCAGATTTTAGCAAAATCAACGGAATTGAAAAGAGGATTCAAAGACCTTTCATTTGATATTTTATAGGCCACCTAACTCATCCTGTACTAAAAGTTGTGGTTGTTTGAAGTTGACCCCAAAACTTAAAAGAACTTAGGAATGACTTGAATGAATTCTCTTTAGTTTTTTTTGGAACTTAAGGTGGTACATTTAGTGACATTAACACTATAATAAAATTTAAATTTCTCGATAAAATTGTACTCACAACGAGGGATGGTTTGAGTTTTAGCTCAAAATATTTCTGGGGTGTGACATTATCTCCCCCTTGGGATCTTTCATCCTCGAATGGCGCCTGGATCGGGTACAGAACGGGGTTACTCTGACTATATTCAAGCTTAACCCAAATCCAAATGTTTGGATTCTATACCTCTCTATGGAGAATTTCATCCCAAGAATATGCAACACCCCGTAGTCTAGCAGACTAAATTAGGGCTAAGTGTGAAGGCAACAAGCCAAGGAGAAGGGCAAGAGCCAAGGGAAAGGGCCAAGGCTGCCCAGCTTTCCCAAGGGACTTACCACCTTCCACGAGAGCCTTGATGGCTCATGGTGGCCACCATGGATTGTGATGCCACTCGTAGTGGTGAGGCAGTAGCCCCCTCAAGGCTGCACAAGTTGACCTCCTCCACACATGCCACTTCACGGCCCATGAAGCCTTAGATGGATCGTGGGAGGGGTCATAAGGTTGCCTTAGTCTTTTAGGGGTTAAGGGAAGGTGGCCTAGCCATTGGTCCAAGTCCAAGAGAGGGACCACGGCTGGTGGTAGGCACCACAGTTCATGGAGCCCTCCATGAAGAGGAGGCAGTGGACTGCCAAGGGAGGGGCAAAATAGGACTTTCTGGTTTTAATTAAAATAAAGTGAGGTCTTCTTGCATAAGCCTAGTACACCTATATAAGTGATTTTAACCCTTTAAACTCACCATTCAAGACATTATTTCCAAAACCCCAAAAGAAATCCTAAAGCTCCTCTCTCAAATATTTCTCTCTATAGAACTTGAAGAAGAAGAAAGAGTTCAAACTAGGATCAAGGTCAAGTCTCCAATTGTCAAGAATTTGTGTGCTTTGTAATCAAGGTATGATATATTTTCATCCATGGATTCCTTCCATCCATGGAACCCCCAGGATTCCCTAATTTAAAGGATGAAATTCCCCAATTTGAGTTAGGGTTTCTTCTAATATTGTGGGTATTGATGAATGCAGATCGAATACCTATGACTATACAAGTAAGGCAAGAGGTGAGTACCCATTAGCCTTTAAAATGGGCATAGAGATGAATCCCCATATCTTCAAAAGGTAAGCTAAAGATGAGAATGATAGATGATGTGCTTGAATGATGGCCTAAGGTTGCTTACTTTGATGAGTAAGAGTAATGGAGGATTATGCATGTCTTGGTTAGGTTACTTTATGAAGAACTCCGCTTATCTTATGATGAGTTATGTGCATTGATTATGCTTATGACTTATGCTGTTATCTCTTATGTTTATGGATTATGTCTTATGATTACTAATGCTTATGTTATGCCTGTGGTGATGTTTATGCTAGCTATCATATTTAGTACATGGTTGTAGTAACACATACTCTTGTCTATATTCTTATCAAATATAGGGTTCGGTGATATCGACTTCCATCTCCGTGACTAGGATCATAGTAGAGCAAGATTTGAAGTCTTGGTGAGTCCTCATAGCATTCGAGGATTTGACGACCATGTCCTTATGTCTTTCATTTTATGTTTAGAACTATTGTATGGGCTATGCCCCAAAGATATTCATGTTTTAGATGGTTTGAGACAAGTGTAATAAACTTCACCTTCGTTTTATAAAAGACTCTGATTGTATTGAAAATATTTTAAATTTCCACATCATTTCTATTACTTTATGTTATGATATTCTAAGTGGCTTGTATGAGAACTCCCGGGGTCTTGTATGCCTTGTTACATCTAGGGGGTACCCCTGGTTCGTTACAAACTTGGTAATCAGAGCATAAGGTTTAGAATGATTCTAAGATGTCTCAAAACCACGTCTAGTAGAGTCTAGTTCATAAGTATGAAGCACACCACATTGATGAATGAGACGCTATTAGATACTTAGGAAACTTCACTTCTTCATAACTGTAACTCCTCGAAACTAGTAGACTAAACTAGGGCTAAGTGTGAGGGCAAGAGCCAAGGAAGAGGACTAGGCAGTCCACTCTTACATGGGCATTGCCTCATCTTCCACGACCACAACCACAACCATGGATCATGGTGAGGACCATGGCTCGTGGTGTGGCTCGTGGTGGGCTAGGCAGTGGCTAAGCAATGGCTGCCTAAAATAACCCCCTTCACACGAGCCACTTCACGGCTCATGGTGATGACAATAGCTCGTGGGAAGGCTCGTGGTGGTACCTCAGATTTTTATGGGTTAAGGGGAACGTTGCCTAGCTACTGTATCATGATTAAGAGAGGCACCACGGGTCGGGGAAGGCACCACGGCTCGGGGAGCCTCACGTGAAGGGCTTTTCACTAGACTTAGAGTTTAGGGTCAACTTAAAATGATGATATCTCTCAGAACCAAATGAGTTAGGTGGGCCATTACCTATCCAATTAAAGGCCTCTGAGTCCTCTTTCCAATGACACCGAGTTTTACAAATTCGCATCTCGGAGTAACAAGTTATGCCCAAATTAGTAAAGCACTGTCAGGCTGAAAATTCTTCACGACCCGTTTCACGGGCCATGGTGATGATGATGGTATGAAAATTCTTCATGACCCGTTTGAAGGACAAAGTATGAGAATTATGTATGACTATGAGATTATGTCTATGGTTTATGAACACTTTGAGACTAAAGTGAATACGCTCATGATCTAGTTGTTGTTGTGTTGAAATATTATCCTCATGAACACACTTATGTATGAATATGATATGATGTGAAAGGTTTTTCACATATTGTGATTCTAAGGTTGGAAGACTAGTCTCACCTAATGAATCTAGAAGCTATAGTATGAGTTATGTTGGATTGAGTGTCAAGACATTCTTCCACAAATATGAACTTAAGTCAAGACTTAAAATGAACTCCATGGGAATTATGCTTAGCACCGAGTGGATATGGATATGAGATAGAAGCTCTTTCGTTAGTTGAGGTCGGGCTTATAGAAGAAATATCATGAGATGGAAGCTCTTCTGTTAGTAGAGGTTGAGTTTCTAGTAGCAATCTCCTTATCCCATAATTATGTGCCCATATAGGCTACTTAGCTATTGGATCCACCTAAACTAAGAGTATGGTCCAACCTTAGGCAAGTAGGACAATCCCTTTTCGTTGTGGGGTAGACACCAGATTCCATTGTTAGCTCACATGGTCTATGTCGGTTAAGGCTAATTCCCATAATCAGAATATGAATTCTGAACTATGGTTACTTAAGAAGCTTTACTTAGTGTGAGTGAGAGTATGGGATCTTATTCATGCATTGCACAAATATGCTTTGAGGGTATTTATGGTATGTTCCTTTTATGTTATGATGATTTATGTAATGATTATGCTTATGATCTATGCTTATGATGTATGCGTAATTGGATTGTAGCTTGAAAGGCCTTTCCAATGCATGGGTGACTAAAGGTGAGCATTCCCTTGTCTTTATTAAATAAGCTAAGGATGAGATCAAAATATAGTAAGTATGAATGAGAACCTAAAGTGAACTGCTTAGCATGGGTGGGATTATATGGTCTTATCCATGTATTGCACAAGCTTGCCTTGAGGTGACTTATGTAGAGTTTCTCTTATATCATGTTACAATAGATGCATTAGTTATGCCTTTGTCTATGTTGTCATCTCTTATGCTTATAGCCTATGTCTTATAATGAAGTCTCTTATGCTCATGACTTATGATATTGTCTCTTATGATTATGGTATATGTCTTGTGTTGACTAATGCCTTTTATATGCTCTTATGATGTTATGCTAGCTATCATATTTAGTACTTTTGTACTAACACACACTCTTGCGTACATTATCATCAAATGTAGGGTTCGGCGATTTTGAGTTCCATTCTTGAAGATAGGTTTCTAGAAGTGCAAGGAGTTGAAGACTTGGTGAGTCCTCATAGCATCGAAGATGTGATCACCTTTCCTTTATGTCTTTCCTTTTTGTTTTAGACTATTTTATGGGCTGCTTCCCAAAGAGTTATTCATGTTGTATTAGATGGTTTGAGATAAAGTGTTATAGACTTCCGCTTGCTTTTATTTAAGACTCCGATTTTATGGAAAAAGTTTTAAAATTTCTGCATTATTTCTAATATTTTATGTTATGATATGCTAAGTGGCTTGTGTTGGGACTTTTGGGGTCTAGTACGCCATGTTACATCTAGGGTGTACCCCTGGGTCGTGACAAACTTGGTAATCAGAGCTCAAGTTTTAGAATGGTTCTAGGATTGTCTCAAACCATGTCTAGTAGAGTCTTGTTCATAAATGTGAAGCATGCCACATTTATGAATAGGAGGCAATTAGATGCTTAGTAAACTTCACTTCTTCATTCTCTAAGTAGGGCTCTCTCTTACTCCTTATCTGATGGTCTTCAGGATATGACTACTCGAAGGGCTCATGCTTCAAGGAGCGAGGGAGAAAATGTTGGTTGTGATGAAAATTATGGCTATGTAACTAGATATGACTTGATATGTTAGATTTAGGTGACATCCTTTGGTATAAATGGGTTGCATTATGGTTATGTGTATTTGATGGTAGAACCCAACTTAGTCATGATGAGTTTTGGGGTATGTTGATAGGTTTGGTGTATATGGTGTTTTAGTAAATGCCTAGAGATGTTTAATGAGTAGACTCCTTTAAAGGGTAGTAGTGTAATTCATCATGGTTTAGAATCATCTTGTGTGATGGATGTGAAAGTTTAGTGGTAGCTAGATCCGACCTTAGAGTTGAAGGAGATGGTGCTTAGAAGAGTTTGTATAGGCTTACTCCCAAGGAGGAGATAATGTGCTTATATAGCAAGGTTGTTGAGTGTTCTTGATGTTCTTGATTTGGGTTGGCTTGAAATTCTCACCTAGAGAGGTGTAGTGAGTTTAGGAAGTTTAGTCTCGATTTTGGAGGCTCATATAAGATCTTGAGTGAAGTTGGTAAGGTTGCTTGTGAACTAGAGTTTCTTAATGAGTGGTACCGGTGTATCCGATTTTCCATGTCTCTTAGATAAAGAAGGGTGTTGGGTATCTGACATTCATAATTCCCTCAAGAAGAGTTGGGGAGTTAATGAGAATACCTCTAATTTAGAAATACCAGTAGGGATCTTAGAGCGGCAAGTTAAGAAGTAGAAGAACAAGGAAGTTTCTTCCATGAAATTTTGAAGGAGTAGTCTTTTAGTAAGGGTTTTAGGTGAGGGTGCTACTAGGGAGGCCAAGGGCCAATAAGAAGTCCCGATATCCTCATCCTTTTCCTTGTCTTCCTCCTTTAGCATTAAGATGATGAGTTCCTCATGATTTGTTCCTTATGTGAAGTCATGTATGTTTTAGATATTTTCATGATTTCCTTATGTGATACATGTTCATGAAAATTTGTTTTTAGAAAGAAAATGAGTTTTATATGATTGATTTTCCTCATGTTGTAGTGCATTGAGTATGAGTTGCCTATAGACTTTATGAGATGAATATATGAGCATGCCTTTGTTCGGAGTTGAGAGATTCCTCCTTAAATGAATGCTTTTGAGAGTAAATTGCATATGAGCTCCATGAGTGTATGTTGAGCATGATTTAGTTTGAAGAAGGTAATTCCTCCTATGAATATGATGATTTATGAGATTTCATGCATAATGGGTTATTAGATGTAGTTCCTACTTCCTTGTGTTGCATTGAATATGTTTGAGATGGAGTTGATGTTTCCTCCTTGTTTTGTGCATGGTTATGATGGTGCATGCATGATGGGCTACTAGTCTTGAGTCTTTACTTCTGTAAGGTGTCTGAAGTGTGATTCGAGGACAAATGTTCCCAAGGGGGGGATATTGTAACACCCCGGAAACTAGTAGACTAAACCAGAGCTAAGTGTGAGGGCAAGAGCCAAGGAAGAGGACTAGGGCAGTCCACTCTTACATGGATACTGCCTCACCTTCCACGACCACCACCGTGGCTCGTGGTGGGCTAGCCAGTGGCTAAGCAAAGGCTGCCAAAACAACCCCCTCCACACGAGCCACTTCACGGCTCGTGGTGGTGTTGCCTCAGATTTTTAGAGGTTAAGGGGAAGGTTGCCTAGCTACTGTATCACAATCACAAGAGGCACCACGGCTCATGATAGGCACCACGGCTTGTGGAGCCTCACGTGAAGGACTTTTCACAAGACTTAGAGTTTAGGGTCAACTTCAAATGATCATATCTCTTAGATCCAAAGGAATTAGGTGGGCCATTACCCATCCAATTAAAGGATTCTGAGTACTCTTTCCAATGCCACAGACTTTTCCCAATTCGCATCTTGGAGTAAATAGTTATTCCCAAAATAGTGAAGCATTGTCAGGCTGAAAATTCTTCACAACCCGATTGACGGGCCATGGTGATCATGACGGTCCGTGAAGGTGCCCTTCATGCCATTTCGGCAGTAAACAGTCAGGGAACTTCTTGGGTCTTTTCCCAATTATTTTAATTCAAAGATATGTCATTTTGCCCAAGCCTAGGATCCCTATATAAGTCATTTTAACCCAAAATGCACCTAATTAAGTCATTTATTCCAAGACCCAAATTAAATCCCCAAAAGCTCTCCTCTCAAATATTTCTCTCTCTAGAAAGTGAAGAAGAAGAAGAAGAGGGTCAAGCTAGGTCAAGTCAAGACTCCATTGTTTCAAACTTGCTAGGCTTTATATTCAAGGCTTATTCATTCATGGATCCCTTTCATCCATGAAGCCCCCATGTTTCCCCCAATTGTGAAGATGAATCCCCAATTCTAGTTAGGGTTCCTTCCTATAATGTGGGTATTGTTGTATGTTGATACAATTGAGTGGATAATGGTTGTTTATGATGTAATTACATGCTTTTAGTATGATTATACATGTATTCTTGATTAATCTAAGGTTTTAGGGTGAAATTGATATAGTTGGGTTTTATGCCATGAAAGAGGAAATTGAGGGCTTAGATGTGATCTTCTAAGATTGATGAATTTCTTGAAATTATAGCACCTAAATATGAAATTATATGTTTTCCATGCCTAACCCTAGTCTAATTGATGAAATTGAAGTAATGAGGGTTAGTGCCCTAAAGAGGGATATTGAGGATTTAGAGATGATCTTCTAGGGTTGATGACATGTGTAGTAATTGTTTAATAATGAAAGTATATAGACATGAATTGAATTAGATTGAAGTATATATGATGGATCATAACTAGTAATCATTGAGATTAAGCCTTTATTATGATTTATGACTAGAATCACTTAATAATGAAGCGTGTGATTAGAATGCCTTGTAATCTAGGTTCATAGAATGCTTTTAAGAAGTAAAGCCATTAAGAGTACATACTCATAAATATGAATGTTGACTTTTTGGATTTTGAAGGTAAAGCTAATATGATGAATTATGTATGATGAGGCCTTAAGAGGGAAGTTGACTTGATAATGGTAGACTATTAGATAGAATGGTTATGGTAGGACTTTACCCACCTAATCTACCTCATGAATATTTAAATGCATAAAGGGATAGAATCACATGAGTTAGGATGATATCCATGTCTAGTGTTTGAACCCTAACTGTGATGATTGAAAGTAAGTCTTGAACCTCAAAGAGGTGAATTATGAGATTAAGCTTATAGTATTTGAACCATTTGAATAATGTTATCATCCATGTCTAATGTAGTAATTCTAGATGTGTTGATTGAGTATGATCTATGGTCCTTGAAGGACAAAGTATGAGAATTATGTATGACTATGAGATTATGTCTATGCTTTATGAACACTTTGAGAGTAAAGTGAATAGGCTCATGATCTAGTTGTTGTTGTGTTGAAATGTTATCCTCATGAACACACTTATGTATGAATATGATATGATGTGAAAGGTTTGTCACATATAGTGATTCTAAGGTTGGAAGACTAGTCTTACCTAATGAATCTAAGAGCTATAGTATGTTATGTTGGATTGAGTGTCAAGACATTCTTCCACAAATATGAACTTAAGTCAAGACTTAAAAATGAACTCCATGGGAATTATGCTTAGAACCGAGTGGATATGGATATGAGATGGAAGCTCTTCCGTTAGTTGAGGTCGGGTTTCTAGAAGAAGTCTCATGAGATGGAAGCTCTTTCGTTAGTAGAGGTTGAGTTTCTAGTAGCAATCTCCTTATCCCATAACTATGTGCCCACATAGGTTACTTAGCTATTGGATCCACTTAAGCTAAGAGGATGGTCCAACCTTAGGCAAGTAGGACATCCCCTTTTCGGTGTGGGGTAGGTATCAGATTCCATGGTTAGATCACATGGTCTATGTCGGTTAAGGCTAATTCCCATAATAAGAAAATGAATTATGAATTATGGTTACTTAAGAAGCTTTACTTAGTGTGAGTGAGAGTATGGGATCTTGTTCATGCATTGCACAAATATGCTTTGAGGGTATTCACGGTATGTTCCTTTTATGTTATGATGATCTATGTAATGATTATGCTTATGATGTATGTTTATGATGTATGCTTAGTTGGATTGTAGCTTGAAAGGCCTTTCCAATGCATGGGTGACTAAAGGTGAGTATTCCTTTGTCTTTGATATGTAAGCTAAGTTCAAAAGATAGTAAGTATGAATGAGAACCTAAAGTGACTTTCTTAGCATGGGTGGGATTATGGGGACTTATCCATGTATTGCACAAGCTTGCCTTGAGGTGACTTATGTAGAGTTTCTCTTATGTCATGTTAAAATAAATGAATTAATTATGCTTATGTATATGTTGTTATCTCTTATGCTTATAGCCTACGTCTTATGATGAAGTCTCTTATGTTCATGACTTATGATATTGTCTCTTATGATTATGGTAGATGTCTTATGTTGACTAATGCCTCTTATATGCTCTTATGATGTTATGCTAGCTATCATATTTAGTACTTTTGTAATAACGCATACTCTTGCCTACATTCTCATCAAATGTAGAGTTCGGTGATTTTGAGTTCCATTCTTGAAGATAGGTTTCTAGAAATGCAAGGAGTTGAAGACTTGGTGAGTCCTCATAGCATCAAGGATGTGATCACCTTTCCTTTATGTTTTAGACTATTGTATGGGCTGCATCCCAAAGATTTATTTAGGTTGTATTAGATGGTTTGAGACAAAGTGTTATAGACTTCCGCTTGCTTTTATAAAAGACTTTGATTGTATGGAAAAAGTTTTAAAATTTCCGCATCATTTCTAGTTACTTTATGTTATGATATGCTAAGTGGCCTGTGTTGGGCCTTTCGGGGTCTAGTACGCCATGTTAAATCTAGGGTGTACCCCTGGGTCGTTACAATTACTCTAAGTCGTGCCATAGAGATTAACTCTATAAGGTCTTTCTCCTAATCCTTAGTTGATGGTATACAGGATATGACTACTACAAGGGCTAATGCTAGAAGGAATGAGGAAGATAATGTGGATCAGAAAGACCCTTCTCAAGCTCTAATTGACCCTATAGCTGAGAATGTGACAAATATGGAGTTTAGGACGGCTTTTCAAGTATTGGCTCAAGACGTGATGGCCCAAGCCAATAGAAAGGTAGCATAACCCAAATGTGGGTACATCGGGGTAAGAAGTGAGGGACTTTATAAGGATGAACCATTTGGAATTTTATGGATCCAAAGTTGAGGAAGATCCTCAAAAGTTTATCGATGAGGTCTATAAGGTACTTGCTACTATGGGGGTGACTCTGGTAGAGAAAGCAGAATTAGATGCTTATCAATTGAAAGGTGTTGCTCAAGTGTGGTACAACCAATGGACAGAAGAAAAGTCGATAGGAGCGGGTCCCATAGAGTGGAAGTATTTAAATCTGCTCTTTTGATAGGTTCTTCCCCCTTGAGATGAGGGAAGCAAGGGTGCATGAGTTCCTTAACCTTCGTCAAGGAAGTATGAGTGTGAAGGAGTATGTTCTAAAGTTCACTCAATTGTCAAAATATGCTCCATCTCTAGTGGCCGACCCTTGGTTGGGAATGAGTAAGTTTATGTCGGGTGTGTCCGATCTAGTAGTGAAAGAATGTCATACAGCTATGCTTGAGAATTATATGGATATTTCTCGTCTTATGGTTCATGCAAAAAAAATTGAGGAGTAAAAACTTAAAGAGGGAGCTAGGGAGAAAAAGAGGTCAATAATTGATGATGATAATTTCTCTCATGCAAGGTCCGATGGATATGGTCATCCTAGGTATAGACAAAAGTTCCCCGGGCAAGGGCCCTCAAATACTTCTAAGTTCAACCAAGAATGAGTGCCTAACCCTAAGCTTTAAGGAGATAGTAGTGGGGTTCTATTGCCAGGGTATGATAAGTGTGATAGAAGACATGCGGGTGAATGCCTAGCGGGTTCTAATATTTGTTTTGGTTATGGTAAGATGGGCCACAAGATAAGGCATTGCCCTACAATTGCTAGGAAAGAAGGAGATAGTCATTGTACGTCTCAACCCTATCCTTCATCCAGTCCAATTTGTTCGGGCGTGAATGCTCCAAAGAAGAATATGTTCTATGCACTCCAAGCTAGAGATGAACAAGAGTGTCTTGCCGATGTGGCTACCAGTATGTTGAGAGTTCTTTATCTTGATTGTTTATATTTTATTTAGATCTTGGTGGTACTTTGTATTTTGTGACATGATAGACTTGATATGCTAGGTATTGATGTTGTCCTTAGTATGGATTGGCTTCACTCTTAGTATGCTTCTATTGATTATATAACCTGATATGGTCATTATAAGTTTTGGGGAATATGGTTTGGTTTGACTAATGCTCCGACGTTATGTAAAGACTTGATGAATAGGGTTGTAGACAATACCTTGATGTGTTAGGTTAGTAGACTCCTCCGAAGGTGGTGTTATAGTTCACCATGGTTTAGAATCGTCTTGGGTGACAAATATGAACGCTTAGTGATGTTTTGGTCCGACCTTAGTTGAATTAAAAGGAGTGGTGCTTAGAAAGTCTGTTTAGGCTTTCTCCCAAGGGGGAGATTGTATGCCTAGATATCAAGGTCATTGAGTGTTCCTAATGTTCATGATGTGAGGTTACTTGAAAATTCTCACCCAAGAAAAGTGTAATAAGATTGGGAAGTGAGGGAAGCTTAGTCCCCATTTGGTAGGCCCATATGAGATCTTGAGATATGTTGGTAAGGTTGCTCATGAGTTTGCCTTGCCTAAAGAAATGGCATCGGTGCATCCGGCTTTCTATGTCACTATGTTAAAGAAGTGTGTTGGACATCCAACATCTATAGATCCCTTAGAAGATTTGGGAGTAATGAGAATCTCTCTTATGAAGAAATAATGGTTGAGATTTTAAACCGGCAAGTTAAGAAGTTGAGGAATAAAGAAGTTGCTTCTGTGAAAATGTAATGGAGGAATCCTTTAGTTAAGGGTGCTACTTGGAAGGCCGAGGCCATTATGATGTCCCAATATCCTCATCTTTTTCCTTTCTACTTCTCCTTTAGCTTGATATGATGAGTTCCTCATGGTTTGTTCCTTGTTTTGGTTTCGTGTGTGTGTTAGATGTTCCCATGATTTCCTTATGATTATGCATGTTCATGAAAAAACTTGTTTTTGAAAGAAAATGAGTTTATATGGATGATTTTTCCTCATGTTGTAGTGAATTTAGTATGAGTTGCCTATAGACTTCATAAGATGAATTGTTCAACATGCCTTAGGTTGGAGTTGAGAGAATTCCTCCTTGAATATATGCCTTGAGTATAGATTGCATATGGGCTTGAGATTGTGTTGAGCATGCTTTATCTCGGAGATTATGTTTCCTCCTTGAACATGAAAAATGTTGAAATTTCATGCATAATGGGTTGTCAGATGTATTTCCTACTTCCTTGTGATGTATTGAGTATATTTGAGTTTGGAGTTGATGTTTCCTCCTTAGTTATGTTAGATGAGTTGCACGCATGATGGGCAGCTAGTCTTGAGTCGTTTCCTTTAGGAGATGTCTAGGATGCCATTCGAGAGAAAATTTCCCCAAGGGGGGGAGATATTGTAAGACCCCATAGTCTAGTAGACTAAACTAGGCTAAGTGTGAGGGCAACAAGCCAATGAAAGGGGCAAGAGCCAAGTGAAAGGGCCAAGGCTTCCCAACTTTCCCAAGGCACTTCCCACCTTCCACGAGAGCCTTGACGGCTCATGGTTCCACTCTTAGTGGTGAGTCAGTAGCCTCCTCAAGGCTGCCCAAGTTGACCTCCTTTACGCAAGTCACTTTGGGGCTCGTGAAGCCTTAGACGGATGGTGGGAGGGGTCGTGAGGTTGCCTTAGTATTTTAGGGGATAAGGAAAGGTGACCTAGCCAGTGGTACAAGCCTATGAGAGGGACCACGGCTCGTGGTAGGCACCACGACTCGTGGATCTCTCCGTAAAGAGGAGGCAGTGGATGCCAAGGGAGGGGTAAAATAGGACTTCCCAGTTTTTAATTAAAATAAAGTAAGGTCGTCTTGCCTAAGCCTAGTACACCAATATAAGTGATTTTGACCCTTTAAACTCACCATTCAAGACATTATTTCCAAAACCCCAAAAGAAATCCCAAAGCTCCTCTCTCAAATATTTTACTCTCTAGAACTTGAAGAATAAGAAAGATTTCAAGCTAGGATCAAGGTCAAGTCTCTAATCTTCAAGCATTTGTGGGCTTTGTAATCAAGGTATGATAGCTTTTCATCCATGGATTCCTTCCGTCCATAGAGCCCCCATGATTCCCCAATTTAAAGGATGAAATTCCCCAATTTGAGTTAAGGGTTCTTCCAATGTTGTGGGTATTGATGAATGTTGATCCAATTGAGTGGATTATGATTTTTTATGCTTGAATTGAGTAGATTCAATGATATTAGTATGAATTTACATATACCCATGCCTAATCCATTTCTAGAAAGATGAAATTGATGTAAGTGGGCTTTATGCCATAAAGGGGAAATTAAGGATTTAGAGGTAATCTTCTAGGATTGATAAGATACATTGTAGATTGCTTGAGAGTAAAGCATATAGATATGAATAAATTGAGATTAAAGTATACTTCATGAATTATTATTATTAGGGCATTGAGAGTAAAACTTATGTTATGAATGCTGATTTTTAGATAGAATTGTTGTGGAAGGATTTGCCCACATGATCTACTCTATGAATGTATAAATGTGAAAGGTTTTCTCACATAGAATGATTCTAGGTTGAAAGGCTTTCTGACCTAAAATGAATCTAAGTCAAAGGACTATGATATTTGATGATGCTTGAGGTGATTACCTATGACCTCCACATGAGAAGGATATGAGGTGATCTCCTATATTCCTAAGTTAAAAACATGAGGTGATTACCCATGCCATGTAATGATGGAACATGAGGTAATTACCCATGCCATGTAATGATGAACATAAGGTGATTACCTATGACATGTGATAATGAATGCGAGGTGACTACCTTTATTATATAACTTTAAGAAGCATGGCAAGAGGTGAATACCCATTAGAATTTATACCAAGGACATGGAGGGGAATACCTATGATCCTTATAAAATAATGTGGAGGCGAATACCTATGTCATATCATGTTGATCGTGGATGCGAATACCTATGATCCTTATAAAATGATGTGGAGGGGAATACCTATGTCATATCATGTTGGACATGGAGGCGAATACCTATGATTCCTTAAAATGGACATGGAGGCGAATTCCTATGATTCCTTAAAATGGACATGGAGGCGAATACCTATGACTATACAAATAAGGCAAGACGTGAGTACCCATTAGCCTTTAGAATTGGCATAGAGGTCAATCCCCATGTCTTCAAAAGGTAATATAAAGATAAGAATGATAGATGATGAGCTTGAATGATGGCCTAAGGTTGCTTACTTTGATGAGTAAGACTAGTTGAGGATTATGTATGTCTTGGCTACGTATGCCTTGAGGTTACTTTATGAAGTTCTCCTCTTATATTATGATGATTTATGTGCATTGGTTATGCTTATGACTTATGTTGTTATCTCTTATGTTTATGGATTATATCTTAGGATGACTAATGCTTATGCTATGACTTTGTTGATGTTTATGATAGCTATCATATTTAGTATATGGTTGTACTAACGCATACTCTTGCCTACATTCTTATCAAATGTAGGGTCCAGTGATATCAACTTCCATCCTCTTAGAGCAATATTTGAAGTTTTGGTGAGTCCTCATAGTATTCGAGGATTTGACCACCATGTCCTTATGTCTTTCATTTTATGTTTAGAACTATTGTATGGGCTGTGACACAAAGATATTCACGTTTTAGATGGTTTGAGACAAGTGTAATAGATTTCCGCTTTGTTTTATAAAAGACTCTGATTGTATTGAAAATGTTTTAAATTTCCGCATCATTTCTATTACTTTATGTTATGATATGCTAAGTGACTTGTATGAGGCCTACCGGGGTCTTGTACGCCTTGTTACATCTAGGGGGTACCCCTGAGTCGTGACATAATATTTTTGTTTACTACCACATTTAATCAACGTTGGGCTCATATCATGAACCACCTAATGTTTAACAACACCACATTCAAGCTTAGTACTCTAGCAACTCCATAGACTCCTACTAACCAGCTCCTTAAGAAGTTCTCATTCTCTCATCATCTCTGCCATACCAACTAGAATTTCCCGTATCACTACTTAGAACCAACTAAGGGCTCTCATTTAACTATTTCTCATAATAAAACCTCATCCTCCTCTTCCTTCTCATTTATAACCTTAGATGGAACCGTCACACCATCATTATCACGATAAGAACATTAACCTTCTTCTTTTAACATCACTGCACTCCTAAAAGGACCTCTGAAAAGATATCTCCCATACTCTTTTGAACTCATTACTATTTTATTCTCAAAACTTGACATTGATTTCTCATGTTATCATCTCCCCTTGGTCTAAAGCTGACACTTGAAAGCTATGGACCTATTCCATTATCTCTAAACTGGTCTACATCCCCTTTTACTCTAATATTCGGGAAAAGTTTATCTCATGACTACCGAACTCTCCATAAGCAGGTATTAAGACCTCTTACTAAGATGCTTATCTTAACCTCTTCTCACTGGCTCCTAAGGTTGCTTCATATATTTCTTTAGGAAAATTACACCTGCATGCCTATCTCATAGTGGCATCTCAATTATATAATCTAGGAACACATAAAAATCATAACCTCGATCGGGAACTCGTTGGCCACATACTATCTTGGGTGTACCTCTTATTGCTCTACCTTTATTTCTTTCCTCTATGGGTCATAATACCACATATTTATTGCAAGGTACCACTTTGATCTCTTCACTGATTTCAGGTCAAACCTACTAGATAAGATCTCAAAACTAACACCATCACCCTCATGTTGCCATCTTTTGATCACGACATTCATCTCAAATTCAAGCTTAGTGTGTAGTACTAAATACGGATATCAATATGATTGCTCACACCTTATAATACTTGTGACTACCAGAAAAGTCAAGGAACACTCACCCACTAAGATCTCATGACAAGTAGGATGTCTTTAGCTCTCTGTCTACCTACCTACAGTTTACCTTCACCTTCCATTTCACAACTTAAGTACTATTTACTCATTCACTACACATCATTGCCTAATTAGTTCTATAACACTTTGTATATTATGGGCTCTCCCTCAAAAATCATAAGAATGACTTGGATCTATCACCTCATGAATACTCTTGCTCTTCTATTCAACACCTACACTTGGTCGTTACCCACACACTGAGACCTCATGATAAACTCCTTTCTAGTTAAAATATACTCTAACTCATCCTAACTTGTAACTATTATTCTACCTCATATCATGAACTCTAAAAAAGATTATTATCCCTCAATATACTCATAAAGTAAAACTCATCATTAATAACTTACTGGGTACATGACTATAATAACATAACTTGCCTCATCACTACCCCCTTTCTTAGATAACTTAACCTCTGTATGCTTTTCTCTTAACTTAAGGGCACTCTTTACTACTACTGCTCATAATCTCGTAATTCATACTATCTTTTTGGGTGAAAATATTACCCAAGCTCTAAAGCAGACTTTCTCATACGGGTCTCACCTGAATAAGGTTTAGAGAATATGAGTACATTTCGATTTCAGCTCAAACACATGATTCATGTATATATGAGTGCATTTTTTCGAACTCAATAGTTAACTCACTCATAGGTTCCTTTCAAGCCCATCTACGGTCTCAGGGCTTGCTCAAGAATAACTCATCCATAAGGATCTTGGCCTTTACTTTCCAACCACCTATAGTATGAGAGGTAGTCAAATGAATCTGAAAAATGCACGAGTATGAATAAATCTCTATGACATAACTCTATTGCACGATTTAGAGTATGAAAGAAGGGAAACTTTTCTTAGATGTCCATAGGTCCTCATTTATAGAAGTGGGGCCCTCATAACCATTAACAAGACCCTACTGACACGGCTTCATAGAGAACCTAGGACACTTGAATTCTGTGCTCTGATACCAAGTTTTTCACAACCTGAGTCTACACTATGGACGTGGCCGACACTTGAGAACCATTGATGGTCCCTAAGCGAACCCTCATCGTGGCAGAGTACAAGAGAAAGACTAACTCAAGCATACAAAAGCTTAAAACTGAATTTAAAATTCATAAAACTCAAATAATTAACTCAGAATATAATAGTATATTCAACTAGCTCGAAATAGACAACTCAAGTCTTTAAAACATTTATACAAATAAATGAAACATACTTCTCAAACTTTACCGTCTATCTATGAAGCCTTTAAATGACAAAGATTGTAGTCGAGACAAGACCCACGATATCTTAAAAAAACTGAAAAGTAAATTGAATCCTCTGGAAGCAAGGAGGCTCACCTAAGCTAACTCAAACGGCAAGTGGTATCAACGAAGCACCTATTGATGACCCTAGTTACATGTATCTACATCATGAAATGATGTATGCCAAATGGCATTAGTATATTGAATGTACGGGCATGCAAGGGGAAATCTAAAGCACAACATAAGCTTGAAATTAAATCGAAGGAAACATACTTACCTTGTCTGAAACTCACTCAACTCAAGGATACTCAAACTTACTCAACTAACAAGTACTCCAGGATAAGATACTTAACTCAGCAATAAGGTACTCAACTCAATGAAACACATCTCAACTCAATAATAAAGCACTCAACCCAGTGAAACATAGTTCAACTCAAGATACTCAAGGATAAAGCAACAATAAAAGATGCAATTTATGGAAAGCTTTTAAAATAATAGATAGCAACTCAATTGTTTGTAAAATATAATAATAACTCAATTTCATGTAAAAATACGATAATAACTCTTATTTTGTATGTAAAAATACAATAATAACTCTTATTTGGGGGATTCTCTAACCGACAACCATCACTATGACCTATGTGATGATGCAACATCTCGCTCATGTTGCCAAAACTGTCCAATACCTTGCCGGGATATAAAACTTCTCAACTAAGTGGATCCACTAAGCTATGCTTAAAAATCAGTAAGGAATCATCTAAAAAGTATGACACTTTACCCATGTTGGCAGACATGGTTTATGAGGATTTTGAGTTGTGTGAACTCATCCCCATATCAGTGCTCAATACTACTCCTAATAATATATACTCATGCTCATATGTTTAAAAATGTAACTCTTCATCTGGTTTGAGATAATTTCTCAAACTACCCTCTGTAAAAGAGGTAAGTTCTCTTGAAATATCTTTGAACTCATAACTCATTTAGAAATCTCAGTTTCTTTTTTATTAATGTAAAAATCGATACCTCTCTGAGTACATAGTCCCCCTTATACTCTTACTCAACTCATACTTGAAAACTCTTTCTCAAAAGAAAAACATATCAAAATCATATTATAATATGATCATAGATGATTCGAGAAGTTCATACTGCATAAACATTGATGGTATATCTAGATACCATACTGCTCATACATTGATGGCATACTCGATTGTCATACTAATCATGTTTTAGAAAACTCTTTTCTCAAAACTCATCTTTACTTTCTCAAAAATCAGTTTAAGAACTCAACTGTTGGCTTTAAAAAATACTTCTCAAAATTCATAACTCAACTCATAAGATTCATGTGGAATTATGAACACGACGACTCAACTCAAGGATCTTAATAGCAACATGGAACTCAGTACTCAAAACTCAAGACTCAAGAACTCGAAACTCATAACTCAACGATGTTACTCCTCTCAAGGATACTCTATTTATGGACTCAACTTAAAGATCTCAATTACAATGTAGACTCATGAATACACTCTTTTCATTCTCGTACTCATTTACTCAAGTCGTGAAACAAGTTATAAATAATTGTAAAAAACTCCTCAAAATGACTCAAATGGACTTTCTCAAACCTTACACTTACTCTACCTTGAATTTGAATTATGAATTCAAGGATCATGATTAGGATATATAGGATTTCTCAATGAATAGATAAAGTTTAGATAGTTGATAATAAGAAATGAGAGAATACACAAACTTGGGAGCATGTGCACAATGTGGAGGAGGGTTATTATTTTTGGTCGCGAAATAAAATTTTGGGACAGTGGAGTCTGTGTCCTCTCCGCGACGCGATCCTGGTCGCAGAATTCTGCCCGACTTTTCTTTCTCTTCCAAACTCAATTCAACTCCTACCCACTTCAGTTCTAAGGTCAAAATTCAGGAATTTTCATTACCCAGAACAATTTCAGTGAAACCCACACAAGGAACTATCAATTTACTCATCTTATTCGAAAATCCTCACCTTAAGCATTCAAAACGAAACTCCATTACCAATTAAACTCAAGAACTTCTCAAGAACTCAAAAATCAACATCAAGAATGAATTCATGGGTAAAATATTGCATGATTGACTTGAGAGTGAACAAACCCAACACAATGGAAGCTTACATACCTTAATTTGGCAAAACAGAAACCTCGATTTGCAAGAAAACTTGGCGAACGCTTGAACTCCTCCTAGTTTCCTCCTCTTGAACTCTTCTTAAAATCCTAAGTGTGATTTTGAATTATGAAAAACTGATCTAAGTCAGTTTAGACCACTAAAATATTACCAAAAACATTTGAAGCTAAAGGGGTAAGGAAAAGACCAAAATACCCCTCATTAATTCGGGTCGCTTTCCTTACCTGGATAGGATGACTTCAAAAAGGAATATCTACCTCCTCCAAACTTGGATTTTATCAAACTCGGTAGCATTGAAAAGAGGATTCAAAGTCCTTTCATTTGATATCTTATGGGCCACCTAAATCAACCTGTACTGAAAGTTATGGTCGTTTGATGTTGACCCCAAAACCTAAAGGAACTTAGGAATGACTTGAATGAATTCTCTTTAGTTCTTTTTGGAACTTAAGGTGCTACATCTAGTATCTTTAACACTTAAGAAAATTTAAATTCCTCGGTCAAATATTACTCACTACGAGGGATGGTTTGAGTCTTAGCTCAAAAATTTTCCGGGGTGTTACACTTTTTTTAGATTTATTATATATAACAATGATGATCTTTTATATCTAACACTAAGGATCTCTTAGCACCTTTTTTCCATTGTTGTTGCGAGACCAGAAAAACTTATTTTGAGAAGAACAGAAAAAAACAATTAAAAAATAAAGTGTTTGGCAAATCAATAAAACTACTTTTAAATGGAAACATGAGTAGTTTTTCTTTTGTTGTAAACAAGCCTAAAATTTCTACTTCTTAAAATAGGAAAAGCAAAACCAAAATCAGAAAATTATTTTTTCAAGACTAAAATATATCTTCCATATATACATATTTACCAATATATCCCTTATTAATTAATTATCATATGTCATAAGTTTGGTTAGGTTTCACTTAAGAATTTTTTTTATTATTATAAAATTTATTTTATTTTATGTTTATATATTATTATTTTATATTTTATATATTATTTTACGTATTATTTTAAGAATTAGAAAAAAAAAGGTAACAACAAAAAATTTGCAAGATTAGAAAAAAGAAAAAAAAATAGCATTAAAGATATTAGCCTCTCAAAAAAGATATAATATTGATTCAAAATTTGAATATTTGGATTTTATTTGAATTACAATAAAAGTTTTATCAAATTTCTTATAGTAGATATTTTAAACTTTTTCTCTCTACAAAATGATCTTAATATTAAAAGCACATTAATACTCATATTTTTATTTTTATTTTTGTAATTTGACTCTCAGCAGCACTTTTAAAAAAGGATTAGTCAAATACAATTTGCTTGTCAAAAATAATTTTCAAATGAATTAGCCAAACACAACTTGTTTTTTTAAAAGTACTTTTCTGAAAAGTTCTTTTAAAAAAGAGCTTCCAAAATTAAGTTTTTTTTAGCAGCATTGTCAAACAGATTCTATATTATAGAATGTCTATAAAACTAAAAAGAATTTTGTAAAGGACTAAAAAACCATTTCTCCCAATCTCACTTAAAATTCTAGTTTCGCTTTTGTTATGTCATTTTTCTAGACTTTTAAATAGAAATTTTCACACATTGAGAATGTCATAAGTCCATATCATTCAACCCAAAATTGACCCGGAGCAGTAGTAGCCCAAATCAAGCTGACCCAAGATTAAAGGGGAGGACGATTTTCTAATGAATCTGATTTTAAAAATCACATCTCTACAATTTTTTTGAACGTTGTGCCCCCCTCCCCCCCCAAAGGCTTAAAACAAATCATAAATATGATTTTCTATTTTTATATAATTTTCATAGAAAAAAGTTTCCCCATTAATCTATAAATAAATACCCCCTCTCTTATTCATATTTATTCAACACTCTATCAATTTCTCTACTATTTCAACTTTCAAGAATTCAATATTTAGTTTCAAATATTTCAACTTCCTCATCTGAAGTTCTCAACTCAATTCTTAAATCTCAATTATCAATTCCATTATTAGTTACTCCATTACTTATTATTATTAGTTATTAACTTATTGTCTCTCTTAATGTTCTTATAATAATATTATTACATATATAACTTATTATAATTTATTATTTCTCTTAAAGTGGTAGCAAGATCATTTCAACTTTTGCTCTTGAAATTGACAATTTGAAGTTTGAATCCAAATTGGGTTAGCTTGTAATTGCTTAATTTCATATTACCCTTGGTTTTTTCTCATGCAATGCATAATTTCTTTACACTTTGTGATGGGTGGCTAAAATCCCAAGATCTAGGATTCATTTATGGTGTTGGGTGTTGATTTAATGTAGTGAGTATTGTGTTTTGTTGTTGTTGTTCATACATAGATTCGGACTAATAAGCATGGGTTAATTTATGGTTTAAGGTTGCAAATTTAATTCCTACTTTCGATCTCCGATTGATGCTCGGAAGAGATTGATTGGAGTGGCTAATTAGTTCAATACTAATAATTTAGGTTTAATGTTTGTAACTTGCTTGAAAATAGAGGTTATGAGTCGAATCTATTTGCCCTATTTCTGCATCAAAACAGAGAATAGAGTAAGATATTGGGTTGTTTCGTATTACACACATATGAGACCGAAAGGAGACTTTATGAACTGATGCTATGTGATCGAAAGAAGATTAGTGTTACTTCTTTAAATTTCTGAAAGTCTAGTTTAAATGTGACTATTGATAACAAAACCCTTTTCGTAAATTTGTTGGAATCATCCACCCACATCTTTTTACTATTACAAATGAATGACTTTCAAATCCAAATTTCATGATAGAATTTTCTGCGATATACCATTCTCTGTGGGATTCGACCCCGATTCTTAGTTGGGTATTTTTTTTATGACGATCACTTACTCTTTTAATTGGTTTTGAAGAGTAGTTTGAGCATTATAAAAAATGGTGCCGCTGTCGGGGAATGGTGGTTGAGAATCCTATTTTAGAAATTAGTTTGTAAATTTGTTTAGTTGTAGTAGATTGTTGCTTTGTGTTGTTTTTTTATTTGCAGGTCTAATACAATGAGTGACCAAGAAAGTGAAAATAATAGTCACTATAGTCAAAATGATAGCATGGGTGATTTGAATGGCATGCCTGTGAACGTCATTCAAACCACATGAGCCATTCGATTACCTCCTACAGCGGTGAGGGCAGTATTTCATGTGACCGGAGCAATGCTATAGATGTTGCAATTAAGAGGAATGTTTGGGGGTTTAGCTCATAAAGATCCCCATTAAATGTAACGACCCTAAAAATGAACTAGTGAAACTAGAGCCTAACTAGTGAGAGTGTGAGTTTGTCTTGAGTTTTGAAGTGGTTTAAGGTTGTCCTGAACCATGGTTGAGATGTTTAGGGGTTAGACGTCAAGGTACAACTCTAGGGTCTTTGAGGAGGACCCAAAGTCTAAACCCCAAGACCCCAAGGAAACCATAAAGCTGCCCAAAATGGGGTGACCTAGGGAATGGGTCCACGTCCTGTGGATGGTCTCCGTAGGTTGAGGGGCTCCAAAACAAGCCACAACCGGAATTGACAAAGGGACAGTACAATCCGTCAACCCGTCCACGGTCAGTGGATGGGAAGCCGTCGTTTGAACCTGTTTGCTGTCAAGTGGTGCGACCTTGGTGGGGTGAATTGGTAAATTCACCCCAAGTCCTAATAAGTGTTTGGATGGTTATTTTAAGTGTTTTAAGGTATTTTAAGAGTATTAAAACAATAAAATACTATTTTAGATTTTATTCTTCAAATTCCCCAAATCAAAACCCCTCATTCTCAAAATATCTTCTCTCTAAGAACTCCATTGAAGACCAAGAGAAGAAGAAGACTTAGGGCTTGAAGAGGAAGGCTAATTGAGTTGATTTTCATGGAATTCATCTATTAAGGTATGGTGATCCTTCATCTAAGGTTAGCTTTCACCCTAGAGTCAATTTCAAAGAAGTTTTCAAAGTTTCAAAGTTTCACAAAAACCTTAGTATTCACTCAATCTCATGGGTTCTTGGATCAAACATTTTCAAATGATAAATTATGATTGTATTGATGTTTAATTGATACTTTAAGATGAAAATACTCTATGAACCCATGATTTCTCTCAATTCCTAAATTGTGCCTTATGAAGTGGGCTTGTCGATTATGAATGAATATTAATGGATTTATGCCTAGATTGATTTAGATTGTTGAATTGTATCATCATCTAAGCCTAATTATGGTGAATTGTTGGTGAATTGAGGATTTGTGATCATAGCCTTGAAAGGGCAAGTTTGACCTAATTAAATGTTGTAGTAGAATTGTGTTAGAGATGTTGATCCACTTGAAAGGTGGGGTGTTTAATTACTTTGTATATTGTGATCATGTCCTTGAAGGCATAGTTTGATGAATTGAATTATTATCATGATATTAGACATGTGAGTGTGATGTGAAAGAGTTGCATGTGATATCAGTGAGAGAATGATGATTTTGTATTCAATGTATTTGTGTTAGTATTGAAAGGTTATTTCTCAATTTGATACTCATGAATGATAATGATGGAATGTGAAGGGTCTCGATGGTAAATGTTGAATCTAGAATTGGTAGGTTCATGCATCCTTTTCTTGAGTAATGAATGTGTCTTGACTTGATGAATATGAATTGATAGGCTTAAGGCATTCTTTTCATAAGTGATCTAATGTAATGAAGACTCTAGAATTGATAGGCTAGTGACATTCCTTTATCAATGAGTTAATGTACCATGAATCAATAGGCTAGTGCATTCCTTTCATGAGTATAAGAATGTAATGAGGGACCACAAATCGATAAGCTTATGGCATTCTTTTCATGGGGACTCTAGAGCTATCCTTGAATGTACCATGGATCGATAGGCTTATAACATTCCTTCCTTGTGTAATGATGTATCATGGGTCGATAGGCCTATGGCATTCCTCCCTAGTACAGTAATGTAATGTGAATGAAATAATCTATGGGAATGTAGGTTAAGCACCGAATGGATAAGGTTAGATGGAAACTCTCCCAATGTTAGGTTAGGGTTCCAATGAATATCTTCCTATCCCGTAACTATGTGCCCACATAGGATATTAACTAGCTGATTCCATCCGAGCTAATGTTACTGTTCTACCTTAGGTAAGTAGAACACCTTCTACGGTGTGGGGTTACACAACACCGAATTCCATGTCTAGCTTGCATGGTCTATGTTGGTTAAACTCTTATTCCCATCATGTGAGATGTGCATTATGGTTTCTTGAGAGGTTCTATGAAGTGTAGGTGGTAGTATGGGATGCCATCTATGCATTGTACGAGTAGGCTTTGAGAGGGTCATAGTGAGTTCTCTAAGCCTTAATGGCTAATTAATGTGTCCTAAATGAACCTAATGAAGAACGTTAACTTAAATGGTTTTATGCTTAAATGGAAAGATGCATGCTATACTTGGATTGTGTTATGAGTTACTTCCTTGTCATGACTTTTGAGTGTGAATGTGCCTTGTCTAGGGTGATCTCAAAGGAGTATGTAGTGTGAGTAGTAATATGGGATAATACTTGAACATTGCATAAGTATGACTTAGAGTTGTCTTAGGTTTGGTCTTAATGTGATGATGTGACTCATGTAATGTTTATGTCTCTTATATGCTTTATTGTGTAAAGGTGGAAAGGATGAATGGTAATTTCACTTTTGGTGACCTTAAGGTGGTACCTTTGTGTGGGTGGTGGTATGGGACACTATCCATACATTGCACAAGGTATAGCTTGAGGGTTACGTAAGATGGAGGCTCAAGGTAAAGGTAAAGGTTTATGTGTGATTTTGTTCAAATATGAAAATGTGACTTATATGTTGGTTGTAACTTATATTATGCCTCATTTATAAATGTTCATGAAATTTTACTAAATGGCATGAGAGAATGATTTTTAAACAAAATGTCCCTTTTTAAGCATGTTTTTGCATGGTCATCATACTTGGTACATTTTGGTGTGCTAACCCATATTTCTCTTATTTTTACTACAAGTGTAGGTTTCGGCAAGTGATTGCATTCTCTAGTTCTTTCATGTTTTAAGACTATTGTTAAGACTTCGATTGTAAAGGGTCGTGACCCTATCTTGTTAAAGTTTTGTCTAAGATGGCCATGTGAGACTTAGACTTCCGCTGTGTCTTTTGAAAGATTTTAATGAGTATTTGAATGTTTTGAATCATATGGTTTTGAATTAAAAGTTTTAATTATGTACTATTTCTATTACCTATGCGATGAATGAATGCTATGAGGCCTGTATAAGACCCTTTTGGGGTCTAGTACGCCGTGTTACGACTAGGGGGTGCTCTCGGGTCATGACATTAATACCTTTGGAATTTTGTGGATGTGTGTGGGTAATTTGTGTTCATGAACATCTCACAAGAGTCCATAAGGATGAGGTTATTCCCGTTCTCTTTGACAGGTGAAGCTACTAGATGGTGAGTTGCAAAATGATTCGATCACTTCTTGGGAGAAGGTTACTGAAGCTTTCTTGGAGAGATATTTTCCCCTTCAAAGATGGTGAAACTTAGGGATCAAATCCAAAACTTCAAGAGAATTCAAGGTGAGCCTCTACACGAGACACGGTTGTGGTTCTGAAAATTGGTCTTAAAAAGCCCAACCATGGTGTCCTAGACCATTTGTTGCTACAATATTTCTATTACAACCTTGATTCAATCAAAAAATGTGGCTGATCAACTTGCCCAAAGAGGGATAATGCGACAACTATATGAAGTGACCTCGTTGTTGCTTGATGACATGACCAAGGTAAACCGAGTATAGAATACTAGAGAAGACCAAGTGTCGTCTCTACATTTAAGCATGAGTAAAGAACTAATTGAGAAAGAGCATGAGCGAGATGAGAACATGGCTAAATGATGTCTTAACTCAATTTTTTATCCAAGCATCTTATGGGAGGTGAAGTGAAATCAATGAATGCAGTTAGAACTAGTAGTGGGCAATGCTCGGAGGATGTCAAATTCGAGGAATTATACAATGAGGAAGTTCAATATTTTGGAAACCAAATAGGGGGTTCTTACATAAACTACCAAAGACAAGGTGGGAACAAAGAAAGAGATGGTGGTTGGAAAGATTGGTGAGGTAGAAATTGGAGAGATAAGGAGGCAGACAATGATAGATATGTTCCTTTTCATGACCCGCAATGACCAAAGGACCCAGATGGGCCAGAAGGGAACCGAAACGAGGACATGCTCTCAAGGATCTTCAAAAAGGTTGAAGGATCTGACAAAATGTTGAAGGAATTTAAAAATGACTTCTCCATTTTATCTCAAACGGTAACCTCTCATTCGGTATCTATCAAGCACCTAGAGAACCAATTGTACTATATCTCCACTCATCTCAATATGAGGCAAAAGGAAATATTACTGAGTGATACCATCTCAAATCCCAAAAAGAATATTTGGAACTATGTCATGCCACGATGTTAAATAAAGCATTTCTTGGGAGGCAACCCAAGTCTTTACTTTTGTTTTATTGCTTTCAATAACTTGTGTTGTGAGTGTAGGTTGAAAGTCAAAGTGTTGCGAGGGACACAATAAGTGATGCCATAACATAACACAAATCCGTCGAAGGTGTTGCGCAAACTCATTCTTGTACACCTTCTGAGCTGAAAAATGTAAGAAAGTGTAATGTCAACTTAGGTGATCTGAGCTTCAAAAGGCGATCCACTAAAGTACTCTATGCGGACTTCATTGGGTTCACTTAATCAGTCTTCAGGTTTGGTATTCATTCAAGCCTCTTCGACGAGCTTTAACTCCAGTTGGTGATCCGATGAACGCACTCGTTAGTCATGAACGCTGAATGTGCCTTGTATAAAAAGGGGTCTTTTCATTTTCAAAAAGAAAACCCTTTGATAGCTATGAGATCTTTTTCACCCTTTCACTTTCAATACTATATTTTAGTGTCTGAGTGGCCCTGTGTGTGCATTTCTAGTACTTGGAGTGTGTGTTCTCGCTTGATTGGTCACCCAAAATCCTAACTCCCTTCACTTTCTACTCTGTACTTCTACTTGAGGTTGGTATTCGACTTCTCTCTTGTTATTTGAGCTATAAATGGTTTTTTATGTATGGGCATTAGTCCACTTGATGATTGTGGTTAGTTAATTATATAATCCTGTGCCTAAAGTGCAAAAAGATATTGTGTTGGTTAAAATTTTAAATTGAATAGTGAATATAGTGAATATTGTTGGGCTTGGCTTTAATTTAAATGGGTGAAGTCTGATTAGCCATGTGTTGACCCGATTGAATGTATTTGCCTAATGATAGATGAAGTGATGACTTTCTTAAGGGCAAATCACCACTTTGAGCAATGTTTTGCTATATTTTGGGAAAATCTAAGTACCTATGGGTAGAAAAGCATGTGGGTGGATTGTTAAAATTGATAGAACTAGATATTGTTGTGTATGTTGGTTCAAGTTGTGAAAATAGGCATTGGGCTGAACACTACTTGTTCGACGGGCTTGCCTTAGCTCGCCATGGTGGTTAGGCAAATCACTGAGTAAGACCCAGCTCACCTTTATGAGTGAATATGTCACTTAGGGCACTATCTTATTTAGCAGACTTGTCTTAGTCCGCCAAAACCCACTTGACATATCGCCAAGTTGGAGTGGACATCGCCCTTTATGCCTTTTCCTTTTCATTTTGCACTATCAATTTCAATAAATTTGTCTTAGCCCGCAAAAACCAACTCGGTGAATCACTGAGTCGGAATTGAATCAGCCCATTATGCCTGAGTTCTTTGATATTTGGTACTTTTCAATTGGGCGAGCTCACCAAAGCTTGCCCATCCTGTTAGGTGGACCACCTTCTCATATGGTGAGCCTTAGAACATTTTCTGAACTATGCTCTAATTTGATTTTGATTTCAACTAAAGTTCACCGATTCTATGTTTGAATGACTGTTCTTTGCAGGTCATGGCTAAAACTAAGAGAAAGCAGGTGATAACTTCAGATACCGAATCTGATAGAGACTCTCCTTATAGCGACCCTCATGGTAGTATGCTACTTCTTAAAAAAAAAAGCAAATATAATACATAGAACATTTAAAAGACATTAACATTGGACATATTAATTATAATCTAACAGTGGAATTAGGCTTCTAAAAAAATAGTTAAGGATGTGAAGGCTTGTCATTTAGAAATTGTTTTAATATAAAATTTAGACAAGCTAAGAGTTTCAATTTCGGCGGAGGAACCTTTTCAAATATTTTAAGTAAATAACTTAAGATATTTTCATGTACATATCATCCTTACTCCTAAAAATCACATAATAATTTTTTACCAGCTTCCAAGTACCAAATTTAATTGTTTCATGCTTCATACAAACATTCAAAACAACTAGTTAATTTAGTATATTACAAGACTGGGGTTTACACACCCAAACAACAAAATATGTCGCTAAGATTATATTACAACCCATGGTGTCATTATCAAACAAGCCTTTATAATTACATATAAATTCACAACTCATGGATCACATACAAGTCCCAAGATTTCTACAAAATATAGATGCCTATATGCAAATGCGATCTTCCTTAAAGCTCTCAAAAACTCTATCTCCAATAGGAAACTTCAAGTATGTCCTCAGACATTCCCTACGTTAGAAACAACTATGCCTAAGAACAAATCTTAGTGGTCTAAAAACTATAGGTGTGGAGACGCTAGATTCACCAAGTTACCTTTCTAAATTCGTGGGCAGCACAATTGAAACATAATAAATAAATCAAGTCAATAATATATCAAGAGTATTCTCAAGTTCAATATTTAAAGATCTAAGGTCAAGACAGCTCATAGCACAATTTCACAAGAGATCAAATAACAAGGCTCGCCCAATATATACATTATGCCGTCACACCAAGAATAATCAAGTAACATGAAGGACCAAAGCCATGTTTTAAGAACAGTCATAGCCCAAAAATCAATAAAACCAAGAACCATATTCAAAATGCCTTTCTAGTTTGTACATAAAATGGAGAACTTCCATACATAAGACGAACCAAAAATCATGAGTCAAGATGGAAAACGGTCTGAATCATGAAGCATGAACATAATGACAAGGTCACAACCACAAAAAGGACAGAGTCCCAACAAGAATGACATATGACCAAGCAATACGTATAAGTGGGCTAGTTACACAAGTGTCTTAAGAGTCTCCAATGATACCAACACGATAATACAAAGGGACAAGGAGTAACCAAGGAACCAAGATAACATTTCAGATATATCAGGAGGTAACAAGAGTACAAGTACAAGTTTACACACAAACCTTAGCCTTTTAGCATAGAAACCGTCCAACACAACTTCAAGAGTTCAAACCGTAGGCCAACCAACATATCAAGGTCCTCAACTTGTTGAGGAGTATATACAACCTTAGAAATACAATTAAATAACTTCTTTAATTTTTAGTAGTTCAATAATTTTGAAGTATAACAAGATTATCATCACAATAAAGTCTAGCCTTTACAAATACGACTAATCTCCTAAAATAATAAATCGTGCCAGCCTAGTACCTTATGTCGCAACTTAGTTTTGAAAAGGAAAAAAAGCAAAACTGGACTTCATAGCCTTCATGAAAGATGTAGATATATCTCTTCATGTTTCAAATAATCAAGAATCACCACAAAATATGTTTCGTAAAAAAAAAAATATAATCAATACACTAACATTTGAACATACGTGATTTCTAAATAAAAAATTTGGATAGAACTTGTTCTATGTTGAATCCCGTATTTCGAATCCATAACAACAAAATTAGAGTTTGACATAAATATAAGGGTTGTAAGTATATGAAGTAGCTTTCCATATCATATTTATTCACTGTAACTGAAGTCCTAAGAACGATATATGCTTAAAATACTAAACATTACCCAGCTCACAAACAAATTTGTTCACTTACCACAAGGTAGGGTGTCTTCAGTTTTCAACCAAATGAAATCATTTTTCCTTGTGATTTTTGAACTAATAAAGTGATGAACAATTCTCACGGTTTCCTATTCTTAAAGGAACCGAAATCTCTAGAGGAGGTGTGATATTCCTAGATAAATATAATAGAATAGAGGGGCTGCCCAAAATAAAAGGGTGGTTGCCCAAAATAAAAGTTGGCTGCCCAAAATCCTAGAAACATCTCACTTTCATATATATATAATGTCATGGAAGCTTACTAAATTTCCCTAAGAGAAACATTTATAATACCATCAAAATTAAAGGAAAACAAGTATCTCATGTCACAAAATTTGAGTCAAGGAATTGCGATGTAAGAGTTGCTCATAACATCAAGGAATATCTTTCTGGAGTGTCAATATTTGCTTAAAAATTGGGTTTTTACACTCCTCATCCTACTCTAATGAAAAAAAAAAAAGGGATTGGAATAGTGATTAATGAGCCATCTGAGGCTACCTAACCACAATCAACCACTCCACATTCCGCTACACATGGAAGTGTGCAACCCACAAAGGGGGTTGCAAGAAAAAGAAAGGACATCTAGTCCAAGAAGCCTCAATAGGCTCAAAATGGATGGAGAGTATACAATGCTAGAGGAGGGTTGACTCTCCACGGATGGTGTTTTGAGTGGCTACACTGCGATTTGGGAAACAATTCAATTCCACAAGTTTGAGGGTTTCATGAGACCTCATAACCTATATTTTCCATCGTGGGTGTGAGAGTTTTACACGGCCTATGCATAGGCCTTACCTAAGAAGAGGAAAGGCTCAATTTGGAAGCCTTTGGATGAGGTTGAAATGCGTGGTAAGAAGGTATAATGCCACGTAGGTGCAATCAACACAACCCTTGGCGCTCCATCAAATCAAGATGATATGTTAGAAATTTATATGCGTCATAAACTTGACACTATGAAAGGGTTGTTGGCACAGTGATATTTGATATTTCTCTACTTCGATGGCTGACATTGTGAGAATTAAGAAGAAAGATCTAAATATAGGTGTCCGATACTAGTTCAGATTCATTAGCAATAATAATATGCCTTCACTTAATGAATCCATCCTTAGGCATCCCAAGGTGGTGTTATTGGGAAGCATCATCGACATGGAACATATTAATATGGGGCCTATTATTGTCGACGAGATACTATTGAGAGTCCGATTGGAACAGTGCTTGTTTCCCTTCCCAGTATTGATCACACAACTGTGTGAGGATGTTAGAGTTCCCTTTTGGGGCTAGAGTGATGTGCGGATCACCCCGCCCTTCTCTAATGATATCTGGAGAATTGAGGTTGACTACTTACGAGATGATGTGGTTCAGAGAAAGATTCCACCACCACACACCATGTCCATTGTTGATCTTACTTCTTTGGATTCTGAGGCCACTACATATGATCCTTTTATGGAGTAGCAAGGTATTTCTCAGCTCCCTATTATGCCTTTCACTTCTACCTCTACTGTTGTTGTTGCACCTGCTCATACTCATGTCACTCTTCCCCCTTGACCCAAACAATGATATAACAAATAGGTAGTCTTGCTCGGTTTGCAGATGTAAAGGTTGTGAGGATTGAGAAAGATATGCTCTCATTAATTGATAGGGCTATTGAGAGGGCTATATCCCATTGAGAGATAGGTTGACTTAGTGTGAGGCTACTATTGAGTCATATGGTGTGAGGTTGTACAACCTCACTCCTAGATTAAAGGACTGAGAGAAGGCCAATGGTACTTTGGATGTGGTTGCTACAATACAGGTTGAGTTGGCTACTTTGAGGGCCGATGTAGACTAGGTGAGGCCTATAGAAATTTACATGCTTTGGGGTGAGGTTCGCCTACATGATGCACCTGCTTCTGTGCCACCTACTATGCCTAGCAGTGAGCCATCTCAGAGTGTGTAGCTGAGTGGGGAGGCTGAGAGAATTTATGATGTAGTTGTTGGTGATGTTGATGCAGAGGATGAGAGGGTCGATAATGATTTGGCCGAAAAGACTAATGACGAAGATTTGAAGAGAGAGGAGGATGTGCAACAGATTGCATTGACATTGACTGAGTTACAGGACACACAGGAGATTATATTCCATGCTACATTGGAGATATCCCTTTGGGAGACCTCCACAGTTGGCACCAATGGAGTCTTTTCAGACTCTACCATTTCTCCTACTACTGTGTCGAGCACTGATGCCTCAGATGATGCCACTCCTTATGAGAGCAATCCACAAGCATATCCTATCAGAGGGACCTTTTTTACCTTTTCTCTTGTACTATTTTATGTTATTATTGCATTGAGGACACTAATGTTTACATTTTGGTGGGGTGAGGGCACTTGTGCCAACATTCCCCTTTTTATTGTATTTTGGTATTTTGTTACTTTCAACATTTGGATTATTGTAGTATTTTGTTTTAGTTTTTATGATAGTGTTTCATTGAGTTTATATCTTTTTTTCCTCTTTCTCTCAAAATTCTCTTGCCCTGTGAGTTTTGGAAATCATGAAATGCTTGAGTTTTCATCGACATTGATTTGAGGATCGATTGCATTAAATATTGATGTCTTGAATAGCATGGTGTAAAATATTTGTGTTTCAATAAAGAAATTGATGTTGTTTCATTTTGTGTGAGTTATTTGAATCTGTTGTTAACTATCTGCATCTTGATGTGAGCCTTGGAAAGAGCATTGCATGCAAGCTTTTGATCTTTTTGGGTTGTGCTAAATGAGTGTATTTGAAGTGCAATGAGTGGTGGGGTTTTACTTGAAAGCATTTATGTAGAATCCTATAATTTGCCTTGTTAGTTTAATTGTCTAAGCCTTGGTAAGTGTAAGGCATGATCTTGGGGAAAAATTTATAGAGAGAACCCAAATTTCCATATCGTTGTGACTACCTTGTGAGGCTTGCATCCATTTTGTAACCATTTGAGCCTAAACCATTTGTGGGCAGTCATATTGAAATCCCTTGAGCCAAATTGTCCCTACCTTCTCACCTAAAATCCATTTTGAAGCATTGTTTATTTAAATAGCCAACTTAGGCCAAAAGCCTAAGTTAGAGTATGGAAAGGAACAAGGAAGAAAAGTTAAGTGAAAGACAAAGGAAGATGAAATGATACTTTTAACTTTGAAGTTTGTTACAAAAAGACGGAACCCCTCCTTATAAAAAAAACAAATGTGTGATGAAGTACATTTGAAAAATTAAAATGAAAAAGAGAGATGATGGAATAAAAGAGGGTTCCAAATAAAATGATTGACAAATCAAAGTTTGAGTTATCAAATGTAAAAGAATGAAAAGAACTTCAGAAGAGGTAAAGATGATCGCAACAATACTTTGAAAAGGTGAAGTCATTAAGCCAAATTAACCTAACCTTAATTGACAAATCAAAGTTTGAGTTATACTTTTGCTTTTGTTATGTTAGTATCTTTTTTAGTTTCTTTTTGAAGTAATACATTATGGTGATAATGTTTTATTCTTGTATGCCTCAAAGTAGGGGGAGTTTGAGTACCCATAGCTTCTCATATTGGAAGCCCTTGTCGAAACTCAACAAAAAGGCTTGAATTTTCCCGATGACAGATTGGGTGATGTCATTCTTAAGGGAAAATCATCATTTTGTGGACTGTTGATGGATTTGTGGTGCTTTAGTATGAGGTTGTGACTTTTTTGGTACTGTAACACCTTAGAATTTGGTGAGTTGGGTTTGGAAAGTGTAAGAAGGTTAACAGGTAGGTCCACAGAACATATCCCAATCGTGAACATTTCACGGATGCCTAAACGACCCTTGGAAGGGTTTATGGCCTGTGGAGAGGGCTAGGGTGGCCATTTATGCAACCCAAAAATTTTCCACTTATGTTCACGACTTCCTTCACAAACCATGACGAGCTAAACGGTATGTGAAGGTGTCCCATATAAGTCTCTTGTAAGCTTTTTAAGTTAGTGTTATTTTAGTTGTTTCCTATGCATCTAATACCTTATCTATGTCGTTTTAACTTCTACTCTAAACCCTATTTTAGTATTTTAAGTCCTAAAACTACCAATTCTAAATCATTCTCCTAAATTCTAAATTTTCCTCCAAGTTCATCCCCAAATTTCTGTCACGACTAGTTCCCTCGAGTCATGATGACACCTACTATAACACACTAGTAGGTAAGCAAAACCATACCCAAAATGTGAGTAATAGGTATAACGGAAGAGCCAAATAGGAAATTAAACAACCAATAAGAAATACAGAGACGAAAAGCAAACCAAAACCTATATATAATGGAAACCCTTACCGAACAAATACAAGTCCCAAAGGTGGACCACAACAAGCCGTCTCAAAGGCAAAAGACAATCTAACATATGTACAAAAAGAGACAGGTTGGTCCAAGATGCCAAATGCCCACCTTCGTCTCCAATAACCACAAGCTACAAAAGATGACACAAATTATCACCGCTAGGAGTTGGTACTAGGATGTGCATCATGAAAAAGATGCAGAGTGCAGCATAAGTACAAAAACAAGGTACTCAGTAGGAATCAAAGACCTACTGAGCAGGAAAAGTAAAAACAATCAGAAAAGATAGAATCTAGACACAAACAAAGGTCAAAGTGGGAAAGAAAGAAGACACACAAGCATACCAACAGTAAATAAAAGTATAACCAAACTAAACCTAACTGGACCCCATAAGCCCAGAAGGTACACTTGTGCACAAGTTTTAAATAAGAACACGAATGGACCCCTATAAATTCGACAAGCACACAAAATAGCTAAGTCTATAAGAAGAAAGAGTAACCCATCCAAGAACCAGTCAACTCCAAGCCCAAATAGGAAGAGTGACAATCAATCCAACCAGCCAACTCTCAGTCCAACTAGCAACAGTGGAAACCAACACAACCAGTCAACTCATAGCCAAGCTAGAAAGAGTGACAATCGATCCAGGTCGCCCAGCCATACAGTCCATTCCTAGAGGTGTACCACCGGTCTAGCAAGAGTGACCCATGGGTGTGTCGACTTGATAGAAGATCTTAGATATGTAAGCCGCCTAGCCAGCCAATCAAGTCTTAGAGGCGTACCGTCCAACTAGCAAGAGTGACTCGAGGGCGTATCAACTCCAGAGAAGATCTCAAGTAGGTTCCAAGTCATCGTGGATCGACGTCCATACTTAAGATATCACGAGAGGCTCCAAGCTTGAAATACTCTAGTCCCGAGAAAGCACACAACCTCCGATAACACATCGAAGTGGCAGAAATTGGGAGAGAAGACAAAAAGGCTAACAAGCAGTGCAAAAGCCTAACCTAAGGCTCATATTATCAGACCCTAGTCCTATATTCCAGTCTACAAGGACCTAGTCCATCCTAACGACGTCGGAGTCATAACAAAGTCATAAGGTGCATGAGTCTAAGGCAACACTAGCCTATCTTAGGCTAAGGCCAAATATACATAAGGAAACAAATAAAACTCAAGTAATTTCACATAGCATGCAAGTTACGCCACCAACCCTACTAGCATGGTGCTAACCTGGATACAGTAGTAATCAACCCTAAACCAAGGTATTTAAGAAAAAAAACTAGAAATAACTAGGTACCCACCCACAATTCACACTAATCATCATGAATTTAAATATTCATGCTCAATCTCAATAGAAAGCAAATCGTAGCCTACCTGTAAGCCGACTATGCTCACTCAAAATCATAAGGCCAGGGCTTTTCTTTACCAAACGACCTCCGAACTCTACCATGCTATCACAAATAGGATCAAAACATAACCACATTCATAAGTACACTAAAAGCAAATAAAACAGAGATAGGAAAATTTTAGAGTCAAACGGGAATCATGGGACCCACCCTGGAATTCCATAATTGACTTTATAAAGATTTCCTAAACTATGCCTCAAACTTTTGTTCCAAAATTGAACGCAATTAGAGGCTCAGAAATAGCTAACACATAACATGTAATAAAAACCAAATTAACAAGGAAGGTCAATAGAAAAAATCATACATTCACCTCAAACAGAGGTTGCCCAGTTCTCCCCAAACACACCACAACGAAGCCTCACTAATCTTTGATGAGAGGGACTTTAAATCACCAAATTCTGAGTTAAAACTACCAAGAGTTTTCAATAAGAACCTTAATCTCTAGAGATTATTGCGTCTAGTCTTTAAATATGGCATACGTCGCGCTTCATTGTGGTGGTGAGAAGAAGGATTGTGGTTGCTACTCATTGTGAGGCTGACTGTCATGCCCCGAAGTTACCCCTAGACGTAACATGAGACCTAGGATCATAAGTGACCCCAAGCTAACCCTGAGTCTGGCATATCACAAGCATACTGAATATATAACTAAGATAAGCAGAAGCATAACTATTAAATGAGTCAAAAGTAAAGGACTCCAAATGAAAATACGTCTGAATATCTGGGGAAACAATCCCAAAACACCTAACATTAACTCTAAGTTTGAAAGCCTCTACTACTAATGACCAGTTGGGAAAAGTCCCCAGCTAACTCAAAAAAAATATTGAAAGACTCAAAGTAAGCTAACTAAACCAAGGATAAAGAAATGCCCTCAAACTTTGAGGACTCACCACTGAAGTTGCTGAGTATGGCCTAGAAATCGTTCTAAGTGTGATCTGGATGCTCAACACTTGAACCTACATCATAAAATCATATAGCAAAAAATATGTATCAATATTTTGAATATACTGGGCATGCAGAATATAGATACTAAGATGAATGATATAAGTAGAACAATACAATACTGACAATATAGATTGATCATGGAAATATGTTGTACTGAAGTATAACTGAAAACTGAGCTAGATGCAATGACCAAGTACTAACCATGAAGATAACATGTTGAACTGAATTCTGAAGTAAATGTTAATAACATGGGCAATGCAATTAGAGCATGACTATAGGAACTACAATTAACAGACAAAAACCACGTGAGCTAAACGTGGAGTCTGATGTACACGCCCCATCGAGAGGACCCAATATACCTTGCTAGGGGTATAAAGGCATGACTGTTGTGTGATCACTAAAACTAGTGCCCAACAAAGGGGACTTCTGAACCTACGTTGGCACATAGTTTTGGAGATTATGAGGGTACGCTGAACCCTAGTCCAACTTGGTGCTAAGTCTACTCCCAAATGAATATGTGTATAGCTAAAGTGCAGCTAAAATATTGAGTAGCTCAAAATACCAACATGCTATCTAAAAATACAATATAAATATACTAAAAGATATGACATTCGAGTTCTGAAGCATGATTTTCTAACTGATCTGCCTAGCAAGTATAATTCATAAGTACTGATAATTAATACAAGTTAGGGTTCTGAATTGTATACATGGAACTATGCAAATTTTCCAAGAAATATGTTATTTAGAATCGTGGAACTATAGCATCTTAAGTCTCAATGAATCTCTAAGATTTTGGAAACTGTAGGCCTTAACAATTTATGAGAGCTCGAAGAACATACTGAATTCTAGAGACCTAATGGGTGAAAGGATCCCACTAGTGAAATCTGACATACCTTGTGACCAAAACTATGAAGAAATCCTTCAGATTTTGGAGCTAAACTTTAAGAAGAACTCTGCTTCTTCTTGGGAAAGCTATCGCCTATTTTCTCTTCTTTTCGTTCTAAGTTAGATGATTTTTGGAGAATGAGGGTTCTGGGTAATCTCTAATTAGAATATTAGGCTTAGACTGAGTAAAACAACATAGTTTAAGTACCAAATGCATAGGGAAAAGATCAATGGGTCCCTAACTTAAAAGCTCACGAAGTGACTTCAAGATAGGCTTCACGGGCAGTCTAGAGCACCATGGCCAGTCAAGTGGGTCGTGAAGATGCTCTACCCAATAGGGATTCACTATTTTAGGTATAAAATTTTACTTCGAGCTCAGAATTAGGCAAACTTAGAGGCGTTGGAAAAAGGACTCAAAGACCTTAAATTTGATAAGTCATGGGCAACCTAAATTATTTTGTGCTGAAAGATATGATCTTTTGAAGTTGACCCAAACCTCAAAGTATATCAAGCCTCTTTCATGAGCCACTTCACAGCTCATGTGAAGTTCCACAGACCATCTAGTGGTCCGTGGTCCTTCAGTGTAGCCATGGTGGTTCTGTGTCCCTTTCACGGGCAGCTTTACGACCTGTGTGGAGCTCCACAGACCGTCTAGTGGTCAGTAGTTTTTAGCATTTTTGGGTGCACAATCATGAGCACGGTGACAGGTCGTGGTCCTCTTCACAGCTGGTGGACCTCTCTGTGGTTTCCCCTCTCTCTTGTTCAATTATAGTTTAGAATTTTGAGGTGTTACAATATCTTCCCCTTGAGATCATTTGTCCTCAAATAAAATCTAAACAAGTTTAGTTTAGAGGAAAGACTAAACTACCTACCAACTGAGTATTAGAGACTGATATCTGCTAAACTGATTTCCATGAACATGCAAATATCCTGAAATGCAAGGATAACTAAGGGAATATGATACTAATACTGAATTACACAACGGTAAGCTGAGAGACTGGAGAGGAACTATTACCTCAAGCTGAAATTGAATCAGAAGGAAAGTGGTGAGGATATTTGGCCATCATGGTTGCTTCTGCTTCCCAAGTATCTCCCTCTACGGAATGAATCCTCCTCAAAACCTTTACCTAAGTGACTTCCTTATTTCTCAACCTATGAACCTGGAAATCAAAAATCTCAACTAGAATCTCCTCATAGGTGAGGATATCCTTCACAACCACACTCTCTAAAGGTATTATCGATGTCAGATCATCCACACACTTTTTCAACAAGGAAATATGAAAGACTGGATTAACCGTTGGTAGTTCTACTGGTAACTCTAACTCATTAGTCACATTACCAACCCTTTTCAGGATTCTGTTAAGCCATACATACCTCGAACTAAGCTTCCCTTTATTGCCAAATCTCAACACCCCTTTCATGGGTGACACTTTTAGGAAAACCCAATCATTGATTTCAAACTCTAAGTCCCTTCTCCTCACATTTGCATAAGACTTCTGACGACTCTGAGTTGTCTTTAGTTTATCTCTGATGAGCTGAAGTTTCTCCATATAGCTTCATTAACTGAATCTGGCCCAATCAAGGCTGCTTCACCAACTTCAAACCAACCTATTAGAGACTTGCATCTATGCCCATATAGTATGAGGCTATCCAAATACTAGAATGATAGATATTATTATAGGCGTACTCTATGAGAGGTAGGTGATCATCCTAATTACCCTTGAAATCGATCAAGCAAGCTCTCAACATATCCTCGAAGGTATCAATGGTAAGCTCTGTCTGGCCATCTATTTGTGGATGAAATGTTGTACTGATATTTACCTGAGTACTAAGACCTTTCTAAAATAATTTCCAGAAATGAGATATAAATTAAGGACCTCTATCTGAGATAATAGACAAGGGAACCCGTGTAATCTGACTATCTCGCTAATGTAGAGTCTAGCATAATCCTCCACTGAATCTATAGTCTTGACAACTAAGATGTGAGCGGACTTAGTGACTCTGTCGAATATCACCCAAATGGAATCATGTTGTCTGCAAGTATAAGGTAAACCTGTAGTGCTGTCTGCAAGCAAGCTGGTGAACATCTTTGGCTAATTCTTTCTTCTCTTCATCAACATATGCCACACTACCCATGGATTGTCTGCTGAGCAGGTCAGCCACGACTTTGTCCTTACCTGGATGGTGGAACACATTCATGTCATAGTCTTTGAGGAATTCAAGCTATCTTCTCTTATGAAGATTCAACTCTTTCTGGGTGAACATATACCAGAGGAATTTATGATATGTGAACACATCAACATGAACACCATAAAAGTAATGTCTCCAAATCTTTAGGGTGAACACTACGGCTGAAAGCTTGAGATCATAAGTTAGGTAGTTCTTCTCATGGACCTTAAGTTGTCTAGAAGCATAAGCTATGACCTTACCTTATTGCATCAACACACAACCTATGCCAACCCGGGATGCATCACAATAAACCACATAACCATCGAGTAGAGTCAAGACAGGAGCTTTTATCACACTCATCTGGCCACTGAAACTTAACCTTCTTATGAGTCAACTTGGTCACTGGGGAAGCTATGGATGAAAATCCTTCAACAAACCTCATGTAATAACCAACCAAACCCAAGAAACTTATGATATCTATCAGAGAGATAGGTTTGGACCATGCGGTACTGCCTCAATTTTTTGAGGATCCACCCAAATTCCTTCGTTGGATACCACATGACCAAGGAAAGCAATCAACTCCAACCAAAATTCACATTTGATGAATTTAGAGAATAGCTGGTGATCTTTGTTGGTTTGCAAAATAACTCTAAGATGAGTTGCATGATCTTCCTCACTCTGAGAATAAATGAGGATATCATCAATAAAGATGGTGATGAACAAGTCCAAATATTGTTTGAATATTGTGTTCATTTTGTCCATAAAAGATGCAGGAGCATTTGTTAGTCCAAAAGACATAAATACTAATTCGTAGTGACCATACAGAATCTTGAAGGCTGTCTTCGGGATGTCACTATCTCTGACTCTGAGATGATGATAGACGGATCTGAGGTCTATCTTAGAAAATCAACTAGCACCTTGAAGTTAGTCAAACAAGTCATCAATCATGGAGATGGGATACTTATTCTTAATTCTGACTATTTTAACTAACAATAGTCAATGCACATCCTAAGAGAAACGACTCTCTTTTTCATGAACAACACATGTGCACCCCATGGAGAGATGTTGGGTCTGATGAAGCCCTTATCTAGAAGGTCTTTCAACTTTTCTTTCAATTCTTTAAGCTCAACTGGAGCCATTATGTAAGGAGGAATCGAAATAGGTTAGGTATCTTAAAGGAAATCTATTCCAAATTAGATTTCCCTCTAGGGAGGAACTCCAGGTAGATCTTTTGGAAACACTTCGGAAAACTCATTCACCACTAGGACTGACTCAAGAGTTGGGGTTTCAGTGTTTGAATCCTTAGCCCGAACAAAATGATTGATATACCCTTTGGAAATCATTTTCCTAGCCTTAAGGTAAGAGATATATTAAACCATAGGCATTTAGTTACCGCCCTTCCACTCTAAGACTGGATCATTTAGAAATTGAAACTGAATGATCCTAGTTATACAATCGATTGAGGCATAAAAGGAATATAACCAATCCATGCCTAAAATGATATCAAAATCTACAATTTCTAACTCAACAAGGTCTGCTGAGGTGACTTTCTAGGAAACTATGAAAAGGCAATTTCTGTTTACCCATCTAGCTATAACCGAGTTACTAACTGGAGTAGAGACTGAAAAAGGTTTTGAGAGAGTTTCTGGACTGACACCGAAGTTTACTACTATATAGGGAATTACAAAAAAAAAGTGTTTCCCCAAGATCTAACAATCTAGAAACATCTAAATGAAAGACTTGTAATGT
Source organism: Solanum pinnatisectum (assembly GCA_035578085.1). NCBI lineage: Eukaryota > Viridiplantae > Streptophyta > Magnoliopsida > Solanales > Solanaceae > Solanum > Solanum pinnatisectum. Next base: position 14,157,499 of record CM069082.1, on the reverse strand, counting down.
ACCAGTGACCATATCAGGAGAACCTTCCTGGTCGTGGTGAGCTGGAAGAGCATACAACATGTTCTGGCGCTGAACACCACATGTACCAGATGAGACACCTTACCTATCAGGGCGACCCGTTGGAGCTGCTGAAGTTGTAGAATGAGCCACGTTACCTTTTTTTTCCTTGTTTGGTAGAAGGGCAATACTTCAACCTATGACCATACTGATCACACCCAAAATACCCCTCTCTGCCAGTAAGACACTTGACTAGATGGTTCTTACCACACTTTGGAAAAGATGGAAAAGTCTTGTTACCTGAAGCACTCCCTTTTAGAGCCTGATGTCCTTCCTTTCTGATCTTGTCAAAATATAGGGGATTGAGCGCTAGCTGTGAAGGCATTGGGGATGTAGACCTTTGCATATATTGTGAGTGAATTCCACCACCTGACCTATGCTGAGAGCATTCATAATTCCCTATTCTAGCCTTCTTGTTATCCTTAGCGATCTCTTTGAGCTTATCTCCCTTAACCTGGTGAGCATGGGTCACTAGTCTGGAGATATCCATATCCCCTAATAGCATATAATTCCTTCACTCGGTCTTTACCAAATTGGATACTCTAAACAAGAAATTGCTCATTTGTTTTCTCAAATCGACAACCATATGTAAAGTATACTTATAGAGCTGGGTGAGCTTTAGCCCATGTTCTTGGACTGGCATCGAACTCTGCCTTAAGTTCATAAACTTCTGAGCATTAGCATCCCTCAAATCTCTCAGTAAGAACTTATCCAGAAAAGCTCCAATAAAACAATCCCAAGTCATATGAGTTGCATCCTCACCCCTAATGTCTTTCCACTGCGTGAACCAGATATGAGACACATCCGTAAGTTTATAAGATGCTAGTTCAACACTATCAATACCAATCACTTGCATTGCCTCAAGTATCTTCTTGACCTCATCAATGAAGTTCTGTAGGTGCTCACCAACCTTCAACCCTAGAAACTGTGGCAGATTCATACGAACAAAGTCTTGAACCCTGGTTGTAGTTGACCCACTAGTGGGGTTTGCAGGAACTGGGCCTCTTAATTATTTTGGTTGCCTACGGTCTGAGCTAAAAGATGGATCACATTACAGAACTCTGCATTCATAACCTTATGGTTCAAGATTGGAGGAACTCCGTTAGCATTGCGTGCATTTGCATTTCGTGCATTACCTCTACAAAGAGGCATGATCTGAAATGCATAATGATGAATTAGAAAGGAGAAGTTGAATCACACTTCAAGCATGATATGAATAGCAAAAGAAGAAAAGGTTTCTTATAACACCTAGTAGCTTCCCCCACATAAGTGTGGCGCACTTAACACAAATAAAAGAGACTCTACTTAGTGCAGTTTCCAGACACCCTAGGACTCATGAACTTGAAGTTATGATAACAAGTCTGTCACACCCCGAGGCTACCCCTTAGACGTTACACGAGACCTAGGATCAAAAGTGATGCCAAGCTAACCCTAAGTCTGGCATATCACAAGCATACTAAATATATAACTAAGATAAGCAGAAACATAACTAATAAATGAGTTAAAACTAAAGGATTCTAAATGAAAATATATTTGAATATCTGGGGAAATAACCCCAAAACGCTTAACACTGACTCTATATTAAAGACTCTACTACTGATCAATTGTTGGAACAAGTTCCCAGCTAACTCAAAAAAATACTGAAAGATTGATAGTAAGCTAACTAAACCAAGCATAAAGAAATGTCCTCGAACTATAATAACTCACCACTGAAGTTGCTAAGAATAGGATGGAAATCGTCCTAAGTGTAATCTGGATGCTAAGCGTCTGAACCTATATCATTAAATGATGTAGTGCAAAGTGTGCATCAGTACTTTGAATGTACTTAGCATGCAGGATATAGATACTAAGCTTAATGATATAAATAGGAAAATATAATACTGACAATATAGACTGAGAATGGCAATAGGTTGTACTGAAGTATAACTGGAAACTGAGCTAGATGCAATGACCAAGTAGTAATCATGAAGATAACACGTTGAACTGAATACTTAAGTAAATACTAGTAACATGGTTAAAGAAATAAGAGTATGACTGTGGGAGCTACTATTAACCAACATAAACCACGTGAGCTAAATGTGGAGTGCGATGTATACACCCCATCGAGAGGACAAAATACACCTTGCCAGGGGTATAGAGGAATGACTGTGGCGTGATCACTAAAACTGATGCCCAATAGAGAGGACTTCTAAACCTATGTTGGCACGCAGTTTTGGGACTTTGAGGGTACTTTGAACCCTAGTCCAATATGGTGTTAAGTCTACTCCCAACTGAATATGTATATAGCTAAAATGCAACTGTAATAATAAGAATCTCAAAATACTGACATGCTATCCAAAAATACAACATAAATATACGGAAAGATATGGCATTCAATTTCTGAAGCATGAGTTTCTGACTGATCTTCTTAGAAAGTATAATTCATGAGTACTGATGATATCTAATACAAGCTAGGGTTTTAAATTCTATAAAAGAAACTATGTAAATTTTCCATGAAACATGTTATTTAGAATCGTGGAACTATAGTTGCTAAAGTCACAATGAATCTCCAAGATTTTGGAAACCCTAGGTCCAAACAATTTATGAAAAATTTAAGAAGTGACTAAATTCTAGGGACCTAATGGGTGAAAGGAACCCACTAGTGAAATCCCAAATACCTGGTGAAAAAAAACTATAGAGAAATCCTTTGGATTTTGGGGTTTTAAATTGAAGAAGACCTCTACTTGTTATTTGGAAAACTATCACCTCTTTTCTTTTCTTTTTATTCTAAGATAGATGAGTTTAGGAGAATGAGGGTTTTGGGCAGTCTTTGACTAGATTATTAGGCTTAGACTTAGTAAAATGACGTAGTTTAAGCATTAAATGACGTAGTTTAAGTACCAAATGCATAGGGGAAAAGACCAATGCGACCCTGACTTAAAATCTGACAAAGTGACTTCAAGAAAGGCTTCACGGGCTGTCTAGAGCACCACGACACTTCAAGTGGGTTATGAAAATGCTTTACCCGACAGGGTTCCACTATTTCAAGCATAACTTTTTACTCTGGGCTTAGAATTAGGCAAACTTGGTAGAGTTAGAAAGAGGACTCAAAGACCTTTAATTTGATAGGTTATGGGCTACATAAATCATTTGGTGCTAAAAGATATGATCGTTTGAAGTTACACAAACCTCAAAGTCTATCAAACCTCTTTCACGGGTAACTTCACGGCTCGTGTGAAGCTCCACGGACCATCTAGTGGTTCGTGGTCCTTCATAGTTGTTGTGGTGGTTCTGTGTCCCCTTTACGGGCCACTTCATGGACCGTGTGGAGCTCTACAGACGTTTAGTGGTCCATGTTTTTTCACCTTTTGTTTGGTGCACAACCACAAGCAAGGTAACAGGTCATGGTCCTCTTCAAGGCTTGTGGACTTCTCTGTGGTTTACCCGTCTCCCCTGTAAAATCTTAGTTTAGATTTTTGAGGTGTTACACTTACCATCATTGCGACCCTAGCTCACTGTTGCGATGATCTAAGGAGGTCAACCCTTTATCACAACAATGATAGTGGGCCATCTGGTCACGAAGAACTAAGGCCTATACCTTCGTGATTACGGTCAAGGACCACTTAATCGCAAAAAAAAAGTTGGCTTGCACTAACTAATGCATATCAGCTGGTTTGGCAAAGTTTCAAATCTCCTATGGGTTGCTCTGAATTTGTTCAAAATCCTATACCGCAATAGAGATATGCAACCCTACCAAATTGGATACTCTAGACTCAATACAATAGTCAAAACTTCCATACGAGGACATCTTGAAAGAATGTGCTTCCAACACCAAACTCTATTTAAGCCAAACTCCACAAGAGGGCTCAGAATTAGCTTGGAAGATTTTGTTCTAGAAAAATATGAACATTCTAGAGCTAACTGTGCTGATGTAATCCTCATCCAAGCTTGTTTACCCAGAATGTTGACTAAGGTCAGACTTACGCTTCAATATGAAAGTTAAAATGTCTAATCACACAGACTCATAGTGAAATAATCTAGAGTCATGCCGACTATGCTACTAGTCTAGAATGACCCTTCATAGCTCATAGAATCATCAAAATTTGATTCTGAGGTCATCTTCTTAAACCTTTGGTCAAAATATCCGTTAAAGGTTCAAAACCTTCAAAATACTAAAACTCGCACAAGAACTAAATGAACAACCCAATGACTGAACTCGTAGTCCTATAAAGTTTTAAATGACTTGGGGTCACTACACGAAAGCTTTAAATAATGAACAGGAGGCATAAACACAGAATTGACCTGGAGGTCATTACAAGTTCTCTCTAAAGCCAAGGATGAAGAAGATAGGGTTTAACTTCAAGATCTCCAACTCACTATAGCTTTTGGGCCTTGATAATTAAGGCATGTTAGTATTAAACTAAGGAGTCCATTCCTCCATAGGGTTTCCAAGATCTTCCAATTATACAAGTTCAATTCTCAATTCAAAGTTAGGGTTTTATCCTATCTTCATGAGATTTTTTCAATTATGATTCAATTAGTTATTTTCCATCTTGTGTTGCATAAATTGAAGTAATCAAATGTTTTTTAGCTGCATTCATATGAACCAATGCATGATCAATGACTTTTTACTCTAAACACATGATGAAGCTTATGAACTATGAAAGATGAATTTATGAAGATATGTATGTTTCTTTATGAAATTGATATAAATGATTTGAGGATTCCTTGAGATGAAAGTATCAATGTTGTTGTGAAAGGTTTTCTCACATACTACTAAGTTCATGATTGTGAAAGGTTTTCTCACATAAGGATTCATAAGGTTGAAAGTTTTTCTCATCTTAGTTGAATCAAGTTTTAAGAGCTATTCTAAATAACTTTAGCTTGGATTGGTTGCTTAATAATTCATTTCCATGGATGATAATATGAATATGATTAATGACTTTTCCATGGGATTTTACTTAGAACTGAGTAGGATTTGGGATGATGGTTTTCGTTTAGCAAATTGTTGATCAGCACCTTGCTCGCCTTTTAAGTCTTCAATTTCTCACAAGAATTGTCAATTTTGGTGATCGATACCTTGTTTGCTCTTTGCATTTGGTGTGTAGCCGTTCCTATTTGAGTTTGTCGACCTCACTCGATTAATCTAATCAGTGCATTGTCAACTTAGGCGATGTCATACCCATAAGGAAATCACCCTTCTTTAGGCGATTAAAAATGTGGAGTTTACACTTCTTTTTATGTTTTTGTCCATTCTTTAAAACATTCATCCTTACCTTGTCCTTTTTCCTTCATAGCTACAAATAATCAAATTATCATTAGAATAGGACATAATTGGACATTAAGGGCACTAGTTTTTAAACTAATTAGGACTCAAATGAGTGCAAATCTACCACTTATCAATAAGTCCTCAATGCAAAGAAGTGGATATTTGTTCTTTATTGACACTTTGTTTAACTGCCGGTAGTCAATACACATCCTCATGATACATCTTTCTTCCTCATAAAAAAATAAAAGCATGATGAGTGGTAGATTTCCACTCATTTGAGGCCTTTTTAGTTCAACAAGTAGTGTCCTCGATGCATAATGGTGTCCTATTCTGATGATATAGTGATTTTTACATCTATGCAAGATAAAGGACAAGGCAAGGATGAATACATGCAAAAAAGCCTAAAACATATAAAGGAGTAGAAACTCCTCACTGGTAGTTGCCTAACCAAAAAGGCGAATCGCCCAATCGGCACAACCTCACCCAATTTGACAGTGTTCATAATTAAAAATATTCAAGGCATGTCAGCGAATACTAGAGTTGAAATGACAATTCACCAAAGTAGATTGGGCGAGCTAGAGTTCAAACACCAAAGGTGACAGAATCTCGTGTAAAAACAAAAGTTGAATGGGTCAACAAGGTGGTAATCGACGATCTATCAAATGTGAAAGGTTGACTTAATCGAGTTCACCAATAAGGGTTCACAAACCTGAAGCATGAAGAAAAATAAGGCCAAGCTAAAGAGGAAACATTGATCCACTTAATAGGTTAACTAAGCCTGACTAACGTCACCAAGTGAGTCACGTATGGAATTTTGGGCTTATTTGGGAAATTATAAATAGACCAAAGGCGAGATAAACAATAGAGATTTTCCTTTTCTAAATTACAGTGTTTTAAGATATTTTATTTTTGGTGTTAAGAACTGGATCATTTACTTAATTTTGGGGTTTTTCAAATACTTTTATAATTGAAAATTGTGGGTAAAATCTGAGGTGGGTATTGGAAATTGTTGTTGATTTCTAACTATTTGATGACTCGAAACATCAACGTTAAAATTTCTTCTCATTATATAATTTTTGGCTAAAATCCAATTCTAGGGGTGTGATTATAGGGTTGGGTGATGATTTATTGTAGTGGATCTTGTGCTTTGCGCAATTTTTTTTGTTGTTCATCCATGGATTTAGGTTATTTAGTCTGAGGCTATTTCATGGGTTAAGGTTCAAAACTTAATACTTGTCTAGATCTTCGAATGGTGCTCAAAAGAGATCAATTGAAGTGGGTAAATCACTTGGTGCATGCAATTTAGGTTTAATTTCTATGGTATGCTTGAAAGAAAAATTGTGGTTCATTTCTCGTTTCCAAATCTACTCAAAAGAGAGATTTCCATAAGGTAATGAGTTGACTTGTAATTCACATAGATGAGACCAAAAGGAGATTCTATCATATGGTTCTATAAGATTGAAAGGAGATTATTGCCATTGAATATCACCAAGGCTATTCATCTTTGTCTAGTATAACTGACCAAGAACTTGTACCCCTTTTTGACATCAATACCAATCCGCACTCCCCTAGATCATATTTTCCTTGTGAAATCATTGTATTTTCCAAGTTATTTCCTATGAACCAATGCATTAATCATGGTTTTGGTTATGAACTTTTAAAGACATGAATTTATGAAAAAGCTATAAAGCTATGAATAATGTTTTAAGAAAGCTATTCATGATTTATGAAAAGGAATTTTTATGATTTAGATTGTTTTAAGATTATCAATGAAATTGTGAAAGGCTTTCTCACATTAAGAAATCATGATTTGGTGAATGGTTTCCTCACATATGGTTTGAGGAGCTACTCTATAATATTGTAAGCATGAATTAGTAACTTAATTGTGCTTTTCCTTGTATGATATATATATATATATATATATATATATATATATATACACGTTTATAACTATTCCATTGGGATTTTACTTAGCACCGAGAGGATATTGAGACGGAGGCTCTCCCATTAGTAGAGAATGTGTCTCTAGTAGCAATCTCATTATCCCTAACTACATGCCCCCATAGGTTTGTCTTAGAATGACATAGCTAGTGGATCCACCTAAGCTAGAAGTTAAGATCCTTGCCTTGGCAAGTAAGGACTTCTCTTTTTGGTGTGGGAGTAAGACATCAGATTTCACATTATAGCTCACGTGGTCTATGTCGGTTAATAGTAAATATCCCATAAAATGAAATAAGCTTTTCTTAGAGGTTTTATAAGTCTTTTAATATAATTTTTAGATGTATTTACCATTTTTATGACTTATGATTCTTCTTTAAAGGTTTTACTACGATTTAGCCTGGTCAAGCATATCATGTGTCCGTTATGTCCTCTTATGATCATGTTTTACATTTTATTTCATATCTTTCATACTTATTACATTGCATGTACTGATGCATACTAGTACATATATTGTTTAACTAATGTAGGGTCTGACAATCTTCCTCCTCCTGGTCGAGGCTAGTGGTTTGCTTTATAGATTAAAGACTTAGTGAGTCCTTATGTTCTGATGACCATGTCACATACTTTGCTTTCTTCTATTTTAGTTTTTTGATGTTGTATGTGGTGTATGGGTTACGTCCCAACCACTATTGATGTATTAGATTGGCTTGTTAATACAAGATGTCACTTTCTCTTTTATGTCAAACTTTGTTATGATATGAGACTTTTTTCTAAAATTATCATATTTTCTATTATGTAGTCTTGTATGTATGTAAATTGGTTTGTGTAAGCCTCTCAGGGTCATATACGTAATGTCACATCTAGGGTGTACTTTGGGTTCCAACATCATGTGAGATGATATATGTGGCTATGCGTGTAGCTACCCTAATAAGTGATTTATTTCAGTGGATTGGGTGCATGGATCTTGTGTGGTGACCTTCATGGGGTAGAATACTTGGTTAGACCTGATTGTGTTAGATATGGTAGACTTCGATGTGATTCTAGGCATGGATTGGTTGTCTCACTATTATGTAGTCTTGGATTAGTGCTCCAAGATTGTTAATTTGTGCCTACCAAGTATACCTCATCTTCTGTGGACCAACACTGATAGTCATATGTTGAGAGACGTGATCTCCTTTTTGACGGTGTGGCGGTTGGTAGGGAAGGGATGTTTAGCTTATCTTGCTTATGTCAATGGTACTAGTACTGACACCCCTCCTCTTGAGTTTGTTGTTGTTGTTTAGAGAGTTTGCTAATGTGTTTCCTACCAATTTACCTGTTCTTTCTCCGAAAAGGGATGTTGACTTTGGGATTGATGTTGAGCAAGAAACTTAACCTATTTCTATTTTGCCATACCGGATGGCTCCAACTAAGTTGAGAGAGATTAAGGAGTAGCTCCAAGACCTCTTGGGAAAGAGGTTTATTAGACTGAGTGTATCTCCTTGAGGTGTTCCTACCTTATTCGTGTAGAAGAAGGATGGTACCTTTCTTATGTGCATTGACTAACAATCATCTAGACAAGGTGACCATCAAGAATAGGTATCATATGTCACAAATTGATAACTTATTTGACCATCTTCAGGGTGTGTCTCTAAGATTGAATTGAGATCAGGCTACCACAATCCCTATGACTTCCTTTAAGACTCGATACGGCCATTACGAGTTCTTAGTCATGTTTTTTGGGTTGACCAATGCCCCAATAATGTTTATAGAGCTAATGATCCATGTGTCCAGGCCCTTCTTAGTCATTTTTGTGATAGTGTTCATTGATGATATCTTGGTCAAATATGGGAGAAGGGAGAATCATGAACAACATCTAAGGATTATACTCCAGACCTTAAGATTAGCGGTTATATGTCAAACTCACTAAGTGTGAATTTTGGATTAAGTTTATAGCATTCATAGGGCACGTTGTGTCCAAGGATAGGATTATGGTTGTTGTGGCGAAGATTAAGGTAGTCCGTAGTTGGGCCAGGCCTACTTCTCCTAATGAGGTTGATTGTTTCATCGAGTTAGCATGCTAATATACATGGTTTGAAGAGGGGCTTTATTTGATTATGGCACCTTTGACTAGATTAACTAGGATTAATGTTCCCTTCCAGTGGTGTTATGAGTGTGAGGCGAGATTTCTAAAGCTCAGGACTTTTTTGACTTTGGCGTGATTCTAACTCTTTCTATTGAGGTTCATGGTCTAGTATGATGTTTTTGGTGTTCGGCTAGGTTGTGTCTTGATGTAGTAGGGTAGAGTTATTGCTTATGCTTCGAAATAGCTAAAGCTTCATTAGAAGAACTACTTCACTCATGACTTGGAGTTTGCGGTAGTAGTCGTCGCATTGAATATTTTGTGGTACTATATGTATGGAGTTCACTCTGAGGTATTCACTAACTATCATAGTCTCCACTATATCTTCAACTAGAATGGACCTTAATCTAAGATAATGCAAGTGCTTGGAGTTATTGAAGGACTATGATATCCCGATTCTTTATCACCTGGTCAAGGATAATGTGATAGAAGACGCATGGAAGGCAGTGAATATAGAGAGTTTGACTTTCTTAGCTATGCAAGAGCGACCTATGGCTTTGGACATTCAAATCTTAGCCAACCGTATGGTTAGCCTTTATATTTCTATGTTGTATAGAGTACTTGCTTGTGTTGAGGCTAGAACTTTTTTGATGGAGCAGATTAAGGTACAACAGTATGAGGATCTGAGATTGCAGGTGATTTGAGACAAGGTGTTTAGCGACAAGGCTAGGAAGGTGATAGTAGATCTGGAGGGCATCTTAAGGATTAAGGGCCGTCTTTGTGTTTCTGAGAGTTGGTGATTTGTTTTGGTTGATACTTCAAGAGTCCTATTGTTCTAGATATTCCATTCATCATGGTATTACAATTATGTATCATTATGTGAGGCAGTATTATTGGTTGTATGGGATGAAGATGGACATTATAGTGTTCATGGCTAGGTGTTTGAATTGTCAACAGGTGAAGTATGAGCACTAGAGATGAGGTGGTTTGACCCAGTGGCTACCCATTCCATAGTAGAAGTGCGAGATCATAGTCATGGACTTTATGGTAGGCTTACCATGTACCTTTTAGTGTTTTGATTCTACTTGGATCATCATAGATTGATTGACCAAGTCAATTCACTTTCTACCGATTGAGAGTGCCTATAGTTCAGAGAGATTGGTCCAAATCTACCTTAGAGAGATTGTTCGTTTGTATGGGGTCTCGATCTGTATTATTTTAGACCATGGTACTCAATTCACTTCACACTTCTAAAGATCTCAGAGAGAGTTGGGTACCCAGGTTGAATTTAATACAACTTTTCACCCTTAGAGCGATGGCCAGTCAGAGAGGACTATTCAAGTTTTGAAGGATATGCTATAGGATTGTCTTATTGATTTTGGTGGTCAATGGGATTAGTTTTGTCTTTTGTGGAGTTTGCATATAATAATAGCTATAACTCGAGTATTTAGATGACCCTATTTGAGATATTATGTTTAGGAGGTGTCGTTCTCCAAGTATTTGGTTTGATGCTTTTGAGGTTAGACTGTGGGGCATCATCTTGTTGAAAGATTCTATGGATACTGTCTGTGTGATCCAGGAGCAACTTTGTAATACCCAAAGTAGGCAAAAGAGTTATTCTACTTAGAGGATCCGTGTTTAGATTTCATGGTTTGTGATAAATTATTTCTGGGGTGTCACCCATCAAGGGCGTGATGAGATTCGGGATGAGGGGCAAGCTTAGCCCATGTTCATCGGCCCTTTTGAGATTCTGAGGCAGGTAGAAGAGGTGGCTTATGACATAGCCTTATCTCTAGCTCTTTCATTGCATATCTCTCTATTGAGATGGTATATTTTCGATAAGTCTCATGTGCTTCAGTGGGATTTATTTCAACTTGATGAGTGCTTGAATTTTGAGAAGGAGAACATGGCTATTTTTGATAGGTAGGTTAGGAGATTGCGGTCTAAGGATATCTCTTTAGTGAAGGTTTAGTGGAGACATCATCCAGTCAAGGAGGCTACTTGGGAGGTAGAGCTTGACATGCCGACCCAATATCCTCACCTTTTTTATCCTTTAAGTACTATATTTGTTTACTTTCACGGATGAAAGTCCTTTTAGTAGTGGAGGTTGTAATGACCCTCGAGGCTATTTATGTGTTTTTCATACTTTTATTGTTTTAACCATTCTCATAGATTCCTTATAGCTTTTATGTGGTGCTGGGTTGGGTGTCATGCTTGTCGAGGTAGTTGGGAGATTTTTGTACGAGTTTTTTTTAGTTTTGTTGGCTTAATGTTTGAAAGGGTTGACTTTAGTCAACATCTCAATATTTTGATGTCAAATAGGAATTTCGTCAGTTCTATGAGCTCCGAAAGGTCATTTTGGTCGGGTGTAATGATCGGTTCGGGTTCGAGGCTTTTATTTGGAGTTTGTACAATTACGAATTTTAGCTTTTGAATTTTTCCCAAAGTTTGATGTTGGTCAACTTTCTTGGAAAATGCTTTCGAGATGGAATTCTTTTAATATGGTTAGCAGTGGAATGTCGAGTTTGGTCTAGAACATCCTTTGGTTTGATTCCCGAGGCTACTAAGATGAGTTTATAGCATTTAGCATTTTTGTTTATGTTTTGTTGTGAATGTTGACTTTGGCCAACATTTTAATGAGATGACCTCTGTTGGTTGTTTGTTGATTCTACCAAGTCCAAAATGCAATTTTGAATTGGTTTACGCTTTCTGTTTGCATCATTTGGACCTATAATGAATTTTGAGTGTCCGTTTGAAGTTTGGAGAATTTATCTCAAGCAACTCAATGTTGCCTTTTAGTGCAATCGCCATTTGCAACCCTTGATTGCTTAAGCGATGGTCACTTGAGTGACCAAGGGGTGGCTTTCTTGAATGGGCACATATAGGCTGGGGTTGCTTAAGCATTGGCTAGAATCTTTAGTAGAGGCTACTTTGACAGCCAAGGAGCCGCTTAGGTAGCAGGAGCCTCTTAGGCAGGGGTCACATTTGCGGACTTGGTGGCTAAAGAGATTGTCGCTTAAAAGGCCATATGACCGCTAAAGCTGCTATATGACTACTTTTGCAGAAATTACTGGGATTTAATCCCTTTTTTGGTTTTCACTTCTTCAAGGAAGAAACCTTGTTGAAGTGGAGCTAGGCCAAGGGTGATTTTGCTTAGCTCTTGACTAGTTCAGTGATTCAAAGGTATATTTCTATCCCTCCATTTTCTAAATACAATTCTAGCTTCCTTTAATTAATTCAATTCCATTCTTAGCATCTATTCTCTTGATTTATAAATCCTTAAAGTATGGTATTTGGAAAATTTGAGGTCTGAATTAGAGTTCATCTTCGCCCAACTTTTGGGTATGTGATCCTCACTTCAAGGAGAACATAATGAAGGTTTTGGTTTCATAGTTCTGTACGATCAGTCGAGGGTCAATTATTTATTCGATTTCTAGTCTGAATTTGGTATTGTTGATATGGGTATTGTTAGTCCCATATTTATTTTCTAGTTCTGTTCTTGATAGCTTTGCACCAATTAGAGGCTTCTGTAAAGGAAAAGCATCTGAGTGAAGGTTTGAGGGTGGCTGAAGCCTTGAGGTAGGTTACAACTTCTCTTTGCTTAGACTTGGCTCATTAGATTGTTTGTATTTTTAGTGGGATTAGATTGGAATTTAGGATTAGTTTAGGATTGTTGATCCTTAGTCAACGTATGTCCATTATAGGGCTGCTTAGTGTAGTTTTAGCTAGAAAAGCCTGAGTTTAGGTTGATCCTTTTGGTTTGTGTCATATGTTATCCTTAGAAATGGCTTTCAGGTAGTGTGAAATTTTGATTACCACATGTTTTTCTTGGATTGAATCGTTGATTGTCAAGGTGCTTTTTGAGATTTTTTACATGATTATTTGATTCTTGGGCCCAAGGTTGTAAGCTTGGACAAGATGGAATCCCAGGTAAGTACATCTATACCGTGACAAGAATTACCCGAGTATGTGTTTAGTGTGTGGTGATTTGATGTGAAGCTTCAGATTTTCTAATGAATTTGAATGTCGTTGTTGTACTTGAACACTCTTTTTTGGAAAATACTTGGTATTGATAAAAAGGAGTAGTTATTCTAATGGTTTGGTAGACATTAAGAAGTTTATGACTTCAAATGTTAAACATGCTCATTTACTTGATTGTCGTATTTTCAACTATTTTTGCACCAATAATTCCGATGTACCATTCAGGACAACCCGTTGACTTATTTTTGGGCTATATTATACTATTTATACTGGGTGATAAGTCCCATGTATCATTCTAGGTGGTCTGTTAACATATATCTGGGATATTGGTACTCTATTGTTAAGTTCGAGGCATTCTTCAAGGCGACTTGATGTTTCTTACGGGCTTCTTACTCTCCTTCACTTCATTATTTCCATTACATCATTGTATGTTTTTTTATGAGCTCTAGAATTCTACTTATTTATGGCCTTTTAAGCTCAACAATTAGTCTCTTCAATGCATATTTATGTCTTATTATGATGATATTTTGATATTTTGTAGCTATGAAGGCTAAAGGACAAGGCAAAGATGAATGTATGAAAAAAAGAAGGCCAAATACATTGAATGTAGTACAAACTCCCAACTAGTAGTCACCTAACCAAAAGGGCAGATCACCCGATCTGCCTGACCTTGCCCAACTTGATAGTGTGCACAATTGAATACATTCAAGGCAGGTTTGTGGACTAAAGAGGAAACAACGATTAGTCGAAGCTAAATGGGCAAACTAAAGTTCCATCATCGAAGGTGATAGAGTTCTAAGTAAAAATAAAAGCTGAAAAGACGAGTAAGGTGGTAATAAGTGATCTGCCAAACATGAAAGGCTGACTTTAATAAGTTTACCAACTGACGTTCAAGTACCTGAAGCCTGAATAGAATTAAGGGCGAGTTAAAGAGGAAACAGTGATCCGCCAAACGAGTTAAACGAGCCCAACTAACGTCGCTGAGTGAGTCATGTTTGGAATCTTAGGCCAATTTTAGGGAAACTATAAATAGCCCAAAAGAGAGAAAAAATGAGGAAAAGGTTGGTTGTGGAATATTGGGATCTAAAACACAAAACGTTTCCCTAATGTCATAGTTAGCTTTTCAAAAATACATTTTTTTTAGTTTTTGGTTTTTTCATACACTCTTGTAATTGACAATTAAGGGTTGAAATTGCAGTGGGTGCTGAAGATTCTTGCATAATTTCAACACATTAATGGTTGGTAGCATCATAGATATAATTCTTTGCTTTTTATGATGTTTGGCTAAAACCCCAATTCTAGGGGTGTGATTATGGGGCTGGGTGTTGATTTAATGTAGTGGGTCTTGTGCTATGCTCTATTTTATTATTGTTCATCTATGGATTTATGTTATTTAGCATGTGGTTAACTCATGGGTTAAGGTTCCAAAGTTAATCCTAGACTAGATCTTCGGTTGGTGCTCGAAAGAGATCATTTGTAGTGGGTAAATAAATTTGATGCATGCAATCTAGTTTTGATTTCTATAGTTTTCTCAACAACAGCAAAAAAAAAAAAAGATAAAGGTTTACTTCTAGTAGACAATTTTGCTTTAAAGAGAGATTTATGTAAGTCAATGAATTGGTTTATGATTCACATACATGAGACTGAAAGGGTTCTATAATATAGTGCTATGAGATCAACAGAAGATTAGTATCATTAATGATTACCTAGCCCATGCATATTTTTCTAGCACTATTGAGCAGCACTTGTACCCATACATGACATCAATACCAATATCAAGTCTGCTCGATCGCCTTTTAGTTGTTAAATCCCTACATTTTTAGTTTAGTTGCGACACATAATTAAAACTCTTTTTGTAAATTTGGTGGAATTATACACCCAATTGTTCTAAAGTGCTACAATGAATAGGTTCACATTCTAATTTCTTAGTTGAATTCTTATCCTTAAACCATTCCTTGTGGGATTCGAAACCCTATTCTTAGTTGGATATTTTTATTGAAAATGACCGCTTACAGTTCGAAATGTTTTTAAGTTAATTTGAGCTTCATAAAAATTGTGCCGCTGCCGAGGAATGGTAAGAGTTCAATTTGTGAAATTAATTGGTAGTAAACTTGTTTCGTTGTAGTAGATTCTTCCTTGGTGTTGTTTTTTTGTGCATTTGCAGGTAGAAACATGAGTGAAAATGGTAGTGACAATGCTAGTCACTATGTGCAAATATAATAAGATGGGTTTCTTGAAGGGCATGCATGTGAATGTCGTTGAGACTAATGGTGTCATACAGTTATCTCCTACTATTGGGAGAGCAATGTTCCACTTAACTAGAACAATGTTACAACTTCTCCAAATGAGAGAAATGTTTGGGGGTGTAGCTCATGAATATCCTCATAAATATCTTTGAAACTTTGTGGTTCGTTCGTCTTCAATAAAATCTCACAAGAGTCTATTCAGCTGAGATTATTCCTATTCTCCTTAACTAGGGAAGCTACTAGATGGTTGGCCGAATTGTCCAATGATTCTATCACTTTGTAGGAGGAGTTGACTGAACAATATCTTGAAAGATTCTTTCCTCCCTCAAAAATGGTAAAGCTTAGGGGCATCATCCATAACTTCAAAAGAGTGGTTGGTGAATCTCTTCATGAGACATGGTTGTGGGTACAAAAGTTGTTACTACAATGTCCAACACATGGTGTTATGGAAAATTTGTTGCTATAGTACTTTAATTGTAGCCTTGATTCAGTTAACAAGGGTTCGGTTGATCAACTTAACCAAGGTGGGCTGATGCAACAACCATTCAATGTAGCAACAATGTTGCTAGATAATATGACAATGAAAAACTGAGCATGGCATACTAGAGAGGATCAAGTATTTTCTCTACAGTGGTGTATAAGTAAGGAACAAATGGTGAATAATCGTGAGTATGATGAAAACATCGCCATAATGATGACTCAACTTGACTTGCTATCCAAACATGTCATGGGAGGTGGTTTCAGAATGGTAAATGTAATTGGAACAAGTAGTGGGCAGTGCCCGAAGGATGCCAAGTGGGAGTCATTATATGACGCAGAAGTGAATTATATGGGGAACCAATTGGGGGTTCTCATCTGAACTATCTAAGACCGGGTGGGAACTAGGGTTGGAACAAAGAACGATATATTGTAGAGATTGAGGTTGCAATTGGATAGATTGTGAACCAAAAAAGAAAGATAGATATATCCCACCTCATGATCATCCCAATTCAAAAAAAGTTGGACATGAAGAAAACCAAACTAATGATATTCTAGCAAGGATCTTCAACAAAGTTGAAGGGTTTGACAAAGTGTTGAAAGATTTGAAAATTACTTCTCCACTTTGACTCAAATGGTTAATTCTCATTCCATGTAAATCAAGCAACTGGAAAACTAAATGTGCTAGATCTCTGCCCATCTAAATCCAAGGCAAAAGGATAATTTCCCTCGTGACACCATCCCCAATCCCAAGAATGATTGTTGAGGAGTAAGAATTATATTGTGTCATGATGTTAAATAAAGATCTTCTTAGGAGCAACCCAAGTTTATTTTATTCCTTTCAATAACGTGTGTTGTGAGTGCAGGTTGAAATGAAGTAAAAAATTATAAAAGGTTGCATTAGGTAATGCAAGTACCCAATCATCGATGCATGGGAAGTGTTGAGTAGATTTCATTAAGTTCGCCTTCCTTCCCACAAATTTTTAAAAATGGTACCCTCAACTTCGGCAAGTAAGGACCTATTAGGTGATCCACTGAATCATATTAGGTGAACTGCATCAAGTCCGTTGAGTTAAACTTCAAGTTTGGTATTTGTTCAGGCATCATTGTCGAGCTTAAGCCCCTGTATAGATTTTTTAAGCATGTTTAGTGACGTTAGTCGTAGTCTGCCGAGTGTGCTTGAAATAAAAAGGCCAAATGTCTTTTCAAGTTTTATAAGAGAACCTTTCATCTTTTTGAGCTCTTTCACTTCCTAAACCCTTGTTTTTGAGCTATTGTGTCCTCATTTGCTTTGAGTTGTTGGGTTGGAGTGTAGAGTGCTTATTGGTGTGTGATTGTAGATCCCAAACCCTACCTCCCTTTAGTTTTGCTATTGTACTTCTTTGAGGATGGTCTTACAAAGCTTTCACTATTATTTTTGTCTAAATTCAATGTATTTGAGTTGGGATTTCTGATGTTGCTAGTGTTGCACTATTTAGTTTGCTTCGGTAATGCTAAATGATACTGATTGAATTAAAGCACATGAACTAGGATTGATGATAATGTGCCTGAAATTGTTAATGTTGTTTGTAAAAGGTTAGATTTTGAAATACTTGTTCTAAATTGATTGGGTTTTTTTGAATTGACTGTGGGTGAAGTCTGACTAGCCCAATGTTATCCTGAAGACTTACATTTTCCCAATGATTGATAGAGTGAAGACTTTCTTAAGGACAAATATCGATTTGGGCAATGCTTTGTGAATACTGGGAGGACGTCTGAGTACCCATGTGTAGAATAACATGTGGGTAGCTTGTCAAATTCATTAGGTATTGGGTAATGTTGCATGTTAGTGTTAATTTTGTGAAAAAAGAGGCATTGTGATGAAACTACCTGTTTGAAAAGCTTGTCTTAGCTCGCCAAGGTGATTAGGCGAATTCCTAAGTAAGCCCCAATGGCCTTCTGAGTTTGAATATGTGACATGGGACTGTCTCATTTGGTGGGCTTGTCTTAGCTCACCGAAACCAACTCATTGAATGGCCAAGTTGGAGTGGACATCGCCTTTTTTCCTTTTTTTTTTTGTACTGTCACTTTCGGCGGACTTGTATTAGCCCGCTGAAACCAATTCAGTGGATAACCAAGTTGGAGTTGAAATTGCCTTTTGTGGCTGAGTTGAATTTTAGTCTGTTCTTTCAACTTCAAGAAGCTCACTTGAGCTCGCCTAATCTGTTAGAAAAATCTCTCCTTTCCAGTTGGCGAACCTTAGAACTTGTTTTTAACTGTGTTGCTTTTTGAGCTTATTTTTAACTAACCTTCACCTAATCATGGTTGTGAATTATTGTACCTTTCAAGATATGGCCAAGTTAAAAGAAAAGAGAGTGGTCTCCTGATAACACTCAAACTACTCTTTAAAAAAAATCCAAAGAGTAAGCGAACGTTGCCAATAAAAATTACCCAACTAAAAGTCGAGGTCGAATCCCACAAGGAGTAGTGTGATGTTAAGAATTCAAGAAGTGAATTAAAATGTGACTAATCTATTGTAGTAAATTTAGGTAACCAGGTGGATTATTCCACCAAATTTAATCAACTCATTTCAAGATAAATAATAACCAACAAACTAAACTAAATAGAGTTTAAACTATTTCAGTAGACTCTAGGGGTGTGGGGATTAGAAATCGATGTCACGTAAGGGTAAAATTGTATTGCTCAACAAAGCTAAACAACCATCAATAAGATGGGTCATCTTTGATGATTTTAATCTTCTTTAGATCTCATCACATTAGTTCATAAAATCTCCTTTCGGTCTCATTTATGTGATTCATATTCAACCCACTACTTTTGCTTTTACAACTAGATTCAGCTAGATTGCAAACATTGAACTAATTATCCACTTATATAAGTCTTTTTCAAGCATCAATTTGAGATCTAAGCTAGGATTAAGTTGGTCACCTTAACCCCTAAATTAATCACATGATAACAACTCAAATCCATGGTAGAAATCAATAAAAAAGAACAATACAAGAAACCCACTAAGTTAAATTAACACACACCCCCATAATCACACACCTAAAAATTGGAGTTTTAGCCACCCATCACAAAATACGTAAAAGTCATACCTATTATGATATAAGTCATGGATGTGATAAAATTAAGAAATTATATTCAACACCTACTTTGAATTCAACTTCAAATTGTACAAATTAAGAGCAAAGATGAAAACCCCAAACTAAGAGCAATACTGAATAGTTTCTCTCTCTAAGAGTTCCAAGAGTACAACCTAATAAATGATATGATTTATCCATTTTTTCTCTCATCCAAGCTATTTATACTTTTCAAAAAGATTCTTCCACGTCCCATTTGGTGACATTAGTTGGGCTCGCCGAACTTACTTGGTAATCGTTGTTTGTATTGTTCAGTTCACCTTTCTTTGGCTTCAGGCTTCAAGTGTTTGAACTTGATTGGGTGAACTCGATAAAACACGCCCTTTATGATCAGTGAATCGCCGAGTATCACCTTGTGTACCTAAGGTAGCCTTCATTTTTTCTCCTCAATCTATCACTTTTGACAATGCAACTAGGTTTGACTTTAGAAATTTTCCAGATCGTCAATGCGACCCTATTCCACACATCGGATTTAACATGTGATCTCCAAACAATGTCCATTTCGGTGAGGTTAAACCTTTTGGGTGATTCACCCTTTAAATTATACGAACGTCATGATGGGACTTTCTACTCTTTTCAATATTTTTGGCCTTCTTTTAAGTATTAATCCTTGCCTTGTCCCTTAGCCTTCATATCGAAAAATCATCAACATATCATTAGAATATGACATAATTTAGGCATTAAGGACACTAATTGTTGAACTAAATAAGCCTCAAATGAGTTTAAATCTACCACTCATTAACACCTCTAATTTAAACTTTTGTTTGTACTCAAATAAATGAAGAACACAATTGTTCAACAAGGGTGTCTACAACGATTCTCAATGACTGCTAACATGCAAGTTCCATTACAAGACAACTCTTCAATAACATGCAACATTCAATCTTGATCAAAAAGCTTCAAATGATTACTAGCTGGTATCAAACCAAGCTCAAGCTCATTATAGCTTCTTTTCTAATACAAAACCATGTTTCAAAAAATGCATTCAAGTGCCCTTACATCAAGAATGATTCTATGCTCACACAAAGCAAATCAATAAAAAAGTTAGGAATCAGTAGAACTCTCACTCTCCAAAGAAGAAATACATGAAACCTTCATCCCATAGGTTTGCCCATATCTTCCAATCATCACACACCCTAGTTCATGCAAGATATCAAGGGTGGTTTAGGCTTGTAATGGGGTTGAGGGTTCAATTATGGTCAATTTGACTCAGTGACTTTGCCTTTTCAAAGCATTGTTGCAATCATCTTCACCTCTTCTCAAGTTCGTTTCCTTCTTTTTCACTTCATAACTCATTATTTTACTTGTCAATCATTTTATTGGAAACCCTCTTTTATTTTACAAAACTTTTTTTTATAAGGAAGGGTTTCTTCCTTTTGTAACACACTTCAAAGTTGAGTCTCACTTCATCTTTCTTTGTTTTTTTTACTCGGCTTTCCTTCCTTCTTCCTTTCCACACCCCCAACTTAGGTATTTGGCTTAAGTTTGCTATTCAATCAAACCAATGCTTAGGGATAATTTGGCTCAATAGGTTTTAACACGGCTGTCAACAAATGGTGTCGAACACCCTCATAAGGTAGTCACAAAAAGAATATGGAAATTTGGGTTCCCTCTCAAAATTTTTTACCCAACATCATTCATTACATTTACCAAATCCAAAAATTTGGACTAACAAGGAAAATTCTAGGATTCAACCAGCATGCTTCCAAGTAAACCCTCACCACACACGACACTTCAAACACAATTATTTGGCACAACTCTATAAGATCAAAAGCTTATGTGCGATGTTCATTGCCAGTCTAACATCAAAACTTAGCTAGTCAACATCATATTCAAAAATATCATTCAAAAGTACAACCACATCGATTTCTTCTTGCAACACAAATACTAAATACAATGCTCATCATGAGTAATATTAAAGAATCAATATTGAACACAATTGGTCCTCAAAGTATGAAAATTCAAGCATTTCAACGATTTCCAAATCTTACTTATGGGGCAAATGAGAATGGATGAAAAAAAATGAGCTAATCATCAAACCACTAAAAGCTGAGTATTGGCACAAGTGCCCTCACCCCACAAAATAAAATTGTATTATCCTTAATGCAATGAAAAGAAGTAAATGATCTTACATCAGGAGACTCCCTAATGCCTAGAGGGTTATTACATTTGCTGACAAAGGAAAAAGACCATACGAGAGCGCTGACCAAGTTGGCGGATTGCCAAACGTTAAGAGCTCGCCCATCATGCTTGTAGTGCATGAGAAATCATTTCCAACTCAGTGAGTTGAAGGCAGATCATCTAAAGTAAATAGGTTGATCACTAAATTTCCACGTTCATCACCGAACTTGACAGTATACCCTTTAAACTTGAGTCAGGTTCACCCAACATCATTGCTGGATCACCAAGTCATAGATGTACATTGTCGAATATGACAGTACGATCACAAAGTTGAGCTTCCCAAAGGGCGAACTAGTTGGAGCTTCGCATAGTGACTTGGCGGATCGCCTAATTGGGCCTCCAAATAGCCTATCTTCTTTCCATCCTACACAAGTGATACATAGAGTATTGAAAACCACTAATACTTGTGTTGCCTCCTAAGAAGCACTTGATTTAACGTTGTGGTAGGATGTGGACATGCTTTCAAACACCATCCAAGTATACCATTTTAATAACTCTCACATCACAACTGTCCCCAAAGTACACTTTCAACCTTTGGCCGTTAACTTTGAATTTGGCACCCTTTACATCTTCAATTTCAATTTCACCATTTTGATACACCTTAGTGACCATGTATGAACCAGTCCACTTTGAATTTAGTTTACTCGGGAAGAGTTTCAATTATGAGTAAGGCCTCCTAATTTAAATTCAACCGCTTCAATGCCTATAAGGCTTAGTGCTCTAACTCAATCGGAAGATGTAAGGCCTTCCCAAATACCATTTTATATCAAGACATGCCAATAGGGGATTTGAAAACTGTTTAATAAGACTAAATTGCATCATCAAGCTTGCTAGACCAATCGGTGTAGTGGACATTCACTATTTTGGCCAAATTGCTTTTTATCTCCTAGTTTGATACCTCAACTTGCCCACTAGATTCTGGATAGTACGGTGTGGAGATTTTGTGTTTCAGCCCATACTTAGATAAAAGTGCCTCAAATTGACGATTGCACAATGAGAGATCACTTATAATGGCACGTAGGGTCCCAAACCTTGTGAAAATGTGTTTTTTTAGAAACTTTGTGACACTTCCCCCTTCATTGTTAGGTAAAGCTATTGCCTCCACCCATTTGGACACATAATCAACTGCCACTAAGATTTTCTTGTTCCCAAAATAACTATGGAAAGGCCTCATGAAATCAATCCCCCATACATCAAATAGCTTAATCTCAAGAATTTGGGACAAACATAGCTCATGCCTCCTAGAGATACTCCCTTGCATTTGACATGAACACAACACTTGTAAAAGGCATGGGCATCTCTAAACATTGTGGGCCAATAATAACCACATTGTAACACTTTACAAGTTGTACGTATGCCTCCATGATGTCCCCCTGTCGGTGAAGCATGTCAAGCTCAAGGATCTCTTGAACCTCCACTTTGGGCATGCAATTCCAAATAATATTGTCATCACATTCCCGAAAAAGAAGGATTCATCATACATACCTCTTCACATAAAACAAGAATTTCTGCTTCTAATAGTTGCACGAATCTTTAGGTAACAACCCACATATAATGAAGTGCATATAATCGGCATACAAAGGGACTGAGGTTTGAGAAATCAACATTACCTATTAATCAGGAAAAGAATCATCAATTTATCTTCTTTCAGTCACTTTAGCATCTATTTCAAGCCTTGGTAGTTGGTCGGCTACTTGATTTTCACACCCCTTTCTATCTCTCACCTCAAAATCAAAATCTTGAAGGAGAAGCACCCACCAAATTAGCCTTGGTTTGGTATCTTTCTTTGCCATCAAGTACCTTAGAGTGGCATGATTAGCATGCACAACAACTTTGGTACCCAATAAATTAGCTCTAAACTTTTCAAACCCATATACAATAGCCAAAAAATCTTGCTCTGTGATGATATAGTTCTTTTGAGCATAATTCAAGTGTAATACCCTGAAAAATTTTGAGACAAGACTCGAACCATTCTTTGTTATGAGTAGGATTTTACAGAGGAATTTAAATTTTCTTAAGTGTCAAGGTCAGTAGATGTACCACCTCGAGTTCCAAAAAGAACTGAAGAGAAATTCATGCAAGTCATGTGTAAATTCCTTAAAGTTTTGGGTCAACTTCAAACAATTAGATGTTTTAGTACATAATGATACAGGTGGTCCATGAGGAATTAAATCGAAGATTTTTTAGTTCTCTTTCCAACACCACCAAGTTTGCCAAAATCTGAGTTCGGATGATGGAGATATGACCATTTGAGTGCAGCCTCTCTAGACAGGGCCTTTTCACCCAAACTAAGGAGGGGTATTTTAGTTGTTTCCTCCCCCCCCCCCTACTTAGTCTAAGTGTGAATTACACCCTATTTAGGGTCCAAGCAGATTATAATTAGTTTCACTCATCCCAAAAATGTGTAGGACTTTAGAGAGAAGATTCAAGAGGAGAAAAAGTCCAAGGTTCCAAGCGTTCATCCAAGATTTTACCAAGAACCTAGTTCTTTGAGGTATATAAGTTCTCATAGTGTTAGGTTCATTCACCCATATGCTAATCATGTAATTTTTATCCATAATTTTGTTCTTGAGGTTTAATGATTTGAGTTCTTGAATAGTTCTTGAGGTTATAGCTTCATTCCTTGTTAATTAAGTCTTTTTGACTTCTTGAGGTGAGGAACTTGCGAATGAGTGATTTTTTTGGTAGGGTTTGATTGGGGTTTTGATCTAAGTGTGTTTATTATATGAATCTAAGAGAATTTCAAGGAAATCATTCGAATCTAGATGAGGTAGGGGTGGAAAATTGAAAAGAAAATTCGTCAGAATGATCTAGGGAAAGGGTAGCACGGCGCACCCCAGATGCACCAAGGGGGATGGCATGGGGCACCTGCAATGCACTAGGGAAGGGGTTTTGAAGTTTAGAGGCTGGCGCCCCACACCACTCAGTGCGCCAGGGTCTTCAGGTCTCGTACTCTTCCGCCCTTCTTTTCGTTTGAGTTCTATTAAACCATGTCATCGATCACTTCTTGATTCTTACTATCCAAACTACATCTAATCATTAAAAAATCATATATATCATAATCATTATCCATTAATTCATAATTAAAATTTGAGGTTGAGTTGAGAATAAAGTTTGAGAAAGTCCATTTATGTCTTTTCGAGGAGTCTTCAATAATTACTTGTAATTTTTTCAAGACTCGAGTAAGTGAGTATGACAATGATGAGAGTGTATTCATGAGCCTACATTATTTTTGAGATCCTTGAGTCGAGTCGTTAATGCCCATAATTCCGTATGAACTCCATAAATTGAGTATCTTTGAGAGGAGTAGTATCTTAGAGTTCTAAGTTCTTGAGTATTGAGTTACTAATCCTTTTTTAAACTATATTTCATAATTATGGATTACCATATGTTGTACATGGAGATCCTTGAGTTGAGTTGGTCATGCCCATAATTCAGCATGAACTCTATGAGTCGAGCATTCTTGTGATGAGTAGTATCATTGAGTCCTTTAGTTCAGGAGTTGTTGAGTTTTGATTATTGAGTTCTATATATGTTTATTGAAAACCTTGAATTGAGTCGTTCACATCCATAATTCGGCATGAACTTTATTTTGAGAAGTATTTTACAATTATTTATAATTTTTGTAAAGACTTGAGTAAATGAGTATAAGGATGAGGAGAGTTGAGTTTCATTTTTTAAAATGAATATAAGGGAACTAAGTATTCCCAAGAGTAAATGTTTTTACATTTAAAATGACAGGAAACTTATTTTTCCAAATGAGTTTATGAGGAGTTTTGAGTACTATCTCTTTTAAGAGAACATTTTGAGTAATAATCTTAAAGTTTGAGGATGAGGAAATGTTTTTAAACATATGAGCATGAGTTATATTATTGGGAGTAGTATTGTGCACTGATATGGGGACGAATTTAGACAACTCAAAGTCCTTATAAACCAAGTATGGCAACATGGGTAAAGGGTCATACTTTTTAGATGATTCCTTATTGCTTTTTAAGCATAGCTTAGTGGATCAACTTAGTTGAGGATGTCTTATACTCCAGAAAGGTATAGGACAATTTTGGCAGCATGGGCGAGATGTTGTATTATCACATAGCTCAAAGTGATGGTTGTCGGTTAGAGAATCTCCCAAATTAGTGTTATTGTTGTATTTTACATACAATTGAATTATTATTGTATCTTTACATAAAATTGAGTTATTATCTACTCTTTTAAAATCTTTCTATATATTGCCTTTTTTACTGTTGCTTTTTTGTTAAGTATCTTGAGTTGAGTGCTTTTGAGTTGAGTATCTTCGAGTTGAATATCTTACCTTTGAGTTGACTATTTTATCCTCAAGTATCTTGGGTTGAGTATCCTATCGTTGAGTGGACTCTAAATTTAGTTAAGTGAGTTTGAGGAGAGGTAAGTATGTTTCTTTTCTATCAGTTCAAGCTTATGTTTATACTTTAGAATTCCCCTTACATGCTCGTACATTCCATGTATTGACACTATTTGGCCTATATCTTTTATGATTTAGATATAGGTATTTAGGGTCATCAACAGATGCTCTATTAATACCACTTGCAGTTCTAGTTAGCTTTGGTGAGCCTCCTTGATTCTAGAGGGTTCCACTTTTATTTTCAGTTGTTAGGATGTCGAGGGTCTTGTCCCGGTAATCATTTTATAATAGTAGAGGATTCATAGATAGTTCAAAGGTCAAGGGGTTTATCTTTATTTCCTTTGTTATTGTAATGTTTTGAGTCCATGAGGTATTTAACTAATACTTGTTAAATTATTTTCAGACAATGATTGGAGTTGAGTTTAAATTAAGTTTTTTGTAAAGTTATTTGTGCATTTTCATTTTTCTTGAGTAAGTCTTCTGCTGAGTAATGATGCAGGCCAAGGGCTTGCTTGGGAACCAGCAATCAAGTGCCAGTTACGTTCCGGGTGTAGGCTCGAGGCGTGACATCAAGTTTTGTCTAGCATAGTAGATGGGAAGAAAGAACTTATACTTTAGTTTCCCAAGAACAGAGTGAAGTTCTAATAAACTAGCGTCACACATCTTTTCAAAAGGAAGATTCCAATCAGGTGCTATTATGATAGGGGCTGAGACAAGATTTGCTTTTGAACTCACAAAAGCCTCCAAATAAGTGGCATCACATTTAAAAATGCTCTCCTTTTCAAGTAGCCTGCACAATGGAATAGCCACTTTTGAAAATTCTTTAATGAATTGCTGAGAAAATCTAGAATGACCATGGAAACTTCTCACTCCCTTCAATGATATTGGGGGAGGTAATATATGAATCACTTGAAATTTTTCTTGATCAACTTCACTACCATCTCCGGAATTTTTGTGCCCAAGCACAGTTTCTTCCTTAACCATAAAATGGCATTTCTCCCAATTAAGAACCAATTTAAAACCCACACCTATTTTAAATAACATTACTAAATGCTTTAATCACTCTTTATATGAATCCCTATTATCCTTGAAGACTTCCATTGAGTCCTCTATCATATCCACAAATATTAAAAACATGCATCGCTGCAAAGTGGTCAGTGTGTTGCACAACCTAAAAGACATTCTCTTGAAAGCAAAGATCCCATAGGGGCAAGAGAAAGTCATTTTTTCTTGATCTTCCAGTGATATGGAGATTTGGTTGTACATGGAGCACCTATCGAGGATGCAATACTGACCCTTACCCGCAAGAGTATCAAGCATCTAATCAATAAAGGACATAGGGAAGTGGTCCTTCTTTGTCCATGCATTTAATTTCTAGTAATCTATACATACTTGCCACTTGGTTATAGGCATAGTAGCGACGAGTTTAGCATTTTCATTTGGGACGACCGTTGTACCACCCTTTAGGAACACATTGTTGTCAATAAAAATTTATCAACTAAGAGTGGGGATCGAATCCCACAAGGAGTAGTGTGAGGTTAAAAATTCAGTAAGTGAATTTAAATGACTAATCTATTGTAACAGATTGAGGTAATCGGTGGATTATTCTACCAAATTTAATCAAGTGATTTCAAGATAAAAAAAAAATAGGAACAAACTAAACTAATTAGAGTTTAAACTATTTGAGTAGATTCTAGGGGTGTGGGGATTAGAAATCGATGTCAAATAGAGGTAAAATTGTATTGCTCAACAAAGCTAAACAATTATGGATAAGCTGGGTCATCTTCGATAATGCTAATCTTATTTCAATATCATAACATTGGTTCATAAAATCTCCTTTCGGTCTCATTTATGTGATTTAGAATTCAACCCATTACTTTGCTTTTACAACTAGATTCAGCTAGGTTGCAAACATTGAACTAATTACCCATTCATAGCGGTCTCTTTTAATCATCAATTTGATATCTAAGCTAGGATTAAGTTGGTCATCTTAACCCTAAATTAATCACATGATAACAGCTCAAACCCATGGTAGAAAACAATAAAACAAAGCAATGCAACAAACTCACTAATTTAAATCAATACCCAACCCCATAATTACATCCCTAGAAATTGGGTTTCAGCCACCCATCACATAAAGTGTAGAAATTATACGTATTATGATAGAGTTCATCGATGTGATGACATTAAGCAATTAAATTCAACACCCACTTTGAATTCAACTTAAAATTGTACAAATTAAGAGAAAAGTTGAAAGCCTCAAACTAAGAGAAATACTCAATATTTTCTCTCTCCAAGAGTTCCAAGAGTAAAAGTTGATAAAAGATAAGATAGATCTATTTTCTCTCGCTTCCAAGCTATTTATACTTTTCAAAAGGATTCTTCTACATCCCATTCAGCGACATTAGTCGGGCTCGCGGAACTCATTGCCCAAATCATTGTTTGTATCGTTCAGTTCATCTTCCTTTGGCTTCAAGA
This sequence comes from Solanum pinnatisectum, assembly GCA_035578085.1. NCBI lineage: Eukaryota > Viridiplantae > Streptophyta > Magnoliopsida > Solanales > Solanaceae > Solanum > Solanum pinnatisectum. The sequence continues at coordinate 14,129,313 of CM069082.1, read as the reverse complement.
TTCAAGTGTTTGAACTTTATTGGGCAAACTTGATAGAACACACCCTTCATGATTGATGAATCACCGAGTTTCACGTTGTGCGCCTAAGATAGCCTTCACTTTTGCTCTTCAATGTGTTACTTTCAGCAATACAACTAAGTTTGCCTTCAACAATTTGGTAGATCACCAACGTGACCCTATTCCGCCCATTGAATTTAACACTTGATCTCCAAACACTATACATTTCAGTGAGGTCAAACCTTTTGGGTGATTTCACCCTTTCAGTTAGGCAAACGTTAGGTTGGGACTTTTTACTCTTTTTAATATTTTTGGTTATTCTTTCAGCTATTCATCCTTGCCTTGTCCTTGGCCTTTATAGCTACAAATCATAAACATATCATTAGAATATAAGATAATATAGTCATTAAGGACACTAATTATTGAACTAAATAGGCCTTAAATTAGTGTAAATCTACCAATCATCACCTCCTCCAACTCCAACCATGAGTCATCACCTCCTCCCCATCTAAAGAGAAATCGGGGGATTACTATCAATGAATCCTCTAAGGCTTCTCAACAATGGTCCACTCCACACTCATCTACGCTTGTGAGTGAAGCATCAAAGATGATAGTGGCGAAGAAAAAGATGGATATCCGGTCCAAATTGCCACTGAATGTATGGTCTCTTACCTCCGAGTTCTCGTTATTATAGCTCCAAGATCCCTCAATAGGCTAAAAGTGGTAGGAGAATGTACTATTCTAGTGAGGTGACTTTCAACAAATGGGGTTATGAGTGACTGCCTCTCCTCTCGTACTTACTATTGATAACATTGAGGACACTACTACTTTTATTTTGGTGGGGTGACGGCACATATTCCTATATTCCCTTTTTGGATTGTATTTTGTTATTTTAAATTTATTTTGAGATATTGACGTATTTTTATTTGGTTTTTATGATTGTTGGTGGTTTTTACTTCATTTTGTCTCTTTGCCCATTGCCCCAAAATTTTGTAATTTTGAAATGATTGATAATGCTTATGTTTTCATTTTTTATGTTTGAGAATCGATTTTGTCCAATAATATTGATGTCTTGGATAGTACTCATTATGAGATAGGTGTTTTGTATTGGTGTTGCAAGAAGAAATTGGTGTCTTTACGTTTGAATGATATTTTTGAATCCTTATGTTGACTAGTTGCATATTGATGTGAGCCTTGCAATGAACATCGCCGCAAGCTTCTTGGTTTTGTAGAGTTGTTCTATATACTTATGTTTGAAGTGCCATGTTTGGTGATTTCCTACTTTAAAGCATGCTTGTTGAGCCCTAAAATTTGCCTTGTTAGTCTAATGGTCTAGTCTTGGTGAATGCAATAAATGATCTTGGGCGTGAATTTTGAGACGGAACCCAATTACTCATACCTTCTATGACTACCTTGTGAGGGTGTGCAACCATCTTGGAACCATTTGAGCCTAAACCATTTGTTTTCAACCTTGTTGAAACCTCTTGAGCTAAATTGTTCCTAACTTCTCACCCATAAAATCCTTTTCTAAGCATTAGTTTGTTTGAATATTCAACTTAGGCCAAAACCCTACGTTAGGGGTATGGAAAGTGAAGAAACAAAAGTGAAGCTCAACTTTGAGATTTGTTGCAAAAAGAAGGAACCTCTCATAAAAAATGAGATGAGGAGGAAAAGCTTGAAAATTGAAATAAAAAAAGAAAGTGTGACAAAATAAAAGGGGTGTCCAATAAATTGAGTGAAAAAAAGAGGTTTGAGTCTCGAAGTGAAAATAATGGAAGGAACTTGAGAAGAGGTGAAGATGAGTACAATAATGTTTTGAAAAGGTGAAGTCCATAAGCCAAATAGACCATACATTTACCCTTAATATCATTACAAGCTTGAAATACCATTGAGATCTTGCATAAACTAGGTTGTGCGATGATTGGAAAATATGGGCAAACCTATGGGACGAAACTTGCATGTATTTCTCTTTCAGAGAGTGAGAATTGTATTGATTCCTAACTTCTTTATTGATATGCTTTGTAAGAGCATGGAATTTTTTTTATGTGAGGGCACATAAATACTTTTGTTGAAGCATGGTTTTGCATTATAAGAGAACATGAGTAAGCTTGCATCATTTGAAGCTTCTTGAGAATGATTGAGTCATTGCATATACTTGTTAGTAGTCTTGTGGTGATACTTTCATGTTAGCTCACATTGATAAATATTGTAGACACCCTTGTCGAACTAATGGTGTTCTTGATTTACTTAAGGACAGACAAAAGTTTAAGTTGGGGGTGTTGATGAGTGGTAGATTTTCACTCATTTGAGGCTTTTTTAGTTCAATAATTTGTGTCCTCAATGCCTATTATGTCCTACTCTGATGATATTTTGATTTTTTGAAGCTATGAAGGATAAAGGACAAGGAAATGATGAATGCATGAAAAATAGGCCAAACATAGTGAATGGAGTATAATGCTCACAGCGGGTAGTTGCCTACCAAAATGGTGGATCGCCCAATTGATCTGACCTCACCCAAATTGACAATATGCTTAATTTAATATATTCAAGGTAGGTGAATGGACTAAAGGGGAAATGGCGATTCATCAAAGTTAAATGGGTGAGCTAAAGGTTCATCGCTAAAGGTGAAAGAGTAAAAATAAAAGTTGAAAGGGTGAACAAGGTGGTAAACGGTGATCCACTCAACGTCAAAGGTTGACTCCAATGAGTTCTCCAGATGTTCAAACATTTGAAGCCTGAAGCAAAAGAAGGATGAGCTAAAGAGCAAATGGTGATCCGTCGAACGAGCTAAGCAAGCCCGACTAGCGTCGTCGAGTGTGTCGCATATGGAATCTTGGGTCAATTTTGTGGAAAATATAAAAACCCCAAAAGAGAGAGAAAATGAGGAAGAAGTTGGTTGTCAATATTGGGATCTGAAACACAAATTTCTCTAATTTCATAGTTAGTTTTTTGAGAAATATACTTTTCTTAGTTTTGGGATTTCTCATACACTCATGTACTTGACAAATAAGGGTTGAAATTGAAGTGGGCATTTGATATTCTTGCTTACTTTCAATACATTAATGGTTGGTAGCATCATAGGTATAATTTCTTTACTTTTTTATGATGTGTGGCTAAAATCAAAATTCTATGGATGTGATTATGGGATTGGGTGTTGATTTAATGCAGTGGGTCTTTTACTATGCTCTGTTTTATTGTTGTTCATCTATCGAGTTAGGTTATTTAGCATGAGGTTAACTTATTGGTTAAGGTTGCAAACTTAATCCTAGTCTAGACCTTCGGTTGATGGTCCAAAGCGATCAATTGAAATGGGTAAATACCTTGATGCATGCAATTTAGGTTTGATTTCAATGTTTTGCTTGAAAGAGAGAATATGGTTCACTTCTAGTTGCCAAATCTACACCAAAGAGAGATTTCCAAAATGTAATGGGTTGATTTGTGATTCACACATATGAGATCGAAAGGAGATTCTATGATATATTACTATGGGATCAAAGAAGATTAGTATCATTAAATATTACCTAGCATATCCATATTTATCTAGCACTATTGAGTAGCACTTGTACCCCTACATGACATCAATACCAATCCCACACCCTTAGATAGTCTTTTACTTCTGAAATCCCTTCATTTTTAGGTTAATTGTGATACTTGATTGCAAACCTCTTTTTGTAAATTTGGTGGAATCATTCACCCAGTTGTTCTAAAGTGCTACAATATTTAGGTTCACATTCTTAATTTCTTAGTTGAATTTGTATCCTTAAACCATTCCTTGTGGGATTCAACACTGACTCTTAGTGTGATATTTTTATAGACAATGACCGCTTACTCTTTTAATTGTTTTTAGGGTACTTTGAGCTTTATTAGTTTTGGCCATTGAGTATGCATGATTTTCCTTGTATTTTGTGTTGCGTGTGACTGAATTCTTGACATTGCTTGCATTTCCTCCGTTACATGGATTTCATATCTTAGAATTTATCCTTGTTATAATATATCACAGTGCTTCTCTTTTTTTTTTTTTTTTTTTTTTTGATCTTTCTGAGCTCAGTTGGCCTATGATGCCTATTGATTCCCCATATTTTGGTACTCTACATTTTTGCATCTTTTTCTAATGTTGCTCCGAGTATGAGCCATCATAAGTGAGTATTGGATATATCTTGGTCGTCACAGACTCGTATGTGGTAAGCTTCTAGCATTTAGAGACTTGTTGCTTTCTCTCTTTTGTATTGACTTATATTTTGTATTTTTTTTATTAAGCTCTCTTGTATATTTAGCCTTTCTATACTTAGTAGCTCCTATAAAGTTGGCACTAGGTCTTGGTTAGGACTTGTGTTAGTTTGTCTTCTCAGTCACTTTTGGGCATCTATTGTACATTTTGTATCATATTACAAAGATAATATGACCCTTTTTATATATTATTCTTGTTTTCCCATTGTTTCTTGTCATTATTATTTAAACTTTTATCTTCCATTTCTTATCTTTAGGGGTTTAGGCATGCTTGCTTAGGGGTTATACTAGGCGTCATCATGGCCCGATTTTGGGTCGTGACATAGAGGCACAAGGGTGGACCAATGACATAATATAACTGAAGTTAAGTACACCAGACAATACAGAAGTTATGATTCTTTTGTCATTGCACAAAATGCTAAGCAAGTGTATTACGCTCCATATTTTTTGCTTAGGGACAAGGCTGATTGGTGGGTTGTTATAAACACTAAGCCTTTGGGGAAGATTGAAATTAAAAATGTCTTAAGTGTGATGTACCAAAATGATGTCGCAGTTTTTCAACAACAAGTTGATGTTGAATTTTAAACCACACTAGAACATCCTCAACACACATTAGAAGTTTCTGATGATGCGATAATGAAAAGAGTTGAGGAAGAAATAAATGTGAATGATAAAAATGAATCATTTGGGGAGGAAGAATATGATGAGTAAAATGAAACCACTGAGGAGTAACAATGGGAGAATGATGGAAATGAAACAAGTGAGGAGGAAGAATGGTAGACTGATAAACTATAGCTAGTATGTAAGTTATTTTATTTTGATAATACTAATTTATTCAATTTAAATTTTTTGTATATTATAATGTAAATTTACATACAAATGTCATCGGGTGGTGATAGTGGTAGATCTCGTGATCATCTTGGGGTTCGCCAACTTAATAACACTAAAAAGAAGAAGTCTCCTGGCTTGTAGATGTTATGGATATCGTAGAATTTATTTCTTCTGCACTAGAGGCACGTAATACTGATACACATTTGTATGTTGTTCCACTTGGGGCTATGGATCCCCGATCATATCATACTCACTACCATCGACCACATAGTGCTTCCTTGTACTTCATAGTCCTTACCTCTACGTCGCTATGATGTCCTGCCCACATAAAATTATCATCGAGAAAGGATCTTATTGGCTAATAGTATATTGGTTGGTACTCCATCTCTGTAACACCTCAGAACCCAGACTTAAAACTTTAAGCAGAAAACCAGAAGAACCAGTGAACCACGACAGGGTTCACAGACTGTGAAGGAACCACGGTCCATTGACTTGTCCGTGGACTAATACCACTCTAGAAGTGGTGGACTATGGGACCCTTCACAGGTCATGGACCACCACACGAACCGTGGTGACTTCCATGAAGTCGAGCCAGTATATCCCCTAGCCTTAGTGAAGGACCACGAGGACCTTCACGGTCCCTGTTGTTTCACAGGGTCCGTGGAGTGGACCGTAGTGGGAAAACCCAGAACCAGCAGCTACTGGCCAAGGACCATGACCAGCTTGATGCTTTGTGGTCCCTGTGACGGTCCGTCATAGATCCATGGTAAACTGCGTCAGATTTTAAGTCAGGGGTTGTTTGGTTTTTCCCCCTATGCATTCAACCCCTAAAGTACGTCATTTAACCCCTAAACTACGTAGTTTTGGTCAGTTTAAGCCAAGTAACTTAATTAGAATCTACCCTAAGCGATTCATTCACCAAAATTTAGCAAACTTAGAATGCAAAAATGAGAAAGAGTTGACCAAAGTCGGCCCTCTCCAAGAACACAGCAGGTTTTCATCAATTTTAGCCCCAAAATCGAATGATTTCTCCGTGCAACTCGTCACTAGGTATGTGGGATTTCACTGGTGGATTCCTTTCATCCACTAGGTCCCTAGAATTTAGACACATTCTTGATTCCCTTTATATTGTTTAGACCTAGGGTTTCTAGAACTTTAGATTATTGTTGTGATTTAGCTGTTAGGTTAATCCTAATCAGAATATTACATTTTCTTAACTATATTTCTCAATCCTTGCATTAAATTAAGAAACCCTAGTCGAGTAGATTCATTTAGTTCATGAATTTCACTTGCTAGGTCAGTTTATTCAGACATGTTTCTATATTTAGTCTTTTGCGTTCAGTTTTCAATATTTGCTAGAGTTAGCTGGGGGCATGTCCTAGCATCTCTAATCAGTTAGAGGTTTATTTCAGACATAGACAGATTCAGCTTTAGCATTTGAGTTATACTTCTTTGTCTTAAACTCTTGCTTAGTATTTATAGTTTCAGACTTAGATTGGGTATTCCCCATCATTTAGTCTATCTCATGTTTAGCTTCTGCACAGTATTTGTTTAAGTATGCTTACGATATACCAACTCAGGGTTAGCTTGGGGTCACTCATGATCCTGGATCCCGTGTCCATGTCCTGGGGGTATCCTCAGGGCATGAAAAACATGGTATCAGAGCATTAGGTTTAAGTGTCCTAGGATGTATGAAAAGCCACACTAAGTAGAGTCCTTTTCATAGGTGTGAAGTGTACCACATCTAATGAAAGGGAGGCTACGAAGTGTTTTAGGAAAACTTCACTTTCTTGCATTTCTAATCGTGCATGGTATGATCTACTTTCTAACTTGTCGTTATGAATTTCAGATCATGCTTCCTCGTAGCGCATATGGTAAGGAATGCCAATGCAGGCAATGCTAACATAGTTACTCCAGTTCCAGACCATAAGGTTTCAAATGCAGAGTTTCAGAATGTTATTCAACTTTTGGTTTAGAATGTGAACAATCAACAGGTTCCAGTTCCTGCAAATGCTAATGTTGGATCTGCAGCAGCCAGGGTATGAGACTTTGTCCGTATGAATCCACCAAAATTTCTAGGGTTGCAAGTTGGAGAAGATACCCAAAACTTCATTGATGAGGTCAAGAAAATCATTGGAGTGATGCAAGTGACTAGAAATGATAGGGTAGAGTTGGCGTCCTACTAGCTTAAGGATGTAACTCACATCAGGTTTACTAAATGGAAAGAAAACAGGGGTACAGATATAGTTCCTATCACTTGAAAGTGTTTTCATGAGGCTTTTATGGACACGTTCTTACCAAGAGAGTTGAGGGAGGCAAAAGCTTAAGAGTTCATGAATTTGAGACAAGGTAACATGTCAGTCTAAGAGTACGAACTCAAGTTCACCCAACTCTCCAAGTATGCTCCATATATGGTTGTTAATTCGAGGGCTTAGATGAATAAGTTTCTACTTGGAGTATCTGACCTAGTGAAAACAGAGTGTCGAAATGCTATGTTGCTGGAAGATATGAATATCTCTAGGCTTGTGACTCTTGCTCAGTAGATTAAGAGATTAAAGCATAGGGAACAAGCTAAGGAAAATAAGAAGGCTAGAACAGGTAACTATGAGTACTCTCAGCAGAAGTTGGGTGGTGGAAATCGCTCTTAGTTCCAGCAAAAATCTATCACTCCAGAACCTTCATTAGCTAGTGTTCCATCCTCCAGGTTTCGACAAGATAAAAAAGGTAGGGCATCAGGATCTAAGTCTCAGAGGAGTGTTTTAGGTACTAGAGCCTACCCAACTTGTCCTAAGTATGGTAAGAATAATTTGAGCGAGTGACTTTCAGGAAAAGTAGGATGTTTTAGGTGTGGTCAGATTGGTCACAAGTTAAGAGATTGCCCTTCTTCTAAACAGGGTCAAGAAGGTAATAATAGTAGAGCTCGGTCTACAAATTCAACAGCACTAGCAGATCGCCCGACTCAGCAGGGCAACTTATCTGGTACAGGTGGCAGTCAGCGCTAGAACAGGTTGTTTGTTTCTCCAAGCACACCAGGACCAGGAAGATTCTCCTGATGTAGCCACTGGTACGTTACGATTCTTTCACTTAGATGTTTATGCTTTGTTATATCCAGGGGCTACTTTTTCATTTGTAACTCCATATATAGCAGTAAACTTCGGAGTCAGTCCAGAAACTCTTTCAGAACCCTTCTCAGTATCTACTCCAGTCGGTGACCTAGTTATAGCTGGACGGGTATAAAGAAATTGCCTTGTCACAGTCTCTCAGAAAGACACCTCAACAGATCTTGTAGAGTTAGAAATGGTAGACTTTGATGTCATTCTAGGCATGGATTGGTTACATTCCTATAATGCCTCAGTTGATTGTAGAAATAGGATTGTACGTTTTCAGTTTCCATACGAGCTAATCTTAGAATGGAAGGCTAGTAGTTTGGTGCCTATGGGTCGATTCATTTCTTACCTTAAGTCCAAAAAGATGATCTCTAAAGGCTATATCTATCATTTAGTTTGGGTTAAGGATTCAAGCTCTGAAACCCCAACTCTTGAGTTAGTCCCCGTAGTTAATGAGTTCCTACAAGTGTTTTTAGAAGATCTTCCCGGAGTTTGTCCTGAAAGGGAAATCGACTTTGGGATTGATCTCCTTCCAAATACACAACATATTTATATTCCTCCTTACAGAATAGCTCTAGCTGAGCTTCAGGAATTGAACGAGCAGTTGAAAGACCTTCTAGATAAGGGCTTCATCAGACCAGTATTTCCCCATGTGGTGCACCAGTGTTGTTTGTGAAAAAGAAAGATGGTTCTCTCAGGATGTGCATTCACTATAGGTAGTTGAACAAAGCCACAATCAAGAATAAGTACCCTATTCCTAGGATTGATGACTTGTTTGACCAACTTCAGGGTGCTAGTCATTTTTTGAATAAAGAACTCAGATCGGTTACCATCATCTCAGAGTCAGAGATAGTGACATTCTGAAGACAGCCTTGAGAACTTGGTATGGTCATTAAGAATTTGTAGTTATGTCATTTGGACTAACCAATGCTCTTGCAGCTCTCATGGATTTGATAAACAGGGTGTTCAAGCACTATTTGGACTTGTTCGTTGTCGTCTTTATTAATGATATCCTCATTTACCCTAGGAATGAGGAAGCATGCAAATCATTTGAGGGTTGTCCTGCAAACTCTCAAAGATTGCCAGGTATTCGCTAAGTTTAGCAAATGTGAGTTTTGGTTACAATCAGTTGCTTTCCTTGGGCATATTGTGTCTAGCAAAGGGATCCAAGTAGATTCTCAGAAAATAAAGGTGGTAAAAGAATGGCCCAAACCCACCTCTCCTATAGATATCATAAGTTTCTTGGGTTTGGCGAGTTATTACAAAAGGTTTGTGGAAGGATTTTCATCCATAGATTCTCCATTGACTAAGTTAACTTAGAAAAAGGTTAAGTTTTGGTGGTCAGATGATTGTGAGAAGAGCTTCTCAGAACTGAAAACTAGGTTCAATACAACTCCTATTTTGACTCTACTAGAGGGTTCAGAAGGTTATGTGATGTATTGTGATATATCCAGAGTCAGCCTGGGTTGTGTGTTAATGCATTGAGGTAAGGTTATAGCTTACGCTTCTAGACAGCTTAAGGTGCATAAGAAGAACTATCTAACTCATGACCTCGAGCTTGCAGCCATGGTATTTTCCCATAAGATCTGGAGACATTACTTGTATGGTGTTCATGTAGATGTGTTCACAAACCATAAGAGCCTTCAATATGTCTTCACCCAGAAAGAGTTTAATCTTCACTAGAGGAGATGGCTTGAGTTCCTCAAAGACTATAATATGAATGTGCTTTAACATCCTGGTAAGGCCAATGTAAAAGATAATGCTCTTAGCAAACTATTTATGGGTAGTGTAGCGCATGTTGAGGAAGAGATAAAGGAATAAGCAAAAGATGTTCACCGATTTGCTCGCTTAGGAGTTCGCCTGATGAGAATATCACATGGTAGTGTAACAGTTCAGAATGGGTCAGAATCATCATTAGTAGTAGAGGTTAAGGAAAAACAAGACAGTGATTCGATATTACTTCAATTGAAGAGTGCAGTTCATCAGCAGAAAGTTGAGGTTTTCTCCCAAGAGGGAGATGGTGTGCTTCGTTTCCAGGGTTGTTTATGTGTTCCTAAGGTGGGTGAGTTGAGACGGTAGATCCATACAGAAGCCCATAACTCCAGGTATTCGATTTATCCAGGTGCCACCAAGATGTACCGTGATCTGTGGGAAGTCTTTTGGTGGAATGGCATAAAGAGAGATATAGCAAATTTTATGGCTAAGTGCCCCAATTGTCAGCATATGAAGGTAGAATATTAGAAACCAGGAGGTATGACTCAAGAGATCAATATTCCTATATGGAAGTGGGAAGTGATCAATATGGACTTTATTATAGGTTTACCTCGTAGTCGCAAACAACATGACTCCATTTGGGTAATAATAGGTAGAGTTACTAAGTCTGCTCATTTCTTGGCTCTTAAGAATACAGATTCGGCGGAGGACTATGCCAAGCTTTACATTAATGAGATAGTCAAGTTGCATGGGGTTCTTTTGTCTATCATCTCAGATAGAGGTCCTCAGTTTACCTCTCATTTTTGGAAGTTCTGTAAAAGCGGTCTCTAGAACCTTTGATTGTCAAGTGCACATTCAAAAGGGAGTGTAATGTAAGTGAGGGTATGCCCTCCCCCCCTTTGTTAGCAAGAAGTGGTTAGCGGTCCAGGCAGCTCTCTTTCAATTCCTCATCGGTCGAGTAGAAAAAGAAAGCCAAAGTTGTTCAGTGGTGAATCAATGGATCAGAGATGCCTTCCATTTCAGAAAGGTCTTGGTACTCAGGTTAACCTCAACACAACATTTCATTCACAGATGGATGGTCAGGAATAGTGTACCATTCAGACCCTAAAGGACATGTTAAGAGTTTGGGTGATCGACTTCAAGGGTAGTAGGGATGATAACCTTCATTTTATAGAGTTCGCCTACAATAATAACTACCATTCTAGCATTCAGATGGCCCATTATGAGGCATTATATGGGTGTAGATGTAGATCGCTTGTTGGTTGGTTTGAAGTAGGCGAAGTAGCCTTGATAGGGCCAGACTCGGTTCATGATGCTATAGAAAATGTTCAGCTCATCAGAGATAGACTTAAGATAGCCCAGAGTCGCCAGAAATCCTATGCAGATGTAAGGAGAAGAGACTTGGAGTTCCAAATTGATGATTGGATTTTCCTGAACGTGTCACCTATGAAGGGGGTGATGAGATTTGGCAAGAAAGGGAAGCTCAGTCCTAAGTATGTAGGTCTTTACAGAATCTTGAGTAGGATTGGTAAAGTGGCTTATGAGTTAGAGTTGCCATCAGAACTAGCAGTAGTCCATCCAGTCTTTCACATTTCATTGTTGAAGAAGTGTGTACGTGATTCAGCATCTATAGTTCCATTAGAAAGTGCGGCTGTGAAGGATAGTCTCACTTATGAAGAGGTGCCAATTGAAATCCTTGATCATCGGGTTCGAAGGTTGAGAAATAAAGAAGTCGCTTCAGTTAAGATTTTATAAAGGAGTCAGTCTATAGAGGGAGCTACTTGGGAAGCAGAAGCAGCCATGAAGGCCAAGTATCCTTGTCTCTTTCCTTCCGATTCCACTGCAGCTTAAGGTAATAGTTTCTTCTCTAGTCTCTCAGTTTACTATTGCGTAACTTCAGAAGTAGTATTTTATTCCTCCAGCTATACTTGCATTTTCAGCGTAATTGCATGTTCTTGGAACTTAGTTCAGTCAGAAATTAGTTTAGCAATTAGTGGTAAGGTTTGCAGCTCCTTCCCTCCACACACAGCTAGTTTAGACTTCATTTGAGGACAAATGTTCCCAAGGGGGAGATATGGTAACACCTCAAAACTTATAGAACTTCCAGCAAAAAACTAGCAGAACTAGGTGAACCACGACAGGGTTCACGGACCGTGAAAGAAACCATGGTCCGTCAACCTCTCTATAGACTCACACCAATCTAGCAGTGGTGGACAACGGGACCTTCACGGGCCGTGGACTACCACACGAACCATGGTGGCTTCCATGAAGTCGAGCCAGTATAGCCCCTAACCCTGGTGAAGGACCACGATGACCTTCATGGTCCGTGATCCTTCACACCGTTCGTGGAGTGGACCGTAGAGGAAAAGTCCAGAACCAACAGCTACTGGCCAAGGACCAAGACCAGCTTGACGGTCTGTGGTCCCTATGACAGTCCGTCACAGGGGCCAAGGTAAGTTGCGTCAGAATTTAAGTCAGGGGTCATTTTGGTTTTTCCCCTATGCGTTAAACCCCTAAACTACGTCATTTAACCCCTAAACTACGTAGTTTTGGTCAATTTAAGCCTAGTAACTTAATTAGAATCTACCCTAACCGATTCATTCACCAAAATTTAGCAAATGTAGAATGGAAAAAGGAGAAAGAGTTGACCAAACCCCTCTCCAAAAATGTAGCAGGTTTTCATCAGTTTCAGCCCTAAAATTGAAAGATTTCCCTATGGAACTCGTCACCAGGTATGTGGGATTTCACTTGTGGATTCCTTTTATCCACTAGGTCCCTAGAATTCACATTCTTGATTCCCTTCATATTGTTTAGACCTAGGGTTTCTAGAACTTCAAATTATTGTTGTGATTTAGCTGTTAGATTAATCCTAATCAAAATATTACATTTTCGTAACTATGTTGCTCAATCCTTGCATGAAATTTAGACACCTAGTCGAGTAGATTCATTTAGTTCATGAATTTGCTAGGTCAGTTTATTCAGATATGCATGCCTCAGTTGGTAAATGTTTCATTATCAGTACTTAATGTCGCATTTTCAGTTAACATGTCAGAATCTCATGGTATTCATTTTATTACAGTTTTGTTGTATTTTATACATTATATTGGGAGTAGGCTTAATACCGAGTTGGACTAGGGTCAGTCACCCACATAGTCCCAGAACTACGTGCCCCCGTAGATAAGTCCCCTATGTGGGAATTATACTTCGAGATCACGCCAGTGCCTATACACCCTTGGCAAGGCATATTGGGTCCTCTTGATGGGTCGTATGCATCGGACTCCATATTTAGCTCATGTGGTTTTATGTCGGTTATTAGTACCTCCCACAGATATATTCTAGTGTATTAACCAGGTTATCAATTCAGTATTCAGTACCAGTTTCAGTATGTTATAAACTTGGCCACGACATTCAGTTAGTTCATATTCATCATGTTTAGCACATTCGTCATATTCATCTTATATTATTGCTCAGTATGCTTTATTTCAGTTATGTATATGTTGTTCAGCTTTATCCTATCCTGCATGTTCATTACCCTTCAAGTACTGAGGCATACTCTACGCTACATTTTCTTGTGATATAGGTTCAGGTACTCAGCATCCAGATTATGCTTAGATCGGCTCCCGATCTCCATTTCAGCAGCTTCAGTGCCTCATATTTCAAGGACAATAGACATGTTTCCATATTTAGTCTTTTCCTTTCAGTTTTCAGTATTTGCTAGAGTTAGCTGGGGGCATGTCCCAGCATCTCTAGTCAATTAGTGGTTTACTTTATCATTTGAGTTATATTTCTTTGTCTTAAACACTTGCTCAGTATTTATATATTCAGACTTAGATTAGGTATTCCTTATTATTTAGTTTATCTCATATTTAGCTTATGCACAGTATTTGTTTGAGTATGCTTACGATATGCCAGCTCAGGGTTAGCTTAGGGTCACCCGTGATCCTAGGTCCCTTGTCCATGTCCAAAGGGTAGCCTCGGGGCATGACAATCTCCATCTCTCATAGGTACATCTCCTCATCTATGTGTCATGAGGATTAGAGATCAAGTAATGAGTCATGTGCTATGGCTGATACTCTTTCATGGACTCAACATTATTTGCATCCTGGAGTATCATCTTCACCTCCACCTCCACCTCCATGTTGTTGCACCCAATGAGACGCTTAAGCTAGCACCTAGACAGAGCAAAAGGATTGGTAGAGTCATGCTTAAGTCGGATGGATCATTGTAAGTTTGTTTAGTTATCTATATATTTATTTTATTTTATTTCCTTAACATTAATATATTATTCATGAACTAATATTTTTATTATGTGTCTTGCATGTGAGGTACTTGGAAGGATGCTTCCCGGGATCTACAGAAGAGTGTAAGGAGGCTTTTTACGGAGGCCTATCACTCTTAGGGTGAGATTTCAAATAGGATACGACAGACAGTGTTTAATGAATTTAAGCTATATATGTGTTTAGTTATATATTTTTAGTTAAGTTTAACACTTTTAGAACACTTCACTTTATTAATTATTTAACATTACTCTATTTTTTCATACTATGTATTGTTGGAAGTCGAAGTACAATATTCTCAATGTGACCACAATTGAGAGGAAGGCATCCACGAGAATCTCTGGATGGCTAAAGAAAGCCCGAGATGATGATAAACCTGAGACTTGGATGTTGCCTCATATTTTTGAGAGATTTCTTCAGTATTGGAACATGGATGAATTCATGGCATTGTCTGAACAAGACAAAAAAGCTAGAAGCAGTTTTAAGGGTGGTTGGTTGCACAACGGAGATGCAAATAGAGTTGGAACTATTACTAAACATATGGTAATTTCAAATTCAAACTCTTAAATAAATAATTAGTTGATTAAATATTATTTGATTATTATCATCTAAAATTTTATTTTTAGTTACAGGAAAAAGAATTGGGGTTCACTCCCCGTGAACCAGAGGTTTTCAAGAGGACTCATGTGAAAAAGAAGTTGAATGATTCAGATCCAGATCTATGGGTGGAAGAAAGGGCCGAACGATCTTATGTAAGTTATTTAAGATGAATATATATATATATATAATGACAATATTTATTAAGTTTTAATATGCAGGGTAATTATCACTGGCACGTGCATGAGAATATGGGTAATTCGTTGTAGATCACGCTTAAAGAGTCCACTCAAATTTGGACTGAAAAAGTAGTAGGGGGCCACACAAGGGCATAATCTATGGTTTGGGCTCTCAAAACAATGTACAACGACTCCAATCAGGTCTAGAAGGTATTGGATCATCACGTCAATCCGAGACATTTGACAATATTTAGATAGTTGCTATGTTAGAGAAAATAGCAAAACTTATACAAGCATTAGTAGAGTGTGAGCAAAAAAAGAATTGTTGAGCACAAAAGCATGAATGGCAATGTTGAGCAAATAAAAGAACAAGTGCTCAACCTTGTTCATTAGCATGTTGCATCATCTCCTACTGAGACATCAATGACATTGATCAAGATGAATACATAGACTCCACCCCTTAGCTTGCATCCCTTTAATTAATGAACATTTTAGACTTTTGAACTCATTTTGAAAGACTTTTTATGTTTTAAAATTGTGATTTAAGTGTTTTTGAATATTTAATTAAGTTTAATACTATATATTTTGTGTATTATTTTTCTAATTTATATATATATATATATATATATATAACCTAAATTGAATTGAATTTTTTCAGTCAAAATGTTGTAGAAAAAGTGATGGATTGAGTGGTTTTGTTTGTTGCTCTTATGCATTTAATTATTAAAAAAAAAACCCAAAAAAATGACAAACATGGTCCTTTAGTCCATCACTTTTCAACATTTTTAAAAGACATCAATTCTACAAAAGCAACACATTGCATTGATTTTCTATATTTTAAAAATAAATAAAAAATCGAGAATAGCGATGGACTACAGAGTTTGTCGTTCTATAGCAATGACGTCCGCCGCTTTCTTCAAATAAAAGTTGAAAAAACCACCAGAATGATGTAGTTCGTCACTTTTCGAAATGCGTCAAGGAAAAAAGAGATGGACTGGACTGCATCACTTTTTTTGACCAAGAAACAACGCAGATCGTTGTTTTTGGAAATTTTTTAATAGTGTAAATTTTAGCTTTTGAACTTTTGTTAGTAATTAGCATTGTCAATAAAGTCACAAATGGATAGTTTAAATCCAAATAAGAATATAGACTTACAACAATAAAGCATTCCTAGAAAACTAAATTCAGAAGTCTAATAGAGAAAAAAACACACACACAAAAATAGAAAAGAAAAAGTTACATTGCATGCATCCTTCTTAAGACTTTGATTAATATAATAATATAGATTGAAAAATAAATACAAAATTAGTACATAATTTTCCGAGTTTTATTGACTCATTCTCCCATATCCAAGCAAAATTTAAAAGTCTTCTTCATCTACTTTAACTATAGAATAAAAATGATAGCCTTGGGTAGGGGTTTCATGAAACAAAAGAGATGAATTTATATGGATAAAAATGAAGGTATAGAAAAAGATATCTTAAAGTTTCAGATTAAATATTTGGAGCTTATGAATATGAATATATGAGAGTTATGGATATTAAGAGTAAAACAATTGAATAGGTAATTAGATATCACTTATGAGTTATGAATGTAAATTTATAAAGCAAATAAAGAAATAATAATAAATAAATGAAGAATAGGAAAAAAAAATAGAGCTAATAAATAATGTAAAATGGGTACATGCACAAGACAATGAATTAGATTACATGAGCAAGAATTTGAGGTGCTTTAAGTTCTTATCATATAATTAAACATCAATGAATTTAAATTAGTGAAGCTAGAATCATTTTCTAATGATAATCAAGAGGAATTTTCAATGTGTGTCTCTCCTTGCAGATTTCCACCCTTTTTAAATTAATAAATTTATTTATTTATCATAAAGAATAATATTTTATACACATAAATTATATTATTTATGAGAAGAGTTATAGAAAAAATTGTGGGAAGAGGAAAAGGAAAAGTTGATTAATTTATGTAGAGATTTTTTGGATCTATTAATTTTTATCATCATCATCCTTATCAATTTAGAGTTGTCAAAAAGGGTCAGTCCGGCCCCACTCAGCCCAAGCCTCACGGGCCAAGAAATTTGAAGGGCTAGGGCTGGCTAGCCCTTCATTTTGGAAAGGCTTGAAAATGCTCAACCCAACCTTAGAAGGACTGCGGGCTGGGGCAGGCTAGCCCTTCTTTTTTTGTTTTTTTTAATTTTCTTTCTTTTCAAACTTAAAATTCTATAACATCAAGAAGATAAGAAGATTGTCAAATCAACTATGACAAATAATGGCGTTATTTCAATAACACTAGCAAAAAATATAGTGTGATTAGCATGTATCTAGGATACTAGATATATGTATTTGGTGTGATGCATCCTATATACGCGAGCGAGATAAGAGAGTGGCGAGCGAGATGGAAAGGAGGCAAGGGCGTGGGATTTGTCAGTGTATCCAAGATACATATGAATTCATAGAGATAGAGTGTATCTAGAACAAATTAACCTAATTTTGAGTCCATATAACCTGAGATACATGTATCTAGACGTACAAAAAATTGATAAGATTCGTAATATTACAACATAGTGTGCCTTTAAGTAATTAGCTCATACACTAGAGAGGTTTTTGTAAGTTACCCTTAAATAAATAGTTTTGGCCCATAGACTTA
Source organism: Solanum pinnatisectum (assembly GCA_035578085.1). Classification (NCBI taxonomy): domain Eukaryota; kingdom Viridiplantae; phylum Streptophyta; class Magnoliopsida; order Solanales; family Solanaceae; genus Solanum; species Solanum pinnatisectum. Next base: position 14,111,727 of record CM069082.1, on the reverse strand, counting down.
CCCCGGCCCGGCCCCAATCAAGCCTCAAGGATCAAGGGCTTATATAGGCCGGGCTTAAAAAATCCTATTATTAAAGATGATAAATATTGTTAGATTAGATATTTAATTAGGAATTAATCCAAGGAAGTCTAAAATTCATTAACATTTTAGTTAAAATGATACAATTTAATATTTAAATAGTTAAATGTTTTATAATATTTTAATTTATAGCAGGGTAAAATCATAATCTAACTTTTAAATGTCTTATAACATTTTAATTTATAGCAAGGGTAAAATCGTAATTCAACTTTTAACTTTGAATCTGCCCGCTTTTAATAATACTAATTTCTATGAACATGCCTTGCACAATATTTTCTATTTCAGTTACTCAGTATAATAAATGACAGTTAAGTTGTGCACTTCATAAACCAAAAAAAAAAGGATTTGATTATTTTAAACAATATTACTATATTAATCAATAATTTTTTCTGACTTTTCTTTATCCTTCATCCACTAAAATTGTCTAAAGTCAAAGTATATATATCCTAGGATTCTAGACAATATGTTTGGGTGATTATAATTATATCCTTATTTAATATGAATTATGAAGAGTATAAATGTAGTTCATCATTTGAAAGATATTTTTATCAACCAACATTATCAAATTAATAATTCACACCAAGTTTAGGGGTGTTTTCAATATTTCTCTCGGGTTTTCATTAAGAGTCACATGCTCCTACAAGAGTTTGAGACATCTTTCTATGACATGTGGCAAATCGAGGGTGTATTTGAGCTCATTTTTTCAAGTAGATGGGTGTTTTTAAGACTGTGAATAGTCCGGAGACAAACTAGTAATTTAACCATGTTTAGGAGTGTTTTCAATATTTCTCTATTTTTTAAAATTAGTTTTATGGGCTTCTTATAAAAGATCTGTATTTTTATATGAAATTAACTAGTATCCAGCTATGGTGGACACAAAAACTACATGGTCGGCTATTTTTTAATTAAATAATAAATATTATCATATATTACTTATTATTTGAATAAAATTGATAAAAAAATATTATAGGTACGTTGGACTCTAAATTAATTATGCATAGTTTGTTTAAGATTCTTACTTTGCCTTACCATAAATAGTAAAGATCTCTTTCAACCTCATCTTTATCTTCATTAATTTCACGCTCGCCTTGAACAACATTGAAGCAACTCGCATACATCATTGAAGAAATTTGAGACAATCATCGGCACCAAAATAAAATAATATATGTATATATGTATATATATATATATATATATATATATATATATATAAATATATATATATATATATATATATATATATATATCTCACCTTGAACAACATTGAAGCAACTCGCATACATCATTGAAGAAATTTGAGACAATCATCGGCACCAAAATAAAATAATATATGTATTTATAGATGTATATATATATATATATATATATATATATATATATATATATAGTAAATTTTAACACATCATTGTTTACTTCTTCAAAATTTGATTTTATGGAATAAAAAAAACACCCCCTTTCAAACTATCTTTCGTGATGTCAGTAGCTTCCATGTTGTCTATCAAGAAAGCTTCATCCTTGACAGCAAATGTTTGAAACATGGAACTAACTTTTGTACTTTGATAACACCATTATAATCTGTAATGAAAGAGTTAATTTGGTTTTTGTCGAATCAAATACAATGGAAGACTAATTAATATGAATATTTGGTAGGAAGTTAATTCTTTAGTAGTACAAAATAAAAGTCAAGATAGTATTTTGGTAGGTGAAATTTAGGTAAACCATAAAATGGTTTCACATGTTTAACCTTGACATTTTGACACATAGTGATGTCAAGGATGACATCAATAGAAAGAATTCATTCCTATAAATAGGTAGCTCTTAGTTCATTTTTAAGACATCCTCTCACTTGCCTTCTCACCTTCTAAGGCATTTGATCTTCTCTCTCTTGTAGTATTTCATTTGTATTCTTTGCAAAATGAAATAAATATTGGTGTAGTTGTTCTCTGGTAGATGTAGGATCATTTTGATTCAAACCACGTTAAATATTTTTGTTCTTCCTTGTTCTTTATTTTAGCATTTCCGCTAACAATTGGTATCAGAGCCAAAGTTCTGCCTGAGTATGCTCTGTGGTTGCACCACAGTCTGAACTTACATATCAGAAAAGAATTACTTTGGTTTTCTGTAGTTCCAAATAGATTGTAGTAGAAGAGGAAGAACAAGTAATGATGAGTTCCATGAAGTTTGAAATTGATAGATTTAGTAGGCACAACAACTTCAATATCTGAAAGATCCAGATGATGGTGTTACTACGGAGGAAAAGTTCAATCCATGCTATTGACGGAAATTACCCCGATAAGATATCAGATTCTAACAAGTAGAAGATTGAAAGAGATGCATTGAGTGTAATCCAATTGTCCCTTCCACCTAACGTACTCTGTGAAGTGAGTACAAGTATTGATGAGACAGCCAAAGAGTTATGGAAAAGGCTAGAAGTGCCTTTACCAGGACCAGTCAGTGATAATAAGGATGTTGTTACAACGATGTCTTCATATACATTTAAGATGGATTCAGGTACTTTGTTGCAGGACCATCTAGAAGCGTTCAATAAACTTGTGATTGACTTACAGGTTGGAATTAAAAAGTATGAGGAGACGCTTGCATGCACTTTGCTATTTTCAATGACTTCAAAATATCATGATATTGAGAATTCAATGATGTATAGCAAAGAGCCTATCACTCTAGAGAAAGTGTGGCAAAAACTTAACTCTTGTGATGTATGGATACATTTTGAAGGAGACAAAGGTGACGAAGCTAGTGGGCTCTTTGTGAGAGGTCGTACTAGCCAATATGGAAGGAGAAAACTAAAGTACAGATCAAAGTCTCATGTGAACAAGAAGAATGTGGAATGTTGGAGCTGGCACAAGAAGATGCAGTTTGAACGAGATTGCCCTATGTCGAATTCCAAAGAAAAGGTGAGTGTATCCATTGTTGATCAAGTACTTGATTTTGATGATGATTATGCACTAACAACATCATGAAATAGTGGAGCTTATGACAACAAATGGGTCTTAGACTCTGGTTGTACTTTGCATATGACATTTCAAAGAGATTGTTTCAGCATCTATGAAACAAGTGGAGAAACCATATTAATGGGCAATAATGCAACTTGTAAAATAGTTGGCATTGGCTCAGTTCCCTGTCATGATGGAGTCATGAGGACTATTACCAAAGTTTGTCATGTTCCTGAAGAAAAATTTGATCTCTTTGGGTACTTTGGATAAATAAGGCTACAAGTACATGAGTGAAGGAGGAACTATGAAAGTTACTAAAGGGTATTTAGTCATACTGAAGGCCAAAATGGAGGATGACTTCTACACACTTGCAGGAAGCACCATTATTGGCTCTATAAATGCATCTACAGTGCAGTTATCTAATGATGACAAGGCAAAATTATGACACATGAGACTAGGTCATACGAGCACATGAGGACTGGAGATGTTGAGCAACCGCAACCTTTTGAATGGTGAGAGCATCAGCACACTTGAGTTTTATGAGCACTGCGTCTTAGGGAAGCAGAAAAAGGTCAGCTTCAACACTGGCAAGCACAAGACGGAAGGGGTGCTAGACTACATCCATTTAGATTCATGAGGTTCCTCTAAGCTTCCGTCGAAGGGAGGAAAGAGGTATCTTCTCACATTCATTGATGATTTTTCACGAAAGGTTTGGGTGCATTTCTTAAAGGCAAAAGGTGATGTTTTTGAAGAATTTAAAGAGTGGAAGATTTTGGTTGAAAATCAAATGGAGGGAAAAATCAAGTATCTTTGCACAAACAATGGCTTGGAGTTTTGCAGTGAAGAGTTCAATGCTTTTTGCAAGGTTCATGGGATCGGAAGACATAAGATGGCCGGGCACACACCACAACAGAATGGACTTGTCAAGAGAATGAACAGAACTCTTCTTAAGAATGCTCGTTGTATGCTCTTACAAGCCAAGATGTCTTAAGTATTTTGGGCTGAAGCAGTTCATACTGCTTCTCATATTGTCAATCGATCTCCAGCATCAACAATTGACTTTAAGACTCTGAATGACATCTGGTTAGATGAACCCTCTAACTATTCATACTTGCTAATATTTGGGTGTCTATCTTTTTATAATGTTAATGAAGGAAATCTTGAACCAAGGGCTAAAAAGGCCATATTTATAGTTGTATATAGATGGAGTAAAAGGGTACAAACTTTGGTGTTTGTCTTTACTCAAATTTGTAGTTAGTCGAGATGTTACCTTTGATGAATCCTCTACACTGATCCTCTTAAAGTTTATGTGGAGTTATCAAGAAATGAGAACAACGAGCAGATGGAGCTACCAGTGGAGCTTACCAAGGAAAAGGATCAAGAGACTCAAGTTGATGAGTCAAAAGATGCAGATCTTGAAAAACTTTCTTTCAATGAACTATACACAATTGCAAAGGAAAGGGACAAAAGGCAATAATGAAAACTAGACTTCTTATAGAGCAAGAAAATCTGATTTCATATGCGTTCGTAGCTGCATAAGAAGAGATTAAGGATCTCGAGTCATCCTCGTATATTGAAGCAATTTCTTGCAAAGATGTATCTTAATGGCAGTAAGCCGTGATGGAAGAGATGGAGTCTCTTTACAAAAATGAGACATGAGTCATAGTTAAAAGGCCAAAGGGGAAGAGGACAGTTGGATGCAAATGGGTCTACAGAAAGAAATAGGGTATTCCGGAGGTGGAAGATGTTAGGTTCAATGCGATATTGGTTGCAAAGGGTTTCAGCCAGAAGGAGGGAATTGACTAGAATGAGATCTTCTCTCCAGTTGAGAAACATAGCTCAATTACCATGCTTCTAGCATTGGTTGCACAATTTGAGTTAGAGCTTCAACAACTTGATGTCAAAACTGCTTTCTTACATGGTGATCTAGAAGAGACAATCTATATTAATCAACCTGAAGGTTTCCTAGCGGAAGGAAAATAAGATCATGTATGACAACTGAAGAAGTCTTTGTATAGTTTGAAGCAATCCCCTAGACAATGGTACAAGAGGTTTGATGCATTCATGACTAAACATGGATTTTTGAGGAGTGCATTTGATAGTTGTGTGTATCACAAGAAAATGTATGGTAACTCTATGATTTATCTATTGTTGTATGTTGATGATATGCTTATTGCTGCTAACAATATCACATAGATAAACATTTTAAAGAAACTATTCAGCAAGGAATTTGACATGAAGGATTTGGGAGTTGCAAAGAAAATCCTTGGAATGGAGATTTCAAGAGAAGAAAGTGTTGTACATCTTTCTCATAAGAGGTACATCGAAAAGATTCTTGAGAGATTCAATATGCATATGAGCAAACTTGTAAGTACACTGTTAGCTTCTCATTTCAAGCTTTCAGAGTTACAAATGCCCCAGTCTATGGATGAGGTAGAGCATATGTCAAAGGTTCCTTATGCGAGCAAAGTTGGTAGCATTATGTATGCGATGGTGTGCACATGTCCAGATATTGCTCAATCTGTAAGTGTGGTAAGAAGGTACATGGAAAATCTAGGAAAAACCCATTGGGCAGCTGTGACGTGGATATTGAGATATCTCAATCGAGCTTCTTATTTTGGCCTAACCTTTCAAAAAAGTGAAGCTATTTCAGTTCTTGGTTATGTAGATTCTGACTATGAAGGGGATCTTGACAGAAGGAGGTCCACAACTGGATACATCTTTACTCTTGTTGGCAATACCGTTAGTTGGAAATCGACTTTACAGTCGCTTGTCGCTTTGTCTACAACAAAGGCAGAATATATGGTAGCAACGGAGGTAGTAAAAGAAGATATTTGATTGAAAGGTTTGGTGGCAGAATTTAGTTTGGTTCAGATGTAATCAATTCTAAGATGTGATGGTCAAAGTGCTATTCATTTAATTAAAAATCAAAGATTTCATGAGTGCACCAAACACATTGATGTAATATTCCATTTCATTCGAGATGTCATTATAGAGGGAGCTATCAAGGTTGAGAAGGTTATTACAGATGATAAAGTTGCAGACATGTTGACCAAGATAGTCCAGCTTGCCAAATTTGCACACTGCAAAGACTTGGCAGGAGTATGCATAAACTGATGCAACTCTGGGGGAACAACTGCTAGGTGGACCTAGTAAGTTCAACAAAGGTTTGATTCTTCTTGTTTCTTACAATGGATTGCCCAATAAGCTTAGAAGTTTTGGTTGGAGTTAATTATACGCATGTTCGGTACGCAAACCAAGGTGGAGATTGAAAGAGTTGGTTTGGTTTTTGTGGAATTAAATACAATGGAAGACTAATTAATATGAAGATTTGGTAGGAAGATAATTCCTTATTAGGACAAAATAAAAGTCAAGATAGTATTTTGGTAGGTGAAATTTAGGTAAACCATAAAATGGTTTCACATGTTTAACCTTGACATTTTGACACATAGTGATGTAATGGACTACATCAATAAGAAAAAATCATTCCTTTAAATAGGTAGCTCTTAGTTCATTTTCAAGACATCCTCTCACTTGCCTTCTCACCTTCTAAGGCATTTGATCTTCTCTCTTGTAGTATTTCATTTGTATTCTTTGTAGAGTGAAATAAATATTGGTGCAGTTGTTCTCTGGTGGACGCAGGATCATTCTTATTCGAACCACGTTAAATATTGTTGTTCTTCCTTGTTCTTTATTTTCATATTTCCACTAACATGTAACAACATCAGCATTGTTGTTTTCTTCTAAAAAAAAATGACATGTATAAGATTAAAAAATGACTCGCAATTTACTAAGTATTTCTTCGCCACACGAAAAGTTGTCTTGTTTTAATGTACGAAGAACTTTATGTTTTCTGTGACGAAGAAAAATCATATTACTCTAACATCTAATAATTGTATTGTAGAACACTCTTGAAACCTCTAATTTAGAAGAGCAGAAAGCATAAGGGACTGAAGGTTCCTTGGAAGAAATAGAAACCAACATGAATGTAATTGTACCTTTAATTCCTCCTCAAATAGGTAATGAACAATCAAGAGAGCCCTACATTTATATGAATTTTCAAAGAGTTGATATTGGAATTAAATTTTGTCTTGATTATGCTCATCGTAATGGTTTTAGTGTGCATAAAAATCATATTAGTAGATCAAGAAAAGATAAGTCAATAATTGGTCAAGAGTTTGTTTGTTCAAAAGAAGGATTTCGCTCAAAGAAAAGCCTTGAGAGTAATAAGCAACTATATGAGACTATAAAAGGGTGTAAAGTGATGTTATATTTCTCAAAGAAAGAAGAAGGAAAGTAGATTATTTCTAGGCTTGTCTGAAATTCATGGACTTGCTTCTCTCCCTAGCCAAAAATTATTGCGATAAAAAAGCAAAAAAATCAGAATCTTAGAATAATCTTATTGATCTTTTAGATAATTCTGGTATTCGTCCAAGTTAAATTTCGTTAGTGTTGATCACTCAGGCTAGGGGTCTTGATAATCTCAATCAAACTGGATGAGATATTCAGAATTATTTGAGCACCAAAAGGCAAAACTATCTTGAGAAAGGAGATGCACAATTGATGTTGAAATATTTTCATAAGCGTTAATCTGGTAGCCCAGGATTCTTGTATGAAATATAAATGGATGTAGAGGGTCATTTAGCTAATTGTTTTTGGATTGATGTCAGGTCTAGGATAGCTTACAAGAATTTTGAATATGTTGTCTTATTTGATCCTATATACTTGACGAATAAAAATAAGAGGCATTTTATCCTATTTACTGGAGTTAATAACAATCATCAATCTATCTGATTTTACTATACTTGCTTTAGGATGAAATTGAAAAAACTTTTTGGTGGTTACTTCACACTTGGCTAGAGGCAATGTTTGGTGTTGCCCCTCAAACTATAATCACAGATAAGATGCTGCAATAACTAATGTAGTTGCAAAGGTGTTCCCAAATAGTGTATACAATTTTTTTATATGGCACATTGAGAAGAAAATTTCTTAATATTTAAGTCATGTTTTTCATGAATTTGCTGATTTTCAAAGTGAGTTTAGTAATGTTTACATTGTACAACCACTATTGAGGAATCTGAAACTGCTTGGACTGATATAATGAAAACATACAATTTGAAAGAACATAGTTAGTTGCATAAGATATATAGAAATCGTGAGAAATGGATTGCAGCATATGTGCGAACTACTTTTTGTGCTGGAATGTCAACTACTCAAAGAAGGAAAATTATGAAAAAGTATTTTAAGGATTATCTTAACTCTAGTAAAACAATAAGTGTATTTTTAAAGCATTATGATAAAGTTATTGAATCTAGGTATGATAAAGTAAGGGAGAAGAATTATACAATAAAATATTCAAAGGCTATCTTGAAAACTTTATATCATATGGAGGATGAAGCAACAAATTATATACTAAAAAAATATTTCAAAAACTTCAAGAAGAAATGATTCAATTTAAAAAATTTATTCCAAAAAAGATTGAGATTCGAGATGGAATACATATCTATAAAGTGCATTTGTTTCAAAGCCAGACACCAACATACATTGTTAGATTAAATCTTGTATCGAAAGATGCCAGTTTTTCTTGTCACAAGTTTTAGTTCATAGGTATTTTATGTAGGCATGTGCTTATGGTATTTATAAAGAAACTGATTCATTCACTTCCACCATGTTATCTGTTGGATCAGTGGACAATGTATATGACCAAAGAAAATCTTAATGATATTTCAGTTCCAAGATTACATGTGAATGCTTTGACGTCTTCCAGTGTGTGGCTTAATAACATTATGATGCTTTCTCTTGGGCTTTCCAAACTGAGCTACTTGATCAATGAAGCACTATAAATTTTCATATAAAAAATATTTCAACTATGTGGAGATCTTAATGAACTTTTATACGAGGATGAAAATGATAATGTATGTGAGAGTCAAGTTAACGAGTCAAATCCAAATTTGAACTGAAGTGAACAAGGACATACTTGACCCTCCATGTATGGCTACTAAAGAACGTCATCACTCTTTGAGAATGAAAGGTGATCTAGAAAGTTCTCAGAAGATTAAAAGAAGCTCTTCTCAGAAACCAACAAGGAAAATCAAAATTACAAAAAAAAAAAAGGCAAGTGTGTGAGGTAATTTTATGATTTGGTCTTAAATTGTGAATTTAACTCTGGGATAATACAATTTTGAGGCATATTTATTAACTAATGCACATGTTTCAATCATTTTGACTAATGTGCAGGTCAAACATAAATATTGAACTGAAATCTAAAAGCATAGACACATTTCTTAATGCAAACCCTGCATTGGTAAACTTTTCCTTTTAATAGATTATATATGTCAATTTTGATTAAAACTTATTTTTATGTTATTTTCAACTAATAGATTTTTATTTTGCTTATTCATTTCTTTTTAAAGCATATTCCATCATATTCAGAATCATTTCAAGGATTAAATAATGATGGTGATTCATATCCCTCCTCCTTTACGGTGGGTTTGATTTACTACATCTATATGTATTTTAAATTATTATATCATATGTATATTTGCTAAATGACTTCATGAATTAACTTTTTTCAGGATTTGTTGAGATTTTCTTCGTATCCATATCAACAAGGTTTCTAATCTATGAGTTGGCCAGCTTGAAGTTCTGAAATTTTGAATTATAAAAGATGCCTAGAGATACAATTATGCAAAGTTGTTGTCACAACAACAAAAAAAACTTTTAGTGGCAACAAATAGGCACAATAATAAATAGTGCTAAAGACTTTACCGGCGTTAGTTAAGTGTCATTAGATCCAATGTCGCTAAAGGCTTTAGGGACATATACAAAAAGTGCTAATTGCCTCAAAAAATACATATTTAGTGACAATTTAGCTATTGTCGTTAATTAATTGTCGCTAAAGATTATTTTTTATGTAGTGTGATAACTCCATGAATGGAGATTGCATATCAACACAAATTACAGAGCATTTAGAAGAGAAAGAGAGCAGAGAATTGTATTAATGTCTTAGTGCAATGAATATGTACATGTATGTCCTTTTATACTAGTCTACTAATGAAAGAGTACAAAATATCTACAAAAACTTTGTAACTAACTACTGCCACCTTATCAGTCTTGTAACTAACTTTTAAATGCTACACCTAACACAACCGTACATCTTGTTAGTTCTTACTACTCTTCCTAACACTTCCCCTCAAGGTTATGGTTGAAATACATTCTTCATCCCAAGTTTTCTTAGCAGTATATTGTCTTGTCCTTGTACAAGACTCTTTGTAAGTAGATCAACAAGTTGATGTTTGGTGTTTATGTATTCTGTCTGCCATACCCCTTGACATATTCTTTCTCTAACAAAGTGACAGTCTATGTTTATTTATTTTTTTCGCTCATGAAATATAGGATTGATAACTATTTGAATGATTGCCTTGCAATCACATACCATTTTGACATGTAGTGTTACATTGACCCCTAGCTCCTTGTACAGACCTATTAACCAAGTTACTTCTACTGCACATGCAGCCATGCTCATGAACTCTGCCTCAGTTGAGCTTCTTGACACTGTTCCTTTCTTCTTGGACTTCCAAGAGATTAATCCTCCTCAAAACTTCACCAGGGATACCTTGTAACTGACTTTCTTGTTTCAAGACATGCCTCTTAATCAGAATCATAGTACTTTGTTAGTTGGGTAGTTTGTTCTGCTGTCATTAATAGTCCAAAACTAGGAGCTTCCTTGATGTATCTCACTACTCTTAATGTTGCCTCCATATGTGATTCCTTAGGACAATGCATGAACTGGCTAAGAACTTAAGAGGTACAAGCAAGATCAGGCCTGGTCATGGTTAGATAGAGAAGTTTTCCTACCAGCTTTTGATACCTTGTGGGATTAGCAAGTAGCTTATCATGGTCAAGACTTGAACCAGTCACATGTTCATCTTTAGCTCCAATGGTGTATAAACAGGCTTTGCTCCTCCAAGGCCAATCTCAGAGATCAGCTCCAAAGCATACTTCCTCTGTGTCATCACTGTACCCTTGTCTGACCTAGAAAATTTAATACCTAAAAAGAATTTTAGTTCCCCTAGGTCCTTCATTTTTAACTTCTTTTGGATCTCATGTCTTGTGTTGTATACGAGATGGTGATTGCTTCCGGTGATCAGAAGATCATCTACATACACTAGCACCACCACAATGTCACTCCTAGTTTGTTTTATGAATAGAGAGTAGTCATAGTGGCTTTGTTTGAACCCCATTTGGACTAGTGCATCAGTTAACTTCATATTTCATTGTCTAGATGCTTGTTTCAACCCATACAAGGAATTGTGGAGTTTGTAGACCTTGTGACTCTCCCCCTATCTTGCAAAACCACTAGAATCTCCATGTATACCTCCTCTTGTAGATCACCATTTAAAAAAGCATTGTGGACATACATATGATATATATACCACCCTTTTGATGCAGCCAAAGTCACCACAGACCTAACAGTCACAATTTTTGCTATTGGACTAAAAGTCTCACCATAATCAATCCCCCCTTGTTGACTAAAATCACTAGCCACAAGCCTGGCTTTGTATCTTTCAACCTCTTCCGAAGTTAAGAACTTGATCTTATATATTTATTTGCATCCAATAGGTCTCTTTCCAGGTGGTAAATCAACTATGCTTCATGTCTTATTACTCTCCAGTGCATCAATTTCTAATTGCATAATCGTTATCCAATCAGGATTAGTAGCAGCTTGTTCAAAGGAAACAGGTTCAGTAATACTTGAGTATGCATTCAAGACCTATGTATTTAGGTGATAGATGTTTGTAGGACAGTTGATCTACAAAGGAGTAAGTACATGCAGAGGTCATAGGCTTAGTGACAAAATCTTGCAGCCATAGAGGAAGTTTGTTGGATCTAGTTGATCTTCTAATTGGTACCTCAGTAGAAGGAAGTACCTCAGCAGTAGGACTAGGTGGAGTTGGACTCAAAGTCTCATCTACACCATGTAGAGCATCAAGTGAATTAGAGGTCATGTCAAATGAACTATTTTGATGTGACACAGCAGCTTAAGAAGAACTGAGCATACTCCACTACTAGAAATATGACATTTGGTGAGGTTTTGAGATGCTTGAAGGGAAATAATTCTTCTTGAAACACTACAAGCCTATTAACAAAGAAGGACTTAGTATGAATGTCATATTGAATAAAACCCTTTTGTGTTGAGGAGCAGCCCATAAATATAGCAGGAACAGCCCTCAAAGAGAACTTGTCAGTTATCTTAGGACTAGCAGCATAATAGAAATAGCCAAATACCTTCAGGTGGGACAAGTTTGGAGGATGCATATACAGTTTCTCAAAGGATGATTTGAAGCCTAGTAACCTAGAAGGAAGTCTGTTTAAAATGTACACAATTGTGAATACACACTTCCCCCAGAATCTTAAAGGTATAGATGCTTGGAACCTTAGAGCTCCGGCCATATCAAGAATGGTTTTGTGCTTCCTTCCAGTAACCCCATTTTTCTGTGGGGTATACACACAAGTAGTCTGATGTACAATGCCCATTTCACTCAATAGGACCTGAAACTCAGTACTGAAGAACTCACAGCCATTATCAGACCTGAAAGTTTTAACACTTGTTGAAAATATATTCTGAACTCTTGTACGAAAGTGTTTGATTACAACTATTGAGTTAGCTTTGGAAGTAATAAAAAAATCCAAGTGTATTTGCTAAAATCATCCACAATTGCAACAAAATACCTCTTTCCATTATGAGTAGGGACCTTATAAGGAACCCACATATCACAGTGTATCATATCAAATATAGCATTAGACTTATGAACACTTAAAGGAAATAAAAGTTTTGTTTGTTTAGCTACAGGCACACAGTGCAATGAAAATTGCCTTTGAAGCTTAGTGATCTAAGAGACCCATGTCTCTTTAGTACATCAATAGGGGCATGTCCTAGTCTCTTATGTCATACATCACTAGAATTAGACTTAGCAGACATATGAACTACACTAGTAGTATTGACTAGCTTCTTTTTAGTGTGACTTGGTTCTTCATGAAGTATGTAAACTCTATGCTCTTCTTTACCAATCCCATTCACCTGACCAGTGGAGAGGTCCTAGAAAACACTGAAGTTAGGAAAAAAATCCTACCATACACTGTAATTCTTTTGTGATCTTTGAAACTGATAGTAAATTGCACTTGAACTCAGGAATAAAGAGAACATTGGAAATAGAATGATCTGTGAACACGCAAGAGTTGCCAATATGTGACACTAATACATTTTTCCCATTTTGTAGATGTACTCTATTATCTGTGTGAGCAGGTGTCTTCTTATCTTTGTCAATAATATCTAGGTTAGATGTAATATGATGAGAAGCTCCAGTATCAATGATCCATTTATTGCTACATTTACTACTACAAGATATGGCTATAAGAGAACTACATGCATTTGCAATAGTGGCAATGTGTGCAGAGGACTCTCCTACCTTGTCACCTCCAGATTTTAAGAGCAGTAGAAGTATTTGTTGGTACTGATCTGAAGTGAAGAAGGTACTATTGTTAACCCAGACCACATGTCCACACTCCTCTGAAGCTGTAGTTTGATTCGCATACATATTTGTCTTCCTCTTAGATTTGAAGTCTGGAGGTGTCACGAACCAGGAGTACCCCCTAGGTAGGGGTGGCATAATGGGTAATTAATATGGGTATCCGCTCATATTTTCCCATTTTAAATGGGTTGGGTATCCAACTCATTTTAAAATGGGTAACAACGAGTAATACCCTAGTACCCACTTAAAAGTGGGTAGTGAAATGGATAAAATGGGTAAAAAGATATGCATTCACACAAACAAAAAAAAAGTGATAAAGGGTGGGGCAGTAAGAAAGTCTTTTTTTTTAAAAAAAATCTACAAAAAAAATGAAACTTTTTTTTACATTTTTTTTGGATAGGGGGGTGGGAGTGGTAGGGCTAGTAGGGGGTGGGTTGGTAATTTTTTTTTAAAAAAAAAAAATTATTGGAAAAAATTTAAAATTTTGTTAATTATTTTTTGGATGGGGTGTGAAGGGGGGTGGGGAGGTAATTTCTTTTAAAGAAAAAATTTAAAATTTTGTTAATTTTTTTGGGGATGGGGTGTGGAGGAGGGGAGGCCTATTTGGGGTAGGGGCTGGGGTGGTAATTTAAAAAAAAAATTAAAAAATTTTAATGAAAAAATTTAAAATTTTGTTAATTTTTTTTTTTTTTTGGATGGGGTGTGGAGGGGGGGCTGGTAAGGGGTAGTGGATGGGGTGGTAATTTTTTTAAAAGAAAATTAAAAATTTTAATGCAAAAATTGAAAATTTTGTTAAATTTTTTTCCGGATGGGGTGTGGGAGGGGGGTTAGTAGGGGGTAGCGGGTGTGTGGAGAGGGGGCTGGTAGGGATGGGGTGGTAATTTTTTTTTTTTTTTTTTACAGTTTTTTAGGATAGGGGGTAGGGGGGCTGGTAAGGGGTGGAGTGAAGCGATAAAAAAAACTTTATATGTTTTTTGTTTTTAAAGATTTTAACAAGATTTCTATTATAATATGGGTAAATATGGTTACCCATATTATCCAATGGGTAACTCGTTTTTACCCATTTAAAATGTGAGTCGAGTCGAGTAAGTTATCCATTTTTATTTTACTCGATTTTTGATCGACTCATATTCGACTCGACCGGCTCGTTTGCCACTCCTACCCTTAGGTATGACAAAGCATACTCAACTACGAAAGGTCTCATACAAGCCCCTTAGCATATCATAATATAAGATAAGTACAAATGATGCGGAATTTAAAACTTTATCCATATAATCGAAGTCTTTTATAAAAGCAAGCGGAAGTCTAGACTTGTCTCAATTAACCATCTAATACAATCTTTGAATCAAATAGGGACACAACCCTTACAATATAGTTCAAAAATAAAATAACTAGAAGGGAACAACAATGACTCATGCGTCCTCGAATCTTGAGAACTCACCACAACTTAGGAGAATAGTCGATCCAAGCTCGAAACAAAAGAATATCGCTTTAAGAACCGAACCCTACACTTGTAGAAAAATGTAGGAAAATATGGGTTCATACAAAAATGCACCAAGTATGATAGCCATGCATAAAAACCTTTAAAGCGTGCTAAAAAGGACATTTTAGTTGAAAAGCATGCACTTTACCAAGTTTGAGAATCATCATGCACATTAGTATAAAAGCACAAAGCCATAAGCATATTCAACATATAGATCACCATAGCATAATAGAACCATCTCATAGGTAACCCTAAGTCATACTTGTGCAATGCATAGATAAGATCCCATAATCCCATCTATACTAAGTACCACTTTTAGGTCACCATAATCATACTTACCATTCTTTGATCTCATCCTTTGTTCATACTCATAGACGAGGAAACCTTCACATTTACTAAGTCATATCAAGGAAAGCAACTCATAGCAACAATCCACATTAAGCATACTTCATTACAAATAGCCTTCATATCAACATACTTAGTAGCATCACCATAAGCATATTCATTTCATAAATCTGTATATCATAAAAGGAACACACCATAACTACTCTTAAAGCCTACTTGTGCAATGCATGGATGAAGTCCCATAACCCCGCACACATTAAGTAGAGCTTCTTGAGTAACCATAGCTCATAATTCATATTCTTGTCCATAGTGGGAATAAGCCTTAACCGACATAGACCATGTTAGCTTAACATGGAATCCAGTGTCATGCCCCATACCAAAAAGAGGTGTCCTACTTGCCAAAGGTAGAACTAACATGTATTAGCTTTTAGGTGGATCCACTAGCTAAAGACCTATGGGGGCATATAATTATGGGATAAGGAGGTTGTTACTAGATACCAGGCTGTACATAAGGAGAGCTTCAACCTCACAATATCCACTCGGTGCTTAGCATTAAATTCCCACAGAGTAGGTAATTCTCTATTAACATCATTACTCATGAAAGGGTTCCCTTAGCCTACCGATTCAAGGTATACCATTAGAATAGCTCATACACTCCTAATCAAAGGGGTACCATTGGCCTACCGAGTCAAGGTTCATCATTAGAATAGTTAATTGACTCCTCATGAAAGGGGTACCATTGGCCTACTGATTCATTTAGGTGAGAAAAGCCTTCCATAACATGTCATCATCATTCATAAGTGTATAATGGAGAATAGAATTTCAATCAACACAACATCATTATCATAATCATGGAAACTTCATTCATAAGTGTGTGTGAGAGAATATCCGTTCAACAACACCACAATTACATCATAGTCATAATCACTTTACTCTCAAAGTGTTCTTAAAGCATATACATAAACGTCATAAACATGCATAATTCTCATACTTTGTCCTTCAAGGACCATGGATCATAATTCATCAACACATATAAAATTAATACATTAGACATGGGTGATAACATAATTCAAGTAATCAATTTATTACATTCATAATTCTATAACATTCTACTTGCATCAATCAATACGTATACTTTAAGATCCAATTTGAGAAAATAGGGTAATTCATGGATTCTAGAGGATTCAACTTAAAATCATATAAAATCATCAATATATCCATAAACAAACATAATTCAATCATTTAAAATGAATTTGAAAGGAATCCATGAGATTGAACTCAAACCCTAACTTTTGGGTTTTCTAGCTTTGAAATTGGGGGTTTTGAAGGGGATCCATGGATGAAGGCTACCCATGGATGAATAGCTACCATAACTTATTGAAGAATTCCCACAAATTTGAGGAGAAATTCTTGATTCTTCAACCCTAGCTTCACCTTTCTTCTTCTTTTTCCTTGGCGTTCTAGAGAGAGGATTTTGGGGAAAAGTTGGTTATTGATTTGGGTTTTGGGATTTATGAGGTAATTTAGTTGCTTAATATCTTAAAAAGGAATATATAGGTGTATTAAAATTCACAAAATGACCTCACTTAATACTAATTAAAAAGGAAATTACCTAAAACCCCTTAGCCTTAATTGCCCCTAGGACAGTCCACATGTCCCCATCCATGACCCCCACCTACGGGGCGTGGACTGACCCACTGACCATACTGGTGGGGCATGGGTTGGGGTTTGCAGCTCTAATGTTGGTCCCTTGACCCATGACACCCAACCACGGGGTGTGGTTCCACCTACTAGCATGAGTCCTATCTGTAGGTGGTGCATTTTTGGGCAGTTTCTAGGGATTGTTTTGGGTCTCCCTCAAGGACCCTTAGTTGGTCTTTCGAGGGTCGTACCTTGACTTTTAACCCCAAAACCCTTTATTCTAAGTACGAGAAACAAATTTTATGACTCTAACCCTTACGACAAGCTCTAGTTAAGCCTACTAGTTTCCGGGGTGTTACATTATCTCCCCCTTGGGAATATTCATCCTTGAATGACGATCTAGACACCTTATGGAATTAAAGACTCAAGACTAGAATCCCATCATGCATGAAACATCAAAATAATGCACAATTCAAAGGAGGAAATATCAACTCCATCTCAACATACTCAATACAACACAAGGAAGTAGGAACTACATCTAACAACCCATTATGCATGAAAATTTCAACATTTCTCAAACTCATCGGAGGAACTACCTTCTCCAACTCAAAGCATGCTCAACTCAATAACATGAAGCAAATTAGGCAATTACTCTCAAAAGCATATTAAAGCATGCTTGACAACTCATCTCATAAAGCATAAAGGCAATTCATACTAAATGCACAACAACACGAAGAACACATAAATCATGAAAACTCATTTTCTCACTAAACATAAATTACATCAAGAGCATGCATAACATAAGGAAATCATGGAAATTTCTAAAACACAATGACTCCAAATCATAAAACAAGCCAAGAGGAACTCTTTGTCTCAAGCTAGAATAGAAATAGAAGAAGATAGATGAGGACATTGGGACTCTCAACAATCTTGCTATCTAAGCATACCATCTCCCCCTTAGGAGTAAGCCCCCTACTAAAACCTCAAGTACCACTTCTTTCAAACAATCCCAACCAAGTCTAACATCAAAGTCAAAAAAGTAGCATAGGGATCTAATAAAACATTTTCATCTATAGGGAACTATAAACATATCGGTGCCTTCATCCGGAGAGACTTCTTGGTAATTTCTAGACCGTAGTGCATAGAAGTGACCATAATTTGGAGCATTGGGTTCCGTACCACTAGGAGGAGCTTTCTTTGCCTCTCTCCCTTTTGCCATGAGTGTAGGTAAATTCTTCACTTGATGATCACACTTGCCACAACCATAGAAACCATCCATACCGGCTAGGCACCTACCATGGTGCTTCTTTCCACATTTGGTGCAAGTAGGCTTAGGTAATGGAGACCCACTACCTTTCTCTTGGTTAAACTTAGGGGTATTGGAAGAAACTTGACCGGAATACCTTTGTTTAAACCTACGTCTACCTTGTCCATCGGACTTATCATTAGAGAAATTCCTATCACTTGTTCTAGCTCTTTTCACCTCCCTATTCTTTTTCCTAAGTTTTAACTCCTCAATTTGTTGGGCATGCACCATGAGACATGAGATATTAATATCACCAATGAATATTGTCGAATGACATTCTTTCTCTACCAAGTCGAAAACTCCCATCACAAACTTATTCATTTTAGCCCTTGAGTCTGCCACTATAGTTGGAGCATACTTGGATAGTTGGGTGAACTTAAGAGCAGACTATTTCACAGCCATACCTCCTTGATGAAGGTTAATGAATTCTTGCATCTTTCCTTTCCTCAACTCTAGGGGAACGAACCTACCAAGGAATGCCGATTTGAACATCTCCCACTGTATGGGACCTACTCCTATTGGCCTCTCATCCTTCCATTACTTATACCATACTTGAGCCATGTTTTTCAATTGATAAACCGCTAGCTCCACTTTTTCTACCGAAGTCACCCCCATGACATCAAGTATTTTGTAGACCTCATCCAAAAATTCTTGAGGGTGTTTTTACACTTTGGAGCCATGGAACTTTGGAGGGTTCATTCTAGTAAAATGCCTAACCCTTGAAGCGGCCGAATTCACACTAGGGTTCACATGAGTCCAACATCTCTATTGGCTTGGGCCGTCATCGCTTGGGCTTGAGTTGTCACCGCTTGAGCTTGAGCCGTCATGGCTTAGGTCAACAATAGAAAAGCCGACCTAACCTCCACATCCGACATAGCCGGAGGATTAATCGGAGCTTGATTATCTTGAGGAGCTTGATTCACTTGAGGAGTTTCTTTATTGACATGGTCACCCTCCATTCTTCTTGTGTTAGCCCTTCGTGTATTCATATCCTAAAGACACAAAAGATAGATTAGGAGAGGGACTTTATAGAGTTAAACTCTATGGCACGACTTAAGAGTAATGAAAGAAGTGCAGTTTCCTAAACATCTTATAGCCTCTCATTCATAAATGTGGCGCACTTCACACTATGAACAAGAATCTACTAGACGTACCTTATGACACATCAACCTAGAATCATTCTAAACCTTGAGCTCTGATTACCAAGTTTGTCACGACCCAGGAGTACCCATTAGGTCTGACAAGGTGTACTCAACCCCAAAAGGTCTCATACAAGCCCCTTAGCATATCATAATATAAGATAAATAGAAATTATGAGGAATTTAAAATTTTATCCATAAAATCGAAGCCTTTAATAAAAGCAAGCGGAAGTCTAGACTTGTCTCAATTAGCCATATATACATACTATGAATCAAATATGGACACAACCCTTACAATATAGTTAGAAAATTAAATAACTAGAAGGGAACTACAATAAATCATACATCCTTAAATCTTGAGGACTCACCACAAGCTAGGAGAATATTTGATCCAAGCTTGAACCAAAAGAAGATCGCCTTAAGAATCGGACCCTACACTTGTAGAAAAATGTAGGAAAATATGGGTTAATACAAAAATGCACCAAGTATGATAGCCATGCATAAAAACCTTTAAAGAGTGCTAAAAAGGACATTTTAGATAAAAACCATGAACTTTACCAAGTTTGAGAATCATCGTGCACATTAGTATAAAAGCATAAGTCATAAGCATATTCAACATATAGATCACAATAGCATAATAGAACCATCTCATAAGTAACCCTAAGTCATACTTGTGCAATGCATAGATAAGATCCCATAATCCCATCTATACTAAGTACCACTTTTAGGCCACCATAATCATACTTACCATTCGTTGATCTCATCCTTTGTTCATACTCATAAACAAGGAAAGTTTCACATTTACTAAGTCATATCAAAGAAAGCAACTCATAGCAACAATCCACATTAAACATACTTCATTACAAATAGGCTTCATATCAACATACTTAGTAGCATCATCATAAGCATATTCATTTCATAAATCTTTATAGCATAAAAGGAACACACTATAACTACTCTCAAAGCCTACTTGTGTAATGCATGGATGAAGTCCCATACCGCCACCCACACCAAGTAGAGCTTCTTGAGTAACCATAGTTCAGTATTGATATTCTTGTTCATAGTGGGCATAAGCCTTAACGAACATAGACTATGTGAGTTTAACATGGAATCCGGTGTCATGCCCCACACCGAAAAGAGGTATCTTACTTGCCTAAGGTAGAACTAACATATATTAGCTTTTAGGTGGATCCAATAGCTAAAGACCTATGGAGGCACATAGCTATGGGATAAGGAGGTTGTTACGAGAAACCCAATCATACAGAGGGACTCATAATATCCACTCGGTGCTTAGCATTAAATTCCCACAGAGTAGTTAATTCTCAATTAACATCATTACTCATGAAAGGGTGCCCTTAGACTAACGATTCAAGCTATATCATTCGAATATCTCAGAGACTCCTCATGAAAGGATTACCATTGGCCTACCAATACAAGGTTCATCATTAGAATACTTCATTGGTCTCTCATGAAAAGGGTACCATTGGCCTACCGATTCAAGGTTCATCATTAGAATAGCTCATTGACTCCTCATGAAAGGGGTACCATTGGCCTACCAATTTATTTAGGTGAGAAAAGTCTTCCACAACATGTCATCATAATTCATAAGTGTAAAATTGAGAATGGCCTTTCAATAAACACAACATCATTATCATAATCATGGAAACTTCATTCATAAATGCGTGTGTGAGAGAATAGCCTTTCAAGAACACCAAAATTACATCATAATCATAATCACTTTACTCTCAAAGTGTTCTTAAAACATATACATAAACTTCATAAACATGCATAATTCTCATACTTTGTCCTTGAAGGACCATGGATCATAATTCATCAACACATATATAATTACTACATTAGACATGGGTGATAACATAATTCAAGTAATCAGTTCATTACATTCATAATTCTATAACATTCTACTTGCATCAATCAATACCCACACTTTAAGATCCAATTTGAGAAAATTGGGTAATTCATGGATTCTTGAGGAATTCAACCTAACTTCATATAAAATCATATATATATCAATAAACAAATATAATTCAATCATTTAAAATGAATTTGAAAGGAATCCATGAGATTGAAGTCAAACCCTAACTTTTGGATTTTCTAGCTTTGAAATTGGGGGTTTTGAAGGGGCTCCATGGGTGAAGGCTACCCATGGATGAAGAGCTACCATATCTTATTGAAGAATTCCTGTGAATTTGAGGAGAAAATCTTGATTCTTCAACCCTAGATTCACCTTTCTTCTTCTTCTTCCTTGAAGTTCTAGAGAGCGGATTTTGGGGAAAAGTTGGTTATTTATTTGGGTTTTGGGATTTATGAGGTGAATGATTTTGTTAATAGTTTAAAAAGGATTATATAGGTGTATTAAAACTACATAAAATGATCTCACTTAATACTAATTAAAAAGGAAATTACCTAAAACCCCTTTGCCTTAAATGCCCCTGGGACATTCCACATGTCCCCATCCACGACCCCCACCTACGAGGCATGGACTAACCCATGGACCATACTGGTGGACCGTGGGTTGGGGTCTGCAGCTCTAGTGTTTTTCCCTTGACCCACAACACCCAACCACGAGGCATGGGTCTACCTACTGTGTGTGAGTCTGATCCGTAGATGGCCCATTTTTGGGCAGTTTCCAGGGAATGTTTTAGGTCCCCTTCAAGGACCCTTGGTTGGTCCTTGGGGGTCGTACCTTGACGTTTAACCCCTAAACCCTTCATTCTAAGTACGAGAAGCAAATTTTATGACTTAACCCTTACAGCAAGCTCTAGTTAAGCCTACTAGTTTCCGAGGTGTTACAGTAGGATATCCAATAATTTTAAAGCATTGCTCCTTAGAATGACCTTTGTATCCACAGTGTTCACATATAAGAAATGACTTTCTAGCTTTTTAGCATCCTCCAGAAGTACTAGCATCCCTGTTGTATCTACCACCATATCCTCCTGAGTATGACCCACCTACTCCACTTGGAATTGAGCCTTTAGATGTGCCTGCTCCACCACTGTAGGTGTTGCCTCTGTAAGTATACATTAATGTTCCTTCTATCACCCCTTAGCTAGTGGAAGTAGAACTAGCTAGATTTCTCTGACTGTCTTGGTCAATAAGAAGAGCATAAGTCTTGTTAAGTGTTGGAATTGGACTCATAATGAGAATCTGACTCCTAGGAGTTGAGTAGGATTCATTTAGTCCCATTAAGAACTGCAAGAGTCTTTGATAGTCACAGTGTTCACCAAATTTCTTTGACTCTGGACAGGGAATACTAGGACAAGGCATAAGAGATCATATTCATCCCAAAGATCTCTTAGCCGAGAATGATAGTCAGCAACAGTAATAGTCCCCTGAATCAATGTGTGAATCTCTCTATCCAATTGAAAAATCCTAGATCCATTTATTGTATCAAACATTTCTCTTAGGTCTAACAAAACTTTACGTGCATTAGAAGCATACACTATAGAGCTTAAAAGTCTTGATCGTACAACATTCATAATCCAGCTTAACACTACATCATTACATTTTTCCCACTGATCGAACAAAATTGGTTCAAACATGGATTTAGGAAATCGTCCATCTACAAAGCCTAACTTATTTTTCCCTACCAATCCAATCCTAAAGGATCTACTCCACAAAGCATAGTTTTCTGAACTAGTTAACTAAAGAGAAATCAAAGAATTACCTGGAGTATCAGTGTGTTGAAGAAATAATGGGTGATTATGATCTATTACTTGAAATATGTGTTGACTTGTAGTTCCATTTCCAGTGCTTGTTTCCTCACCTGCACTTCCATTCGCCATTGCTATTAGCTTTACTTTTGATGATTCCTTTCAATTCACCTTTGGACAATGATGAATCTGAGCACCTCTTAGTTAGTGTTTTAGCCTTTAGCCCTTCAAGATCGAGAGCTCTAATACCATGTGAAATTAGGTCATGGTCCAAACTCATACCTCAAAAGCTAGATCAAAGGGAGGAGAATTTCCCAAGCCTTATAAGGAGCCCACTATCTCATTAACTACCAATGTGGAACTTTTGTCATTCTTTAACACCCAACCTCATACCCAATTCTTAGTATCTGGTGAGATGGGCCCTGCTCTAATACCATGATAACTACATGAATGGATATTGCATATTAACAAAAATTACAGAGCATTTTGAAGAGAAAGAGAGAAGAGAATTGTATTAATGTCTTCGTGCAATGAATTTGTACATGTATGTCCTTTTATACTAGTCGACTAATGAAAGTGTACAAAATATCTATAACAACTTTGTAACTAACTACTGCCACCTCATTAGTCTTGTAACTAACTTTTAAATGCTACACCTAACACAACCATATAGCTTATTAGTTCTTACTACTCTTGCTAACATAGTGTGTTTTTGATATAAAATAATTCTAGGCATAATTTTATAGCATAATCATTTGTTCAAATATCATTGTTTTTCTTTTAGTTATACTTACCTTCATTATCACATTTTGAAATCGAAGTTTTAAATTTATATTATTGGCTATGTTCTTATTCGCCTGAAGTTAGTTACTCTTTATGAAAGTCTTGAAAATGGAGTGGTGCAATAAGTTTCATAAAATAATTATTGAATGCATAGATAGAGTTTCTAATGTAGATATATAATTAGGCTATTTATAACTTGTAAAGGAACTTGATCATATGAAGAATTAGTTCGACAGTGCGTTGTATAAGCACAGGAGAGACTACTAATTCACCGATTGTGATAATTGATATTCAGCAATGGTGCCTCAAACAGTTACTTGCTTCCGTGTAGCCTTTCTGTATGTCTTGTTCTGTATGTATATTGTTAAACTATAGTTTGAGCCTAACAATAGTCTAAGCCTCATTTTAAAGTTGGTACTTTGAAGTCTGCTATATGCCTCTAGTTTAGGTACAAAAATTGTTTTTGTAGGTTTAAACTATACGACATGCTCTTTGTATTTATTTGTTTTTAGTTTTATTTTCAAAGTTTTTTACGAAATTGGGAATGGATATGGATGGAGAAAAGTTGTAGTTTGCAGCTATATGCCTACAACTTGCAGCTTTCGTCCTAATTGCTTTTGGTAGACCGAGAATAGAAATGACCTATTTGAGTATCTCTTATAAGAACAATGGATCTGCTTTGGCATTCAATTTGTCAATGCTATCTCTTATTTTTTACCACGAAAAAAAATTGAACTAGCGAAAATCTCCAATCCAAAGTCACCTAAATAAACAACAAAATCTTCATCCAAAAGCACATTATTTGTTTTGGTGAAGTTGTAACTTACTAAGTTGCCTTAGTTGTCCAATAGACTCAGGAATCATATTAGTAATATTATTTTTCTCGAGGCCGAGTACTTGCAGGTTGTCAAGGTATAAAATCTTTATGGGAATGTTTCCATGGATTTCTCAAGAACACTGAGAAATAAATTAGTAATTATGGCTGAAAATGTACAACATAATTCAAGAAAGATAACCACCAAATGCAAAAATGTTGCAGGATCTCCAAAATTTACAAAGTCGTGGTTGAAAATATATAACTTCTTTACAAAGACTATGTCTACATGTTGTCATGATCCAAAAATAGATGTAATGGCACCTGTCTTTTTCAACCAAGACAAGTCAGCCTCAACCCAACGAAAATAAAACAAAAGTAGAAAACAGTAAAATCAAGAACAAGATAAAGCAAAAAACTTATTCTTCTATTAAAATCCCCAAAATCTAATAGTCAGTGTGCAAGCCACTAAATACATAAGTGTGGAATTTATAAATAATTACAAGTCTCAAACTTTGTTTCTCAAATAGAACAAATTGTAAGAAAAGGAAAAATAGGGTCTGCCAAATGAAAAGCAGTTGCCTCTTCAAGTCCTTGACGAGCCTTGAGATCAGGTGAAGGAGAAAGAGATCACACGAGTCTAGGCTCAAAAATTGAATAAGTGTAGAAGCAAGGGGTGAGTACCAACAACACGGTACTCAGCAAGAAACCTACTAAACAAAGCAACTAGCTAGAAATCAAACATCCCCTTACTGTCCAACCGAACCTTTTCAAACTACAACCTGCACAAAAATCAAACCAACCTAGAAATTCTACAATACACGGATCACAAGCCCAATATTCACAATTCAATCTTCATAATTTACCAATCAAACAAATTAAATAAGTCAATCTCAATAACAAGTAGTCTAGTCACACATAACAAGTACATCAATCACAATACACAAGTAAATCACGCATAAACATCAAGTATATCAAGTCATAATGATCATCATTAGTCGGAACCATTTCCCATCGGCTTTATAACACTCACCGGTAAAAACCTCGGCATGATAACACTCTCCGACAAATACCTCAGCATAATAACACTCGCTAGCAAAGACCTCGGCATAACAACACTCGCCGTCGAAGATATCAGCATAATAGCACTCGTCGGCAAAGACCTCGGCATAATAACAGTTGCCGGCAAAGACCTCAGCATAATAAAACTCACCAACAAAGACCTTAGCATAACAACAGTCATCACATATCATTGTGTTCACAATCAATGAATACAAGCAATATCACACCAGATGGAAGAGACAACAAATCATACAATTCAGGTACACTGTCATGCTTTCAAGCATTTTATCAGTCAATCATCAAGGGTCACAATGAGGCAATTCACATTATCATGTCCATCACATAGCCTTTTTTCATTTCAACCCCTCTTTATACATTTAGATATAACAAATGGACAATTTAAAACCTTCACCTCATTCTCATTACTCCCATCATGAAATCATTGAAGGAAGCATACGAATTCAACTAGAATACAATTACGTTTAGGAAATCACTTGCCTTAAATCAATCAACAATCACTCCAGTAGTTGAGTCTTCCCCATACGAATCATCTCCAAAGCCCTACAATCTATGCATAAGCAATTATTACCAATCACTGTCCAGAAACAACAACACCCACAACAATTCCCTTGAAAGACGGGTCAATTAACACAATACCCAACTCCAAAAAATTAAGGTTTGAATCTGAAACCTAATACTTGAAAACTTTACTCAAGTCTTTAGGAACTCATTAGGGAAAATTATTTCAAAATAGGACTTGAAATCAGTTCACAAATTCCATTTTAGCTAAGAAGTTGAGTTCTTGAAAAAGGTCATCATTTACCAATCATAACCTCATATTTTGATGTTAAAACTCATAATTAATCAAAGGAAAATGAAGGTTTAGGATAATGAGCACTTACCTAACTGATCTAGAACATAAATTCCTTCAATATTCGCCACCAAAGGTTCCCCAAGTTCAAAAATAGTGAAATGGGGCTTAAACCCCGAAATTTGCATGACAAAACCCTCCTACGTATCACACAAGCGACATGGGTGTAACACCTTGGATTTTGAAAGAACTAAAGAGAAATTCGTACGAGTCACCATTAATTTCTAGTTTTGGATCAACTTCAATTGACCATATCTTTTAGCACATAAAGAATTAGGTGGCCTACGAGATATCAAATAGAAGGACTTTGAGTCCTCTTTCCAAAGCTGCCAAGTTTGGAAAATTTCAAGCTCTGAGTAAATAGTTATGCCTGTTTGAGTGAAGCCTCACTTTTTAAGGCATTTCATCCATTTTAGAAAAGGGCATTTTCATATTTTCCTTTTTCCCACTAGGCTTAGCACATTTTTCCTCACCCAAATAAGGGTTTAATCAGATGCTAAACCATTCTTTGTCATTCCTAAACACTTAGAAAAATAAGAGAAGAGTTCAAGAGGAGAAAGAGCTAGGTTTTGAGCAATCGTCAAGATCTCGTCGATTTCCACCAAGAACAGTGTTCTTTCCATGTATGCAAGGCTTCCCACAGTGATGGAATTTTTCTTCCTCATGCCATACATCTAATTTATTAGTAAAAATTGCTGTATCTGAAGGATTCTTGCATAGTTCTTGATTTTGGTTCAATTATTTAACAAAGGAGGTTGTGAATTCTTTTGTATTGTGGATCATTTGTAAGAGTCATGTTTCGAGGAGATTTTTATGATAAATTTTATGAATTTGTGTTGGGTTTGAGAATCAAGAAGAGTTTAGGAGGAATCATTCAATTCTAAATGAGTTAGGACCCTAAATTGAGAAGAAAATTTGTTTGGTTTTCTGGGTAGGGGTCTAGGCGGCGCGCCACCCATAGCGCCAAGGCTAAACTTCAATAGTTCAGGCCCTAGCGTGACGCACCAGCAGTGCGTCAAGGCCTCACTTCTAAAGTTTAGGCCCTGGGGCGATGCACCAACAGTACTCTAGGGTCATATGGTCCTTTTTCTTTCCGTGCTTCTTTTCGAACATGTTCCTTTGAATCGTGACTACATTCTCCTCTTTGTATTAGCTCGTAAAGGCTCCATTAATCCTTGAGAGGTCCTACATGTCCTAATCACATGTCTTAATTTACATTCCAAACTAAAGTGAGTTTAAGAGAATAGTTCAATAGCTTTTATCTAGTTGATTCGTTCATGTCTATATTTCAACATGAACCCTATCATTTGAGTATTCATTGAATTATTGTTAAGAATATTTTAATCGAACAATTATCTTAAATTGGTTTTTCTGAGAAAGTGAAGAGGAGTCTTGAGGAAAGTTTAAAGAGACAATTTGAGCAAGAGTTTTGAGGGAACTTTAGTAGTCCCAAATGTACCATATACGTTTTAAATGCAATTTTTGAAAATAGCCTTTTTAAAGATAGAATCAAATGGTTCCATATATACTATTAGACAATTAACAAAAAGAAAGAGTATGATTGATGTTTCAGCAAAGTAATAGTCCCTTTCTTTGTAAAGGGTGAATTGAGAATAAAGTTATAATTGATTATTTTGGGAGTAGTATCGAGCACCGAACTCGGTTAGATTCTTTTATAGCTCAAAAGTCTCATAAAACTATGTAGCCATCGTAGAATAGGATAGCATTGATTCTTCATGCGACTCTTCACTACCTCTGAGAAGGCCTATTAGATGCATCCATAGTAATAATATAATTATATACCCTGACAAGGTATAGGATGGCCCATGTAACGTGCGCGAAATGTTGTATCATTGCTAGGCTCATATTAATGGTTGTCGATAGAGAAACTACCCACAAAGTAAAGTATCTTATTTTCATATAACTTCTATTGAACATCTTATTGTAAAGCTTAATGGTTTCCAATTCAGTTAAGTTGCTTTAAATCATTCCGTTCAGTTATTTGATTATTCAATCATATTACATACTCGTACAACGTACTGATGGCATTAGACACGCATCTTTTAATAATGCATATCCAGGTTCTTAGAATCATCAACATGCATTCGTTGAGATCACTTTGCACTTCAGAGGGCCTAGGTGAGCCTTTTTGCGTTCCGCGATACTTCACATTTATTTTCTAGTCAGTTCTTTTGAGTTGTTGCGGGTCTTATCTCGACACTCGTCTATATACAGTAGAGGCTTCATAGATAGACAGTTTTGGAGAGTCTTTCATTTTTCAGATGTTTTATTTAAACTTATGTTTCGTACTCAGTAAATTGTTTTTAAGCGTTTCATTCAATTTGATGCTTATGTATGCTTGAGTTAGTCTTCCGCTTGTAGTCTGCCACAATGATGGTTTGCTTAGGGACCAGCAATGATTCTCAAGTATCGGCCACGTCCAGGGTGTAGGCTCAGGCTGTGATAAGCGAACCCACTAAAATCTCAGGCATCGCAAAAGCGAATGAGCCTTCGCTTCTACGAAGCTCATGATTGCCTACAAGTCCTTCGTGATCGCGAAGGTGAAGTGAAGTTGACCCTTCGCAAAAACAAACAACATCTCTCAAAAGAGAGCTCCTCCTTGCAATCGTGAGAGACACCAGATTCAAGGACCAGAAAAATTCAACCAACTTTCAAAACATCGAAAGGACCTTTGGGATTCTTTCAGAACCCCATACACACAAACCACATATGTCAATCACTTATACTCAACGTTCCGAACTCAATGGAACCATCAAAATATAAATTTGAGGTTTGATTGACCCGACATCTGTAAAAACCACAAGAAACCAACTCATGCCAAAAAGGCTAAAACAAAGTCGGGACCTCTCAAAACTTGATCAAGACCTCACCACGCCTAAAATTATTCCACAAATCCACAGAACTCTCGATATCCCGATCGTATAATCTGAACACCGAATATTGACCAAAGTCAACCCAAAGGCTAAATTTCCATAATTGCACAACTTTAGACCTTAAATTCTAAAAAAGACTCAGATCAGAAACTGATAACTCTCATGGAAAATACTTCACATTTCAAGACTGATGGAATCGAAGGAATCCCATTCCGACACTCAAACCTCCATAAGACATTGATAACCACTTTCCTAACAACTTAGCCTTTCAAACTCAAAACTTACCATAAATCTCAACTTTTAACTCGGAGTTCAAAATCAACTTTTCAAACTCAATAAAAAATGACTCGGGGTCGACATCGAGAGGGGCAAAACAGTAATTTTCATGGAAAAATAAAAAATGACTGACCAGGTCATTACACATGTATAAATAGTAAATTGCGTGAGAGAGTTGTGTCAAAGGCAAGCTCAATTGTCCTTTGTCAAAAGTCTGTGTTTCTTCCACCCATGTTTGGCTCTCTAATTTCAACACTTCATTTACCATAGTGTCATACCTCACATAATGAATTTCACTTTACACCTTCGTAATGATAAATGGCTTGTCACACTGTGATCTTTTCTTGAATTCTAAAAAAAAACTTCTGTTGCTATGAAGATCAAAGTCATGGCCAGGAAATTGTACATTCTTCATACTAAACATTAACGAAGATCTGTTAAATATGTTAATGAGATTTTTTTCTTCGTTGTCATTTTCTTTTCAAGAGAATTGGTGGTGGAGATACGTCGTTAAAAAAACTGAACACCAAAGCATGTAATCCTATCCGAATGGTGGAAATGTCATATAAGTATTCAGAGAACATAAGAATAAATACATTGTAACTTATAAGGTAATCCGAATTCAGTTAGAAAAGCTTTTAATTCTTGGATACCATAAAAGTACTAAATGATAACTGCCAAATTTCTCTTCATTGAATAAGAATCTGCGAACATTCTCAGCATTTCAATAATTTAGCCAAAAACATCATTTGGAAAAGCAAAGGGCAAGATTATTGCAAATTTCTACAACGGTCATGAAGAAGGCAGTTCAATGCATTACCTTATCAGGTTGCGAAGAAGACATAATAAAAGTGATGTTCGTACCCGTCATACAAAAAATAAAATTCTTCTTAGTTTTAAAGGGGGTGTATTTTTTATTTCTGAAAAGGAAAACAATAATGTGTTAAAATTTTCCATATATATATATATACACTAGATGGGCATGGCCCGTGCTCAGCACGAGCCCAACACTAAGTGATTAATTATTAGCATAGCTTATATCAAGCAATTGCACTACATCTGTTCATCTTTGGCTTGATGTTGAATACCATATCAAAATGGTTGAAACGAAGAGATTTGAGACAATCAACTATTGTGGTATTCATATACCAAGTCGTAAATTTGGGTAATTCAGCTAATACAATTTGAATAATATTTTGACATGTTGAATAGCCAAGAAGCCTTTTGAGAGGCTAATTAGAATATATAGCAACATTTCACATGATTATTACATATATCATTAGGTTTGAAGAAAATCAAACCTTGCATCTTGCACAGTCTCTTAGCATTATTACTGTTTTACAAAATGCATTTAATAATGTTAAGTTTGCAGCAACATCAAACATATACCACTCTTAAATACTTTGTCAAAACAGAGATACAAGTTTTTATATATCCCTTCTAATAACAATGAATATGTAGTGTGATTACAAGGAAATTATATACCTTTAGATTCATCTTTTTGAGTATATTCCTTTAGCTTTAAGAGCAATAAAATAAAAGTTATTATAAAAATACTTTAACTGATACCTTTTTTTATATTTGATAAAATATTTAGACGAAAATCACAGGATCACAGTAAGCGGAGGGAAGCCCATACTTTAGTTTCATTAGCTTTTGCAACATCTTTTGAAACGACCAACTCTTGGGACTAATCTCTCTTCATGACACACAAGTTTTGCTTTCGTAGAAAACTTCCGTCAGATACATTAATCGCATCAACTATCAGTAAAAAGTCATCACATTAGCAAAAAAATAAATTTTAGTATTTAAAAGTAGATATATTCATCCCCGTAAGTACCAAAAAGGTGTTATAATTATACACATTGAAACAGACGAATGCCGTATCGAAACGGTATGGATAGGAAAGCCACAAGATTTGAGTAAGCGGTTTATAAAGTCTTCTCATGTACCTGGACCGTCGGCTTATATCTTCGTCTTACCATTATTTTGTTATCAATGAATGGAAGCTAGTACTCAAAATGAGGATCCGATCCATCTGCAATATTTCTTTAATCCAAGAAAATCATCTTCTATTTCTGACAGTAAAGTTTTATAAATCTGCCAGAATCTGCATCATGTCTTTCGGAAGCCCTCTTTATTGAATATCAAGTTCATTCACTGTATATTCTGTATCATACCATTCTTGCTCTTCTTCACCTACCTGGCCATTAGTTACTTCACCCTTATCTCTCCTAACACTAATAATAGCAGCACCGCTATCCATTTCAGAATCTGCACAAATGCATAATGTTGAGTTTTCATGAAATTCTCCCCTGCCTGGCTTTACCTCCATTGGCTTGGCCATGAAACCTATTTGAGACGTTCAAATTAGTTAGGCAAACTCTTCCTATGTCATGTTATTTTGATGAAAGAGCAAATTGTTAATCTTCTTCGCATTAGGGCCGATAGTTTGTGATCAAAACTTCTAAAACACGAAAAGGATTTTAAAAACTTTACCCTTTTCTGGAGTAACAGACTAACAAATAAAGTAACATGGTATTTGAGTAAAAAATATGGCATTTGTAGGAGTAGCATTTCGTCAAAATTATTTTATAAGATGGAAAATTGTTTGAACTTTTTTCTGAAGTCAGCTAACTGATTCAAGTCAAAAATATCAAGTAGTTTACTTTCTTCCAGCGAGCATTCTTGTCATATTATACCATTGTTATTGGATAAAAAAAATCTACTCTCATCACAAACTATGAAATCTAACACAGCCATCCGAGAAGAAAAGTAAGAGAATGGTGTCAATTCCTCCTTGCTGGCAACTGTTTCTTTGAAATAAAATTTTGGAAATAGAGCCTTGAGAGGAGCCAATGTCTCCTCTCCTCCATAAATTTCTCCGAATGCCACACACACACACACACACACACACATATATATATGAACATCATTACCGAAACCAAGTGCTCGAAGCACAAGTCCAATTTCCTCAGGAGTGAGAGGGAATTTTCCGTTCCTTTGTTCCTTATCCATGTCTCTTGCCTGCAATAATGCCAAAGAAGTAATACCATATTAACTATATGTAGGGGAAATGTATGGACTAATGGTTACTAAAATAGTTAGTGACTCACATGCAACGTCATCCAACTCTTTTGATAAATTCAGCAATGACAATCATTTTTCTTTAAAAAAAATCATATATTAGTGAAGCAAGCATATAAGTATATGCTAGCACACAAAAAAGGAGGATAAAACATGGTAAAAATAAACATTCGTTCAAAATTCAGATGACACCAGAGAAGTGTTTCAAAGGAGGAAAAAGACATTATGTGAAAAGTGAATGAATTTTTTTAGTTTCCTTGAATGAACTCCTGTCATTATGTGAGGGTGTGTGTTTTATTTTCTATCAATGACGTATTGATAAGAAATCTGTATTTTGCAAAGTATCAGTAATTCAATCACTTTACAAACCTACAACACAATATTCTTTCTTTCTCATTAGGCAGATAAACATACCAGAGACGCATAAAGGAACACCTAATATATGCCAAAACAAGTAGGTGTAACCAATTTTCACATATCATTTATATGATATCGATGATATGTAATCCTCCCAACTCACCGTATTTTTAACTTGATGAAGAGAACTAAATCAACCATTTTTCTTTACAAAAGCTTATATTAACTAATTAGGAGAATCAAGTAAAAGAGACATGCAATGCAAGATAGGAGTAAAACTAAATGTCTAGTTGATATTGTTGGACAAAATGATAATCACATAGGAAGAGAGTATCAACGACACCAAATATTAAAATGGGGCAAATATGATACCCAAATAAGTAATGCAATTAAATTCATGAAATACTTGGTAGTGTCAAAAGACTAGTACTCAACACTCTTTTTATTTCTTACAACTCACAATAATATTACTTCCACACTATTTTCTAACAAACTAAGAAATAGTTTGTGGATTACTCTCTCTTCTCTCTATTGCTTCTCTATTTTGATGTGTCTTCAAGTGTTGAATTACTACTCTATTTATAGAGTTTTGAACCTCTTGATTACATCATTTGTGACATAGATGTGGCAGCCAATTTTCACAAAGTTTGGCTGCCAAACTCTACAAAAGTTCTATTGAAGACTGATTCAAAGTATGACCTGGTCAATTAAGTTTGTTAGTAGTGTCCTATATTCTAGGGCTAGTTGTTAGCATATATGTTGATCATGGTGCAGTACTTTATAGTTGTGTTTTGGTTAGTAATTAGTTGTTTAGTTAATGGAAGTAGTGGTCATTTAGTGACTTAGTAGTTTGTTATTTTTAAATCTATATAAAGCAGTACTTTCCTGTGATTTTATATACTAAAAAATATAGAAAAGACTTTAGCTTTCAATTCTCTGTTTCTTCTTAAAGTTTTCATGCCTATTTACTCCAACATCTTTGGCATCAGAGCCATGGCAAGTAATGGCAATGCATTGAGTGTGGCACAACCAAGGGAGAAAGCTACGAATTCTGGAGTATTCGCATGAAAACAATACTCAAATCTCAAGATCTTTGGGACTTGGTAGAACGAGGATTTGCAGATCCTGACGAAGAAAATAGACTGCGAGACAGTAAGAAAAAAGATGCTAAAGCACTGGTTTTTATTCAGCAGGCAGTTCATGATAGCCACTTTTCACGGATCGCAGCAGCAACCACATCAAAGCAAGCTTGGTCCATTCTGCAGAAGGAGTTTCAAGGTGATTCAAAGGTCATTGTGGTGAGATTGCAATCACTTCGGCGTGACTTTGAAACCTTGATGATGAAAAATGGAGAATCAATTGCTGATTTCTTATCCATAGTAGTGGCAATTGTCAGCAAAATTCGATCATGTGGCGAGAAAGTTACTGATCAAACGATTGTGGAAAAGATACTGCGAAGCTTGACTCCAAAATTTGATCATGTAGTTGTTGCTATAGAAGAGTGTAAGGATCTATCAGTTTTTTCCTTTGATGAACTGATGGGATCTCTTCAAGCCCATGAGACGAGACTCAATCGATCTATTAAAAAGAATGAATATAAAGAATTCCAGGTGAAGGAAGCAACAACCAAATATGGTGAGAACAATGGTCCAGCAAACAGAGGTCGAGGAAGAGGAGGATTCTATAGTGGTCGAGGTCATGGCTATGGAAGAGGTAGAGGAAGGAATGATGGGCATAGGCAGTCCAATGAGCAAAGTAACACAAAGAATGGCATTCAATGTCATCATTGTCAGCGCTACGGGCATATAAAGGCTAATTGCTGGTATAAAGACCAGAAAATAAACTTTGCAGCAACAGAAAATGAGGAAGAGAATTATCTCTTTATGGCTTGCATTGATACAGATCACAAGCCAAATGATGTATGGTTTGTAGATAGTGGTTGTTCAAATCATATGACAGGCACCAAATCTTTGTTCCAGGAGCTAGATGAGAAGCAAAAGAAAAAGGTGCAGCTTGGCAACGCAAAAGAGATGCAGGTTGAAGGAAAAGGCACTGTGGGTATTAACACTAGCCACAACAAAGTAAAAATGTTGGACAACGTTCAATTTGTACCTGATTTAGGATACAATTTGTTGAGTGTTGGACAACTAATGTCTGATGGGCATTCTCTTTGGTTTGATGACGATGCTTGTGTCATTACAAACAAGAAGTCAGGCAAAAAGATTCGCATCACTATGACGCCAAACAAGATGTTTCCGCTGGATGTTTCTAACATGGAAAGTTTTGCGCTTGCTGCAAGTGCAAAGGATGAGTCGAAGTTGTGGCATTTGAGGTATGGTCACCTCAATATAAAGGGCCTGAAATTGCTAGTTGACAAAGGTATGGTTCTTGGACTACCAAAAATTGATTCTATTGAATTGTGTGAAGGGTGCATTTATGGAAAACAAACTAGGAAGTCTTTTCCTATTGGAAAAGCTTGGAGGGCTTCAAAGTGTCTTGAATTAATACATGCTGATTTATGTGGACCTATTCATACTACATCTTTTAGTGGGATTCATTATTTTCCACTATTTACTAATGATTGTAGTCACATGAGTTGGGCATATTTTTTAGAAAGAAAATCAGAAACATTTCAAAAATTCAAGTACTTTAAAGCCCAGGTTGAGAAGCAAAGTGGTCTGTGCATAAAAACTTTTCGCACAGATAGAGGCGGCGAATTCTTGTCCAAGGAGTTTAATCTCTTTTGTGAGGAAAATGGCATTCATAAGGAGCTGACAACACCTTATACTCCAGAGCAAAATGGTGTTGCTGAGCGAAAAAATCGTATTGTTGTGGAGATGGCAAGAAGCATGTTACAAGCGAAGGGAGTTCCAAATCAATTTTGGGCTGAAGCTGTAGCGACATCAGTCCATTTATTAAATCTGTCTCCAACAAAGGTTGTTATGTATCAAACTCCATTTGAAGCTTGGAAAGGTAGAAAACCAACTGTAAGTTATTTAAGAATTTTTGGTTGTATTGCTTATGCTTTGGTAAATTCCCAATTTTGTCGTAAGTTGGATGAAAAATCTGAAAAATATGTTTTTATTGGTTACTACACACAATCTAAAGCATATAGACTGTATAACCCTCTTAGTAGAAAGATTTTAATAAGAAGGGATGTAGTATTTGATGAAATGGCAAGCTGGAATTGGAGAAAAAGCAACAATAAGATGCAAGAATAGATTCCTATGCCCACTAGAATCACTTTTGATGCAATTCAGCAGCCAACTCCTACAGCTACAGCAGCCGGTTCTCCTACAGCTACATCATTCGGTTCTACTACCACTTCTCCAAATTCATTTTCTTCAACTTCAGGGAGCAGAAACTCTTCATCTACTACTCTTGAAGAGTCTTCAGATGGGCCAATTCCATTAAGAAGATCAACAAGGCTTAAAAAGCCGAACCCCAAGTACGCCAATGACATGTATACAATTTGTCAATTTTCTTTTGCTATTTTAGATCCTATACATTATGAAGAAGCAGCTGAAAAGGAAGAGTGGCAGAGAACGATGTTAGAAGAAATGAAATCCATCGAAAAGAATGGCACATAGGAGATGGTGGAATTACCAGAAGACAAAAGTGCAATTGGTTTGAAATGGGTGTTCAAGACAAAGTTTGCAGCGGATAGGAGCCTATAGAAACACAAAGCCCGTCTTGTGGCAAAAGGATATGCGCAACAATATGGTATTGATTTTGAAGAAACATTTTCTCTGGTTGCTCGATTTGAAACTTTTAGACTTGTTCTAGCATTGGCTGCACAATCACAATGGCTAGTTTATCAATTTGATGTCAAGTTGGCATTTCTCAATGGAGACCTACAAGAAGAGGTCTACATAGCACAACCAGAAGGTTTCATAAATAAGGGCGATGAAACAAAGGTCTACAAACTAAAAAAGGCATTGTATGGTTTGAAGCAAGCCCCTTGAGCGTGGTATAGCAAAATCGATGGGTATTTTCAAAGAAAGGGATTTATGAGAAGTGAGAATGAACCCACGTTGTATGTAAAGAAGAAAGGTAATGATCTCATCATTGTTTGCCTTTATGTTGATGATATCATTTATTCTAGCTCTTCTATCTCTGGTGGATGAATTTAAGTCTCAAATGATGAATGAGTTTGAGATGTCAAATATGGGGTTATTACATTATTTTCTTGGCCTTGAAGTCCACCAAGCTGAAGATGGAATATTTCTTTCACAAAGGAAATATGCCAAGGACCTTCTCACTAAGTTTGGTTTGCTTAATTGCAAGCCTGCTACTACACCTATGAATGTTGGTGAAAAACTGCAGCTTAAGGATGGAGCAGAGATGGACGATGCTAGAAGTTTCAGAAGCATGGTTGGAGGTTTAATTTACCTAACCCATACTCGCCCCGATATTGCATTCTCTGTTGGTGTTATATCCAGGTTTATGCAGCAACCCTCAAAGGTTCATTTTGGAGCAGCAAAAAGAGTTCTGCGTTATGTCGCTGGAAGTATGGACTATGGGAATTGGTATTCACAAGTTTCTAACTTCAGATTATGTGGGTTCACTGATAGTGACTATTCTGGTTCATTGGATGATAGACGAAGCATTTCAGCACATATTTTACTCTTGGGTCAGGAGTAATAAATTGGAGCTCAAAGAAGCAAGCCACAACAACTTTATCCACCTCTGAAGCTGAGTACATTGCAGCTACTTCAGCCACTTGCCAAGCTATTTGGCTAAGAAGAATGTTAGCAGAACTTCAGCATAAGCAAGAAAGTACAACATAAATATACTGCAACAACAAAGCATCAATCTCCATGACAAAGAATCCAAATTTTCATAGTAGAACGAAGCACATTGATGTTCGATTCCATTTCATTCGTGATTTGGTTTGCAAAGGAGGAGATTGTATTGAAGCATTGCAACACTCATAAGCAATTGGCTGATATATTGACGAAGTCGTTGGCAGCAGACAAGTTTATCTATTTGAGGGCTTTGCTTGGTGTCTGTAACTTTGAATCAAGAGGGAATATTGAAGATTGATTCAAAGTATGACCTGGTCAATTAAGTTTGTTAGTAGTGTCCTATATTCTAGGGCTAGTTGTTAGCATATATGTTGATCATGGTGCAGTACTTTATAGTTGTGTTTTGGTTAGTAATTAGTTGTTTAGTTAATGGAAGTAGAGGTCATTTAGTGACTTAGTAGTTTGTTATTTTTAAGTCTATATAAAGCGTACTTTCCTGTGATTTTATATACTGAAAAATATAGAAAAGACTTCAGCTTTCAATTCTCTGTTTCTTCTTAAAGTTTTCCTGCCTATTTACTCCAATATCTTCTACCAAAACTCTACCAAACTTTGACTACCAACTTCCACAAATGTGGCTGCCATGGCTAGTAATTTCAACAAGTGTGCTGCCAAATTAGTTGTTGTCATGCTTTTGTTCCCACAAATCTCTTCCTTATTTTTTATTTTTCTACTCTACTCCAAGGCTTGATCTCAATTTCTGAAAATCTTCAAACTTGAGAGGCTTTGTAAAGATATCCGCAACTTGATCATGAGATTTCACATACTTGAGCTTTAACTTATTCTTGGAAATGCATTCTCAGATAAAGTGATACCTTGTGTCATGTGCTTGCTCTGATCATGATACACTGGATTCTTTGCAAGTGCTTGCATAGATTTGTTATCAACACAAATCATTGTGGCTACAATTTGTGGCAAATTGAGTTCTTTCAACAATCTCATCGACCAAATAGCATGACACGTATATGATATTGATGCCACCTATTCAGCTTTTAGGTAACGTAGAACTCTTCTAGCAACCTTCAAGTGAGTGGAGGTAGGAGCTTCCATGAAGCGACTTACTACTCCAACCGCAAAGAGTATATCTAGTCTCGTACATGGCAAGTACCTTTCCTATGAGACTTTTGAACAAAGTGGAGTCCACCTTTTCTCCTTCATCTAACTTTGTTCCATATTCCATTGGGACGTTCACAGGGTTGCAATCAAACATGTTGAACTTCTTCAAAATATCCTTTGTATAGCTTTCTTGAGATATGAATATGTCCTCCTCCATTTGCTTCACTTAATTCTAGGCTCAAGTAATATGACATGAGCCCTATGTCCGTTATCTCAAACTCAAGGGGCATAGCTTTTTTAAAAGCTTCAAATAAAATTGGATTGTTACCCATTAGAATGAGATCATCAACATAAAGACAAACAAATAGAATATCTCCATTAGTATGAACTTTAATGTAAAGAGCATATTCATGGAGACAACGTGTAAACCCTTTGTCTTGAAAGTATTTGTCAATGGGACTACTCCAAGCTCGTGGAGCTTGCTTCAACCCATATAAGGCTTTCTTCAACCTCAACACCTTATATTCATGATTTTTTACCACAAAGACCAATGGTTGTTCAACATAGACTTCTTCAAGATATCCATTCAAAAATGCCGATTTGACATCTTATTGATGGATTTTCTACTTCATTTGCACCGCCAAAGAGATCAATATACGGATAGTCTCCGTGTGGGCAATAGGTGCATAGAATTCCTCATAGTCTATGCCATGCCTTTTTTTGTAACCTTTAGCCACAAGTCTTGCCTTGTATCTCTCTACCTCTCCATGAACATTTTTCTTTGCCTTGTATACCCATTTGACTCCAATTGCTCGATGATCCTTGGGAAGAATCGTTAACTCCCAAGTGTTGTTCTTCTCTGTTGACTGGATATCCTCCTCCATGGCTTGTCTCCAGATTTTGTTAGTAACAACTTCATCAACAATCATTGCAAGAGACAACACAAAAAATCAAAATTAGTAATTTATTTTGTGTCATCATAAAGTTCTTGGATGCTCGTCATCCTATGTGGTCTTTCACTTGAACTCTCTTGAGTAGACGGAGATGCAACATTCGCTAGTGAAAGAGGTGTGGTTGCATCCTGTGCAAGTGCCATGGTCTCATGTTCTTCTTCATCTCCAAAATATGGAAGAAAATCATATATTCTTTCTTTAGGAGTCTCCCAATTCCATGATGCTTCTTCATCAAATTCAATATCACGACTCACCATCACCTTGTTATTTCTTGGATTGTACAATTTGTAGCCTTTTCAACTTGCTTCATAGCCAATAAACACATACTTGATACTCCGATCATCAAGTTTAGCTCTCCCTTGATGTGGAACATGAGCATATGCTATGCTCCAAAAGATTCTCAAGTGCTTGACATTTGACTTTCTTCCGCTCCATGATTCTTGAGGTGTTTGATCTCGTACATTTTT
The DNA here is from genome assembly GCA_035578085.1 of Solanum pinnatisectum. Lineage (NCBI taxonomy): Eukaryota > Viridiplantae > Streptophyta > Magnoliopsida > Solanales > Solanaceae > Solanum > Solanum pinnatisectum. The sequence continues at coordinate 14,071,153 of CM069082.1, read as the reverse complement.
TATTGGAGACGTATTGCTCAAATAAACTGCACAAGAAACAGCCTTGGCCTAAAAAAAAAATTGGTAGATGTTTAACTTTCAACATACATCTAGCCATATTAAGAATTATTCTATTCTTTCTTTCTGCAACTCCATTTTGTTAGGGAGAGTAAGGTACCATTAGAGGGAGATGAATTCCATGAGATTGACAAAAGTTATTAAATTCTTTTGAAGTGAATTCGCCTCCTCTATTAGACCTTAATTCTTTTATTTCATAGCCATTTTCTTTTTCTACAAGTGCTTTGAAATTTTTACAGGAAACAACAACTTTAGATTTTTTCTTCAAGAAGTATACCCAACTCTTTCTACTAAAATTATCAATAAAGAGCAAGAAGTATTTTCTTTTACCAAAAAAAGGTGGATCGATTGGACCACATACATCGGTGTGTAGAAGTTGAAGTGGCTTACTTGTTCTTGATGTAGTCTTCTTTGGGAAACTCCTCCTTGCATGTTTTCCAAGAAGACATGCTTCACACAACTGATTTGGATAGTTGATTGACGGAATCCCATCAACCATGTTCTTGTCTCCCATTGATTTGAGTGCTTCAAAGTTCAAGTTCCCAAATCACATATGCCAACACCATGAGTCATCTTGCACATTAGCCTTCAAAAACTTTGCATCGATGGTTTTAAGATTCAAATGGAATAACTTATTCTTTGCCAGATGCACTTTAGCAATTAAGTTGTTACTTGAATCTCTAAGCCAAATATGCTTATTTTTCATATGAATATCATATCCTTTTTCAAGAAGTTGACCTAAACTCAAAAAATATTATTTTCCAGTTTTGGCACATAATGAACATTGTTAATCAATTTATGGTCATCATCTTTACAAGATATCAAAATCGTACATATCCCTTCAATTTGGATCTTTGAGGTATCTCCAAAAGACACAATACCTTTCTTCGTCTTCTTTATCTCCACAAACTTATCTTTGTGGCCACACATATGATTGCTTGCTCCATAGTCAAGATACCATGAACTGCAATCATCTTTATCTTCTTCTTTAAGTGTTAATAACAATGTTGACTCATCTTCATCTTTGTTGTTGTCAACAAGATTAACTTTATCTTCAACATTACTACGACATTCCCAAGAGTAATGTCCAATTTTATGACAGTTATAACACTCAATTTAAGATTTGTCATATCTCATTTCATTTGAACCTTGGTAGGCTCCACGTCCTCTACCTCCTCATTGACTATGACCACGACCTTTGAATGACTGCTGACTTTTATCTTCATTGTTGAAATTGTTGGTATAACTTCTTCCTCTTGCACGACCTCCACGGTCTTGCCATTGTCAATTTCCTTTCTAACTTTTACCACTTTCAAATCCTTTGAAGGATGCCTGAGTTTTAAGAAGTTTATCTAGTGGTTCTTCTTTTCTCCTTTTCATTTTCTCTTCGTGGGCTAGTAACGAACCTTCCAAGTTCTCTACAGTCATAGAGTCTAAATATTTAGACTCCTCAATAGCACACCCCACATAATCAAATTTAGGTGTTAAAGAACGAAGGATCTTTCTACCACACGTACATCATCTATTTCCTCTCTATATTTTCAAAGTTGATTCACCAGAGCTGTCAATCTTGAATAGAAATTCGAAACGGATTCTGATTCTTTCATTTTTAAAACTTCAAAGTCAGCCCTTAGAGTTTGAAGTTTTATCTTCTTTACTTTATTAATTCCCTGGAGAGAATTTTGTAAAATCTTCCGAGATTCGTTTGAGGTGGTTGCATCAGCCACCTTCTCAAACATGCCCTCATGCAAACATTGATGGATAAGAGTGAGGGCCTATTGATCTTTCTTTCTTGTCTTTAACAAGGCATCCTTTTTAGTTGAGGACAAAATTTTCTTATTAACGGGTTTTTTGTACCCTTTGTCTATAAGGTCCCAAACATCTTGAGAGCCAAGAATGACTTTCATTCATAGACACAATTTTTCATAATTTTCTCTTGTGAGACGGGAATACTGAAAGGAAAATGGACTATTATTTGCCATGGCTGTGATACCACGTTGTTGGACAAAATGATAATCACACCCAGAATAATGTCCAAACTAAATTGCAATAGGAAGAGAGTAACAACGACGCCGAATATTAAAATGGGGTAAATATGATACCCAAATAAGTAATGCAATAATATTGATAAAAAACTTGGTAGTGTCAAAAGACTACTACTCAACACTCTTTTTATTTCTTACAACTCACAATAATATTACTTCCACATTATTTTCTCACAAACTAAAAAATTATTTGTGGATTACTCTCTCTACTCTCTATTGCTTCTCTATTTTGGTGTGTCTTCAAGTGTTCAATTACTACTCTATTTATAGAGTTTTGAACCTCTTGATTACGCCATTAGTGACATAAATGTGGTAGCCAATTTCCACAAAGTTTGGTTGCCAAATTCTACCAATCTTTGACTACCAACTTCCACAAATATGGTTCCCAACTTTCACATTTGTGGCTACCAACTTTCACATTTGTGGCTAGTAATTTCAACAAGTGTGGCTACCAAATTAGTTGTTGTCAAGCTTTTGTTTCCATAGATATAGCTCAAAGTCAGAAAATTTTCAATTATAAACATCAGTGAAAAAAAAAAATACATCATAAAACATAAAGCTTAAAAGTGTTTTGAATATCTAAATATATCGACCGACAAAAAGCTATTGGTTTCATATCAGGTTGTTGTGCATCCACCTTAAATAATTATAGTTATAAGAAAGAAACTAAAGAGAATCAGAGAGCCCCCTAGTATTAAGAGTGTGGCTTTAGGCTTATTATAAATGTAATATAGAATCTCCATTTAAAAATAGAAGGTCGTATAAGTGTGATTTCCTTTATCCTACATTGACCATGTTGGATCCAAAGATACATCTTTTACCATCGATTTTTTATGAATAGAAGATTGAGTCCAGCTTTTAAGAGAACACAAAATTATTTATCCTCTTTGCTATAGTGAGCTATATTCGTAAACCGCCAAGTGTATAAGTACAGATCATTTTTTATTTCATATATATTAAGCCCATTAAGTACTTCATTAATAACATGAAAAGCCTAAAACATCAAATATATATATAAGCAATTCATATAATGACTTCTTAATTTTATCCTCTGTTAAGCCTTGGTGTGCAGCAAGTAAGAACCATACTAAGCACCTAGCCCAAAGAAACATTTGGTAGTCCAAACATATTGAATGAAACAATGATAGTCAACATAATAGAAACTTATAATCTCATGAGAATATTGTTAACTATGATCAAACTTATGGCTTTCTTCCAAGAAATAGATCTTCCACGTCATATGAGCACACAAAAATGAACTATACTAATATCAATATAAAAATTAAAAATAGAAAATATGATCAAGTAAATAATCAACATGAGTAAAAAAAAAGAAGAACAATATTTATTAGAAAATAATCAATAATTTATACGTCAAACACATAGTAAACATGCTTTTATTTCAATACTCTTTTACCGTAGAATTAAGCTAGGTGTACCTGCAGTATAACCATTAAATGGACAGGTTTTGAGGTATGAAGCCTCATCTGCTTCTTCCTAGATCTCATTTTTGCAGTGTCTTTCATTTCTACCCAAAGTAAATACAAATGCCCACACCTACGTTTAATAATTGAAAAAAAAAGGCACTAAATTTCAATTATTAACAATAGAAAAAAAAATGATTTTCAAATGAAAAATCCGTCAATAGAGAAAATCGGAGAGGATAAGGAGAGCCAAAAGACCGGCAACACATGAAAACAACTAATGAAATATAAATTTAGTGCATGCAACACAACTTCAATCCAAGTACCAAATAAAGCAGCAAAATTGAAACAAAATTCAAGCCAATCGACTGAAAAAAGACAAAAGGAGACCTAAATCCAAAAAGTAAAAACTTAAAACCAAATCTAACAATGACAGGCCGATCTCGTGAGAGAATATGATTAACTTAAGCATAAACAAATGGAAGAAGAAGAATAAGATGGAAGAGATATTTTTGGATAGATAATATGGTTAGAGATTACAGGTCAAACATTGTTAACGTGAAGAAAAAGAGAAGAGTGAAAACTCACTAGCAGAAAGAAACACCATTTTCGCTCAAGCCTAAAAGAGAGTGAAATAATACTTTGCATTTTGTTAAAGCAAAAAGTCCCACATTGGTGGTTAATGAGATGTGTGGACTCCTTATAAGGCTTTGGCAATCCTCCTCCATTTGAGCTACCTTTTGGGATGCGAGTTAGGCTCAAGACCTAATTTGACACATTTGATATTCCACAATTTTAGAATTGCATAGATACGTGTAAAAGAAGCATATACACTTGTTTAGTATCCAATAAAATAGGTTCATACAAGGCTAAAGGTAGAGAAAAGCCCAAATATAATGTACCTTTCATACTACTTTAGGTACAATTTGTAAATGTTGTGTTCGTCCAACTATTGTTGGCTTATAAATAATAGAATATAGTTTCTGGTGCCAATGATTGTCTCAAATTTCTTCAATGATGTATGTGAGTTGCTTCAATGGTGTTTAAGGTGAGCGTGAAACTAATGAAGATGAATATAGCGTTGAAAGAGATCTTTACTATTTTTGGTAAGGCAAATAAGAATACTTAACAAACTCTACATAATTAATTTAGAACATGTTTGACATTGCTGCTAAAAACAACTTATTTTTAGAAATACTTTTTTTTTTTAAATGGCTTCTTAGAGAAGTGTTTTTAAAAAAACACAATTTGTGTTTGACTAATTCATTTGAAAATTGTTTTTCATAAGCAAATTGCGTTTGGCTAATCTTTATAAAAAAAATATTTTTAATAGTCAAATTACAATAAAGGACAACTATTAATGTAATTCTAATATTAAAAAATATTTTATAAAGAGAAACTATTTTAAATATCTATTATAAAAAACTAATTAAATTTTTATTTTTTAAAAATTAAAATTTACATGTTTAAATGTTCAATGAATATTATACCTTTACTGGGAGTTTGAAATCTTTAATTATTATTTTTTTTCTTTTTTTTAATCTTATAAAAATATTGTTATTACCGTTTTACTAATTCTTCAAAATAATATATAATATATAAAATTATAATATATAAATGTAAAATAAATTATAATATTTACTATAAAAAAAATTCTTAAATGAAATTCAATCAAACTTATGAAATATGCTAATTAATTAATAAGATATATATTGGTAAATATGTATATATGCAAAAAAATATTTTAGTCTTGAGAAAAATAATTTTTTGTTTCTACTTCTGCTTTTTTTAAAAAGCAGAAATTTTTAACTTCTTCCCAACATCAAAAAAACTGCTTCGGTTTAAAAGCACTTTTACTGATTTGTCAAACACTTAATTTTCAACAAGTGTTCTTTTTTTTCTCAAAATAAGTATTTCTGGCCTCCCAACAAGGATGTCAAACAGGCTCTTATAGTCCAATTTATATTTAATACTTTTTTAGTCATTTTTATTTAAATAATAAATAATATATGATAATATTTATTATTTAATTAAAAGATAGCCGATCGTGTAGTTATTGTGTCCACCATCGGTGGGTACTAATTAATCTCTTTTTATATTTGAGGGATTTGAAAAAAAAAATTGTTTTCATCTGCTGCACCTTATCGAACATTTAACTTGCAGACTTCTAGCCAAATAAAAACTACAAAAGTAATTAAAAACAACACAAAAATTTATTTGAAAAAAAAAACATGACTACATTCATACTAGATCAAAATTTAGTACTCTCATGTTCCCCCACGGTTTGCTCCCAGATAAAAATTTTACTTTTTGGAATCAAAATAATTGAAAGAAATTAAACTGTATTTTTTTCATAGAATACATGTGGAGTGTGTCGTCTTTAATAAATGTTTGATTGGGTGGTATAATGTTTCATGACTTTTCATTTCAAAATCAAGAATTTGCTTTTTTGTTTTCTTGAGTTAGAATTCAAATTGTGGTTACAAAAAGTAAATAATAATAATGATGATAATAATAATAATAATAATAATAATAATAATAATAATAATAATAATAATAATAATAATAATAATAATAATAATAATAATAATAATAATAATAATAATAATAATAAGAAGAAGAAGAAGAAGAAGAAGAAGAAGAAGAAGAAGAAGTTAAAACTCTTGAGATTAAGCGGATTAAACTAGGCGGATCATTACCCAACAAAATTTTTAGCTCATTCGAGCCCAAAGTAAATCTAGACGGCTCATGATCTCAGAGGTGGAGCTAGGAGGGGTTTCATGGGTTCGGATGAACCCAGTAGCTTTTCCGTAGACTCTATCTTTGTATTAGAAAATTAATTAAATATATATGTATATTAATTTATGCACCCCTAATAAAATTGGTTGACGGTTATTAAAGAAATTTATAACCCCCAAACTATTTAACCTGACTTCGCCTCTGCAGTGATGATATAGCCTGATTTCAAATTCACCCCATTTTAATTTCTCTAATTTTAACCAAACCCACCCATTTAACACCCCTATACGTGAGTTAAGTTCCTAATAGAAATAGAGTTTATAATCATTGTCTAACATGTACTACATCCATCCACTTTTATTTGTCATGTTGCGCTTTTCGAAAATCAATTTAACTAATTTTCAAAGTTAAATTAGATTACATTAATTCAATATTTTAAACTGAAAATTTAGATATTAAAAAACTATATGAAAAGTACTATAAATTGCAATTTCTTGTACATCAATATGATGAAAAAATACATCATAAAATATTAGTCAAAGTGTAACACCCCGTATGCTAGAACTACCAAAATGCAGGTTTCAAGAGTTGCAGGTGGCACTGACGGGCACCACCCACGGTCCGCTCTGCTGGTCCGTGGTTCACAACCTGTGACCCTTCCCCCAAAACCCTCAGAAAATTTGGCTAAGGGTAGGCCCACGCCAGGACCTATGGATCGTAGGTCAGACCACGGTCCGTGGTCCAGGGCCATAGGTCAGACCACCAGCTTCCAGCCACCAGTCACGAATGACAGCCGAAAAGCACGGACCATCGATTGATCTATTGTCTGTCGGTCTGGTCCGTCGGTGACCCCAACATTTTTTAAGTCAGGGGTCGTTTGGTCTTTTCCTTATGCGTTGGTCCCTAAACTACGTAGTTCGGGTCAGTTTAAGCCTAGCAACTTAACTAGAACTTACCCTAGTCAACTCATTCTCCAAAAATTCATCAAGTTGAACGAAAAGAAGGAGAAAGAGTCGACTAAGCCCTAGTCCAAGAACGCAACTGGTTTTTATCAGTTTCAGCCTCGAAATCGAATGATTTCTCCTTGGAATTTGTCACCAAGTATGTGGGATTTCACTAGTGGGTTCCCTTCACCCATTAGGTCCCTAGATTCAGTCAGAATCTTGATTCCCTCAATATTATCTAGACCTAGGGCTTCTTGAATGTTAGAAAAAGTTGGGTTTTAGCTGTTAGAATGATCCAAATCATATTATCATGTTATTACTCAGTTTCTCGTATGATATTCAGAACCTTAGTTGTATATATTCGTTTAGTTCATGAATTATAAATGTTAGGTCAGATTATTCAGATATATATACATGTTTCAGTTACGAATGTCACATTATCAATCATAATTGTTACATTCTCAGAGTCTACATGACAGTAATTGAGCTATTCAATACTTCAACATTTCAGTAATAACATTGCTTATTTACATTATAATTGGGAGTAGCTTAATACCAAGTGGACTAGAGTCAGTCACCGTCAACTCCAGAACTATGTGCCCCATAGGTTGTAAGTCCCCTCTGTAGGCATCATTTTAGTGATTATGCCAATCATGCCTTTATACCTCTTGTGGGTATATTGGGTCCTCTCAATGGGGTGTATACATCGGACTCTATATTTAACTCATGTGGTTTTATGTCGTTTAATATTAGCTCCCTTACAGTCAGATTCTAGTGCATTAACCAGGTTATCAGTTTTAGTTCAGATTTCAATTTCATCATGTTATAAACTTGGTCATTGCATTCAATCATTTCATGTTTAGTACTCACAGTTGGTATCATGCTTATCTCTTATCATTGCTCAGTTATTATGCTTTGGTTCAATTATGTTATTGTTCAGCTTTATTCTATCATGTATACTCAGTACCTTTCAAGTACTAATGCATACTCTACGCTACACCTCTTCGTGATGTAAGTTCAGGTTCTCAGCTTCCAAATCATGCATAGATCGGTTCCCGATCTTCAGTTAGCAGCATCAGTGGTGAGTCCTCATTCTTCGAGGACGTTTGACATGATTGTCTATCTTTGCTTTTAGTTTTAGTTTCAGTTTTGCTAGATTTAGCTGTTGTATTTCCTAGCACTTCTAGTCAGTTAGAGGCTCTTTCCAGACATAGTTAGATTCAGCTATAGTGTTAGAGTTTGACTTTTCAGTTGTTGTTTAAACTCTCACTTTTATATATTCATATTTAGTATATGGGTATTCCCCATCATTTCAGATTATCTCATGATTTAGCTTCCGCACATTATTTATTGATTCAGTTTATTTAGTATGCTTATTATATGCCAGCAGGGTTAGCTTGGGGTCACTCGTGATCCTAGGTACCGTGTCCGCGTCCTGAGGGTAGCTTCGGGGTGTGATAAACTTGGTATCAGAGCACTAGGTTTAAGAGTCCTAGGATGACTGAAAAGTCGCACTAAGTAAAGTCATTTTCATTGGTGTGAAGTGCACCACATCTAATGAGAGGGACGCTACTAAGTGTTTAGGAAAACTTCATTTTCTTGTTACTTTTATCGTTCGTAAGTTATGATCTAGTTCCTCATTTCTAACTCGACGTTATGCACTTTCAGATCATGCCTCCTCGTAGAGCTTATGGAAGGAATGCTAACGTAGCTCCTCCAATCCTAGATCAGAAAGTTTTGAATGTTTAATTTTGAAACGCCATTCAACTTTTGGCTCAGAGTGTGACTAACCAAAACAACCAGCAGGCTCCAATTCCTGCAAATGCTAGTGGTGGATCAGTGGCAGCCAGGGTTCATGATTTAGTTTGGATGAATCCACCAAAGTTCTTAGGATCGCAGATTGGTGGGGATCCCTGAAACTTCATAGATGAGGTCAAGAAGATCTTTGAAGTGATGCAAGTGACAAGTAATGGGGTGGAGTTGGCATCCTATCAGCTTAAGGATGTAGCTCGTATCTGGTATACTCAATGGAAGGAGAACAGGGTTACATATACAACTCCTATCACTTAGGAATGGTTTAGTGAAACTTTTTTGGACAGGTTCTTCCCGAGAGAGTTGAGGGAGGCAAGAGCTTAGGAGTTTATGAATTTGAGGCAGAGTTCCATGTCAATCCAAGATTATGGACTCAAGTTCACCCAAATCTCCAAATATGCTCCTTATATTGTTGTCGATTCCAGGGCACAAATGAACAAGTTTATGTATGGGGTATCCGAATTAGTGAAAACAAAGTGTAGGAATGCTATGTTGCTGGAAAATATGAACATCTCTAGGCTCATAACTCATGCTCAGCAGGTTGAGGGAGATAAGCTCAAGGAACAGGCTAAGGAGAATAAGAAGGATAGAATAGGCAACTATGAGTATTCTCAACAGAAATCGTGTGGTCGAAATCGCTCGCAGTTTCAGTATAAATCTTCAGCTCCAGCACCTTCATCAGCTAGTGTTCCATCTTCCAAGTTCCGAAATGATCAGAAAGGTAGGGCATTAGGCCGTAAGTCTCAAGGTAGTATTTCAGGCACCAAAACCTACCCAACTTGTCCAAAGTGTAGTAAGAACCATCTGGGCAAGTGTCTTGCAGGAAAGGAAGGTTGCTTTGGGTTTGGTCAGTTTGGTCACAGGTTGAGAGATATTCCTTATACTAAACAACGTCAAAGAGCCAGTAATGGTAGAGCTCAGTCCACAACTTCAGAAGCACCAGCAGGTCACCCAACTCAGCAGAGTAACTCATCTAGTACAAGTGGCGGACAACACCAAAATAGGTTGTATGCTCTCCAAGCTCTCCAGGATCAGGAAGATTCTCCTGATGTAATCACTAGTACGTTACAAGTATTTGACTTAGATGTTTATGCATTGTTAGATCCAAGGGCTACTCTTTCTTTTGTAACTCCTTATATAGCATTCAACTTCAATTTTAGTCCAGAAACTCTCTCTGAACCCTTCTCAGTCTCTACTCTAGTTGGTGACCCAGTTATAGCTAGACGGGTACATAAAAATTGCCCTGTCACATTCTTAGAAAGTCACCTCAGCAGATCTTGTAGAGTTAGAAATGGTAGACTTCGATATCATTCTAGGATTGATTGGTTACATTCCTGTTATGCCTCAGTCGAATATAGAGCTGGGATTGTTCATTTTCAGTTTCCAGAGGAACCAATCTTAGAAGGGAAGGGTGATGAGTCCGAGATTTGGACTCATTTAGGGCTTTATTCATAATGATTTAGTGTCCTCAAATGCTTATTTTGTGCCAACAACTGATATAAAATCCTTGATTTCCAGGTATTTTGATTGAGGAACAAAGCAAGGACACTAATTTGCAAAAAAGAATGAAGCGAGCTGAAAGAAGCAAGAAAAGAGAGCCTGTTGATCATCAAGTCCATTTGGCAAGTCACCGAGTGGCCATTTGACCGCCTAAAGTTGCAGTGTGCCAAACCCTGAAGGAAAGAACCAAGTTGGTGAGAGGAAAAAGTAGTCAACGATTCGTCGAGTGATTCTGCAATGCAGAGTTAGATCGCCCAAAGTTACAGACTTGGAAGATGTTGAAGGCTAAGGCAAAAAGGCGATGGAATTGACCAAAAGGTAGATCGCCGAGTTGATTGGCGAGCCTGACTTACTGCACCGAATGGCCCTTTGCAGCATATTTTTGGCAACTATAAATATGTTTTTGAACATTTAGTTTAATATCTTTTTATCAAATAGTAAGTATCATACTTTCAAGATATAAAATTCTGAGTATTGCGACAAGTTTTCCTTAGCTTTAAATAATTGAAGTTTTTCACTTTTGAAGAAATTGGAAGTGGTTCTTTTAGATTCTTCAATTTGGACCTTTGTAAAGACAAAATTAATCTTACTCAGTTGATGGAAACTCAATTTGATAACGATTTTTATCTTTTTATAATGTCGAGCTAAAACCCCAATTCTTATGATGTGATTATGTGATCATGGGCTGATTTAGTTTATGGGTATTGCTAATTGTTAGTTTAAATGATGTTTAGAAGTGATTCCAATAAGAAATTGTGGTTTAATTTAAATAATTGTAATTGCAAATGCAGTTCTACCTTTGTATTTTTGGCTTGCTCGAGAGAGAGGTTTTAAAACGAAGATTATTGATTGATGTCTATGGGTATTGGGTTGTCATGGGTTCAGCTTGAGAGAGTAAATCCTAAACCCTTTTCCACATATTCAACTCGAGAGAGTGAATGGACTATGGCGTATGTTGTTCTTATTTTGCATGCTTGTCGATGTTCGAGAGAAATCGACTTGATTCGGGGTAAATTGTTCAAGAGAAAGTTTACCTCCTCTATAGTCTAGCTTATTCACTAATATTCAGTTGTTTCTAAACAGTTGCAATTACCCATTTGTTTACATTAGTCTATAATCGAATCACATCACAATAACCTGTCTCATTATTGTTATTCCATATTATTTGTTGTTGTAGTAGTTGATAATTGAAACCAAAACCCCTTATTTGACATTCATGTCACCATTTAATTTGAATTATGTTTTTATACGTAATTGTCTATTCCTATGACTGACTTGATCATATTCGTACTTTCCTATTGAATCTTAAACACGTACCACTCCTTGTGGGATTCGACCTCAACTCATTTAGTTGAGTTATATACTGACTAGCGATTGTTCATACTTAGAATTAGATGAAGTGTCCTTGAAACATTAAGCAAAATGGTGCCGCAGCCGGATAGTGGTGTTGGTTAAGATTCCTTGGTTAAGTGGAATTTTTTTCTTTTTAGTCATAGTTGAATCTATTTACTTTCAATTTTGGTTTTCATGTTGCTTGTTTGGAACAGAAGAAATGAGCATGTCTTATAGCAACAGTGACCCAATGGGCCACCCTCCTTTGAGATTGATGATTCTCAGGGATAACATCCTAACTTTCAATCAAATGGAGGGTGAGACTATTCATGAGTTGTGACCAAGATTTAAGGAATTATTGTAGCAGTGCCTAAGTCATGGAATTCCAGACAAGATGCTGCTGGAATGCTTCTATAGAGGTCTTGGTCCTAAGAACAGAGGAGTGGCTGACCAAATTTCTCCAGGTGGTCTCACACGACTGCCCTATGCAATAGCAGCCCTACTCCTTGATCACATAGCCATGACCAGAAAAAAGACTAAGAAGGACCAAATTTTGGCCACACTATTGACTTAGCAGGATCTCATGGCCAAACTGATTATGGAATTAGAGGTACCGGACAAAAAGAAAAATTTGTACATTCCCCTTCACGAGCGTATAAAGCCCAAGGAATATGAGGGTGGACAAATAAAATAGATATTCTCACTCATTCTCCACAAAGTCGAAGAGCACAACAAAGTATTGAATGAGATAAAAGAGAATGTCTTACTACTGAATCAGATGATTGTTTCCCATTCCATATCTATTCAGCTACTGGAGACCCAAATGGGTTATGTGTTGTCTTATCTCTACCTCATGAATCAAAATTGAGTGGGGAATTGTGTTGTACCATGATGAAAACTAAGGTGCTTCTTGGGAGGCAACCCAAGTTTTAGTGCTTTCATTTTGTTTTAGAAATAATCGTATGTTGATTTTGCATGTTAAAATGTAGAATATGTTTGAAAAGTGCAAGTTCGCGAGCAAAATGTCTAGTCAGTGACTCGCCCAAGAGGTCGGCGAGCCAGAATTAGACCGTTGTTAGACTCAAGAAATTCTAAAGTTGGAGTCTGTAAAACTCGATGGGCCTAGGAGCAAATCGGCGTGTTATCGAACGGGTCGGCGATCACGACTTTGTCTGTCGTTCGGACCCCCACATTAACTGGAGGTCCGATAAAACTCAACGAGGTAAGTTCCTACTTGGTGTGTCACCGAGTGGGTCAGCGAGCAAGACTAATGTCGCTGAAAGGGTGAGAACAAGACAATTTTAAAAGCCAAAGGTGTAAACTTTTAAACTCTTTCACATTCCCTCACTTTTTAACTTTCCAAACTCACACCCGCACTATCTTTTCCCATATTTTTGTTGTATTACCGCTTTCTAGTCGTCGATTATGTGTTCGAAGTTGGATATCTTTGCCGCCTAGAATTTCAACTCATTTATTCGGCATTAAAATTTGGTTTTTTCGAACCCCGAACTCATAGTTAGCAATTTTACTCATTTTCAATTATTTTTATCTTAGTGATCTGTGTTGGGCCTCTCTGATCTGTAAATGTGTTTTGGTGTGCCTAATTTAATTTGAAAATCTTACCTAAATTGCTAAATTGTTGATTTCCCAAATTTCATGCGCAAAATTGATCATAAATTATTGGTTTGTGCTAAAATGTTGTTGGGTCTAGTTGGGTGAAGTCTAAATAGTGCATAATTATTCTAAATGATGTATTTTTCCCGATGATGGAGCATTTGACGTCATTCCTAAGGGCGTAAGTCATCAAATGGCCAATTTTTGCCAAATCGGAGAAGTCTGAGTACCTCGGGGGCATAGGTAGCATGGATCTTAGTCTAATTTAGCTAGTGTGTGGTTTGATTTTGTTTTTGAGAGCTGCAGGGTTGATTTTGGAAGTTGGGGTTGAAAGTAGGCTCGTTGGGCAGTTTGGCAAGCTAGGTCGAGCTCGCCGAATCCCCCTTGATCGCATTTAATTTCATGCTAATCTTGAGTTTGGATTTTGTAACTTTCAGTGAGAAGCCAGAGTGTGACGAGTGCACTCGGCGACTTGCCGAAAGTCTTCTTAGATCGCCCTTTCTACGCTCCTAACCCCTAAAATACACTATAACTTTCGACGAGCTGGTCTGTGCTCGCCGAATGCTATCGGCAATTCGCCAAAAGGCCCTTCCCATCGCCGACATACCATTTTTTTGAGAATTTTTTAGCCAATCCTTTCGGAGAGCCCGATCTGGCATGCCAAAGTGATTCGGAGACTCACCAATTAGTTCGATGAGCCTATCTGCAACTATATTTCTACAACTTTGCTTGAACTGTACCTAAATTTCTACGATGTGTTTGCAGATATGGCTAGAACAAAAGTGGTAGGAAGAGACATGCCGCCTCGCAAGAGGGCCAAGGGAATCAAAATCAATGAGGATGCAGTTGCATCCAAGGCTAAGGTTACCAAACTCCCACCACAAGTGGGAAGGGAAAATGGAAAGGCAAAGCACATGCTCCTGCATCATCGGAGGCCAGCTCCGATAGTGACAGGATCTATGCCACTCACCTCACCATGTTTTAGAGTGAGGGTGAGCACTAAGATCCTTGGGGTACCAATTCTGAGCCTGAGGATGATGAGGTACTAGACACCCAGAGGGCGGAGCTGCGATCAAAGAGGATGAATGATCTGTCTAGGATCGGGACTCCCCAGGCTACCACTACTCCTTCTGCTCCAACACAGGCTGTGGTCCTAGAACCACCGGTACAAGGTCCACCTCCACAGTTTATGAACAAACTGAAGACTGAGGGGCTAAGGACCATTATAGAGGAGAAGAGGTTGTCTATTGATGGAATCATAGACAGGTATCTGAAGATCATGAGCTGCTTGAGGTCCCACAAGTTCCAACTATTCAACTGACCCCAAGGCTCTTATGTTCCAAATTGGGTCCGGGAGTTCTACACTGCTTACGGAGCCCTGGTGCCATAAGGAAAGAAGTCGGCAGCAAAATTCAAGCCGGTTGACTATGTAGTTGTCAGGGGTAAAAAGGTGAAATATGATAGTGATGCTATCAATGTAGTCCTGAGGTTTCAATACGAATTGAGAATGACTGCCAATACAAGATTAAGACAAAGACATTAGAAAACATGAAGAAGTGGTTGGCTCCTCCAATATCAGATAGTACTCCTAAGTGGCTCGAAGTTGGAGTACCTATTGAGAAGAAGGACCTAAATATAGCAGTGAGGTTCTGGTTTGGCTTCATCAGCAGTACCATCATATCATCCCAAAATGAGATGATTCTCCACCATGCCAAAGCAGCCTGTCTTGGTTACATCATTGATGGGACAAGGGTAAACCTAGGGATGATTATTGCACATGAGATGGTCATGATGGCCAAGCAGCACCAAACATCCCTCCCCTTTCTGGTGTTGATCACCGAGTTGTACAGTTGATGAGTCCTAGATTTAGACTCATTTAGGGCTTTATTTGGATATATTTAGTGTCCTCAAATGCTTGTTAGCGAGCTGAAAGAACGAAGAAATGAAAGCCTGGTGATCGCCAAGTCCCTTTGACAATTCGCCGAATGGCCATTATCTCACCTAAAGTTCCAGTGTGCGAAGCCCTGAAGGAGAAAATCAAGTTGGCGAGAGAAAAGAGTAGTTGGCGTATCGCCGAGTGGTTCTGCGATGAGATCGCCTAAAGTTACAGACCTGGAGGATGCTGAAGGCCAAGGCAAGAAGGCAATGAAATGGGTCAAAGGGCGGATCACCGAGCTGATCGGTGAGCCGGACTTACTGCGCCAAATGGTCCTTCGCAACATATTTTTGGCAACTATAAATACATTTTTGAACAGTAAGTTTATTATCTTTCAGTATCTTTTCTATGTTTTTATCATTATCAAGTATCTTATTTTTGAACTCTGAGTTTTGGAGACAATTTTCCCATAGCTTTGAAGAATTGAAGTTTTTCATTTTTGAGAAATTGAAAGTGGGTCTTTGAGATTCTTCAATTTGGACCTTTGTAAAGACGAAATTAATCTTACTCAGTTGATGGAAACACAATTTGGTAATGATTTTTATCTTTTTATGATGTCTAGCTAAAACCCTAATTCTTGGGGTGTGATTATGTGATTATGGGCTGATTTAGATTGTGGGTATTGTTAATTGTTAGTTTAAATGATGTTTTGGAGTAATTTCAATCAGTAATTGTGGTTCAATTTAAAGAATTGTAGTTGCAAATGCAATTCTACCTTCGTGTTTTTGGCTTGCTCGAGAGAGAGGTTTTAAAACCAAAATTAATGAATTGATGGTCTGTGGGTATTGGGTTGTTATGGGTTCAGCTCGAGAGAGTGAATCCTAAACCCTCTTTCACACATTCAGCTCGAGAGAGTGAATGGACTAAAGCGTAGACTGTTGTTATTTGCATGCTTGTCGATGTTCCAGAGAAATCAATTTGATTTGGGGTAAATTGTTCTAAAGAAATTTTATCCCCTCTAAAGTCTAGCTTATTCACTAATTTGCAGCTATTGACTAACAATTGCAATTACCCATTTGTCTACCTTAGCCTATAATCCAATTGCATCATAAGAACCCGTCTCATTACTATAGTTCTCATGTTATTTGTTGTTGTGGTAGCTAATAGTTAAGACCAAAACTCCCTTATTGGACATTCGTGTCACCCCTTTGTTTACATTATGTTTTTAATCATAAATGTCTATTCCTGTGATTGACTTGAGCATATTTGTACTTTACTCTTGAATCTTAAACACGTACCACTCTTTATGGGATTCGACCCCAACTCATTTAGTTGGGTTATATGCTTACTAACGATCGTTAACTCTTAGAACTGGATTAAGTGTCTTTGATAGTGTTATTCTATCAAAATGGCGCCGCTGCCAGGGTGTGGTGTTGGTTAAGATTCTTTGGTTAAGTAGAATTTTGTTCTAGTTAGTTATAGTTGAATCTACTTACTTTCAGTTTTGGTTTTCATGTTGCTTGTTTAGAGCTGAATAAAAGAGCATGTCTTGTAGCAACGGTGACTAAATGGCCACATTCTTTTGAGAATGATGATTCTTAGGGATAACATCCTAAGGTTTAGGCAAATAGAGGGTGATTCAATTCATGGGTTGTGGCAGAGATTTAAGTCACTATTGCTACAATGCCCAACTCACAGAATCTCAGATAACATGCTACTGGACTGCTTCTATGGAGGCCTTGGTCCGGAGAACAGAGGAGTGGCTGACCAAATTTCTCTAGGTGGTCTCACACGACTACCTTATGCAATAGCAGCCCAACTCTTTGATCATATAGCCAAGACCAACAAAGAAACTTGGAAGGACCAGATTTTGGCCACACTGCTGACTCAACAGGATCTCGTGGCCAAAGAGATTATGGAATTAGAAGTACCAGACAAAAGAAAGATCGGTGCATTCCCCCTCACGAGCAGATAAAATCCAAGGAGCACGAGGGTGGAGAAATAGAAGCGACACTCACGCTCATTCTCCACAAAGTCGAAGAACACAACAAAGTGTTGAATAAGATAAAAGAGAACCTCTCATTGCTGAATTAGATGACCACTTCCCTATTCCATATCTAATCAAATGTTGGAAACCCAAATGGGTCATGTTTTGTCTTGTCTCTACCCCACAAATCAAGATTGAGTGGGAAATTATGTCGTGCCATGACGTTAACTAAGGCACTTCTTGGGAGGCAACCCAAGTTTTACTGCTTTTGTTTTGTTTTAGAAATAATCATGTGTTGATTTTGCAGGTAGAAGTGTAGGATGTGTTTGAAAAGTGCAGATTGGCGAGCTAAAGGTCTAGTGACTCGCCGAAGAGGTCGGCGAGCCCGACTTGGACTAATGTTGGACTCAAGAAACCCTAAGGGTTGTGTAACACCCCTAAAATACTAAACAAGAGTCGCATGTCTATTTACCGTTGCATAATTACAACAATATATTTTATTCACATTTTGGGAACTTGAAATTTTGTGATAGTTGCTAGTTTGCTTAACATAAATTATATCGCAATTTATGGGATTGTATTGGGGTATTTGTGTAATAGTACAATTAGAATTATGTGACAGCTGTCCAAGTAATAAATATCACTTGTTTGACTATATATTTTCAATCCTCTTTGAGATAATTTCAGTTCCTTGAAGACTTAGAACCTTAGAACCCTAGCTTACCAATTGTTCTTCAAAATCACAAGAGAAAAACTTGGTCTTTTGGCTGGAATTCAAGACACACACTATTTTTTTGGTAAGTAGTCGAAATATGTCTAGTAGCTGAGTAGTGTGTATTAGGTTCAGAATGTCTCGTTCTCTATAACTCCATTTTGGGTGAATAAATATGATTTGGAATCATATACCTACAACTCTTATGTTTATGTGAAAGTCTAATTTAGCTGTTATGGATTCGAAATATGGGATGCAACACAGGACAAGTTCTGTCTAGATTTCGAATTTAGAAATCCTGTATGAACAACTGTTAGTGTATCGATGATATCTTTTTGTACAAAATGTATTTTTCGGTTATTCTTGTGGCGTTGAAATCTAAAGAGATGCATATACATCTTTCATGAAGGTTATAAAATCTAATTTACCTTTTATGGATTCAAAATATGGGATGCAACACAAGACAAGTTCTGTCCAGATTTCAGATTTAGAAATCCTGTATGAACAACTGTTAGTGTATCGATGATATCTTTTTGTACAAAATGTATTTTTCGGTGATTCTTGTTGTGGTGCAATCTTAAGAGATGTATCTACATCTTTCATGAAGGTTATAAAGCCTAGTTTTTCTGTTTTATTGTTCAAATCTAAGTTACAACATGGGGTATTAGACTGGCCAAAATCACTATTTTGGGAACATAGTTGTATCTGTACAGACTAAGCTTACTTGTGATGATAATCCTATTTTATTTCGATATTATAGAGATATTAGGAATTAAAGAAGTTATTTAATTGTATTTTTAAGGTTGTCTATACTTGTTAACAAGTTGAGGACCTTGATACATTGGTTGGTCTACGGTTTGAACTCGTGGAGTTGTGTTGGACTGTTCTACGCTAACGCATTGAAGTTTGTGTATAAACTTGTACTTGCACTCTTTTAACTGCTGGTATATCTGAAAGTTGATCTTGTTACCTTGGTTACCTCTTGTCACTTTGCATTGTCGTGTTGGTATTACGCTTGTGTAACTTGCCCACTTGTACGGATTGTTTGATCACTTGGCACTCCTGTTAGGACCTTGTCCTTCTTGTGGCTGTGACTTAGTCACTATTGGCATGCCTCTTGATTCAGATTATTTGCCATCTTGACTTTGGATTTTTAGTCCGTCTTAAGAATGGAAGTTGTCCATTTTAAGTACGAACTAGGAAGCCATTTTTAATATGGTTCTTGGTTCTTTTGATTATTGGGTTGTGACCCTTCTTGATTCAGGGTGTTGGCCCTTCTTGATACTTGCTTGTGCCGGGTGTGACGACATGAGGTATATATTGGGCGATCCTTGTTATTGAATCTCTTGGAAAATGGTGCTATGAGCATTCTTGACATTTGTATCTTTGAATATCGAACTTGATACTCATTATATATTGTTACTTGATTTATTTATTATGTTCAAGTATTATGCTCATTGACTTGAAAAAGGTAGCTTGGTGAGTTTTGAGGACTCCAAACCTATAGTTTTTACACCACTAAGCTATATGCTTAGCGTAGTTGTTTCTATCGTAGGGAATGATCGAGAGGAGGCATGAAGCTAGCCATTGGAGATGGAAATTTTGAGAACTTTAAAGATGATCACATTTGCATATAAGCATCTATATTTTGTATAAACTTTGGGACTTATACATGACCTATGTGTTGTATATTTGCATGAAATTTTGAGGACTAATCGGATCATGTCACAATGGTTTGTAATATAAGTATGGCTACTTGTTTGGTTCATTTGAGGTGTGTAAACCCAAGTCATGCAATATATTAATTTTACTACTTGTTTTGAATGGTTGTATGAAGCTTAAGGCGCTTGGTTGGTTACTCGAACATTGATAATAATTGTTGTGTATCTTGTTACTAGCGTGAGGACAATATATGCATAAAAATCTCGTAAGTTATTGGTTTATATATTTTAGAAGGGTCATTACAAGTTTGGTATCAGAGCCTAGGTTTGTGATTCTAGGAGTTTTGCTGTTAATTACTTGTATACTTGTTCGCTTTCGGAAAAATTTTTATTTGGATCATTTATTTGCTTACATGGATTATAATATTTATCACATGTAGAGTACACATGCATCATATACATGTCCATAATGCAATATGATCTTCCCTTTTGAAGGAATTAAGTTATGGCCTCTTCTGCTGACCGACCTATGGAAGCTGCTCGTGAAGGCTCAGGTGCCTCCGTTTCCCAACCTCGTGCACCGAAAGAGGTTGGAGAACCTTTCTTGGATCATTATGTTCCCCATACTAGTGGGTCTGAAGTGGGAAACCATTAGATGCAAGAGCTGGTTCACATCCTCACATGAGTCGTGGTACTCAAGCCATGAATCCTCCTTTCAAAAATGGCTAAATTTTTCCACCACATAGCTGAAGCGATGGATGATCCCAATGTGATTAACTTTAAGAAAATGAGGGAAATGGGTGGAGTGGAGTTTGAAGGCACCGTTGATCCCACGGATGCTGAACAATGGCTGGAGGGCATGGAAAGGGTATTTAAGCAGTTAGAGTGTTCAGATGTTGCCAAATTTAAGTATGCTTTTTCACTATTACAAAAGGATGCTTATGATTGGTAGGTAAGTGTTCCGAATGCCAAGGTAAAATCTCTTGTTCTTACTTGGGATGATTTTCTTAGGGAATTTCGTATGAAGTATGTCCCACCTGCTTATTGTGATGCAAAGAGAAAGGAGTTTTTTAATTTAAGGCAACGAGGCATGTCTATTGGAGAGTACCAATAGAAGTTTCTAAGGCTCTCTCGTTATGCGGGAGGTATTATTAAAGAGGAAAAAGACAAGTGTAGGAAATTTGAAGATGATTTAAATGATTCCATTAGGAAGAATGTGGAGATCTTGCAACATGAGAACTTTCGTAAGTTAGTGTCTGCTACTTTTACTTGGGAACGACTTGATAAAGAAGAACCTAGTCAAAATGAAAACAAATTCCGAAAGCCTAGACCAGATTTTGGAGGTCCATCCAAAAGGGGAAGGTTTGATGATTCTAAGGCTGATAGTGTTAATAGGCCACCTCAGCAAAAGAAAAATAGTTTAGAATTTTCTACAGCTAGCACTCCAAATTATGGCCAAGGCAGGTCTCGTGTTCCCACTTGTCCACAATGTGGAAAAAATCATTATGGTACTTGCAGGAGAGCTTCTGGTGCATGTTTCAATTGTGGGAGCTTTGATCATAAAGTGAAGGATTGTCCTAATCCTAATAATGCTCCTTCCTTGAGAACTGAAGGCTCAGTTCATAAGCCTTCTATTAATCCTCCTCGAACTAATGAAGGTGAAAGACCTAAACGTACACAAGCAGCAGGTGCAAGTGGAGCGAATAAAGCTAGTGGACCAAGGGCTACTGCACGCGCTTATGCTATGAGGCAGAGGGAGGATCAATATGGAAAAGACGTGGTTGCTGGTAAATTTCACTTATTTGGCTTATGTGTGTTTACATTGTTTGATCCTGGTTCTACACATTCCTATCTTTGTGCTTCACTTGATCTTCCTGAAAATGTGAAATCTGCGAGACTTAATTTTGATGTGCTGGTTGAAAGTCCTTTGGGTTATGAAGTTGTATGTAATCGAGTTTATCAAGATTGTCTTCCCTGCTGATTTGATTGAAATGCCCTTCAAGGATTATGATGTTATTATCGAGATGGATTGGCTTTATAAAAATCATGCAGTGGTAGATTGTAGGTCTAAGCATGTGACTTTTAAAGATCTTACATTTTCATACATCATTGTACAAGGTGAAAGATCGTTGACATCTAGTATTATTTTTGCGGCCTTGGCTAGAAAGTTGATGCGTCAAGGTTGTAGGGCATACCTTGCTCACATAGTTGATACATAGTTAGAGAGTCCTGGTATCAAGGACATACCTACAGTACGTGATTTCCCAGAAGTCTTCCCAGAAAACTTTCCAGGATTGCCCCCAGAAAGAGAGGTTGAGTTTCCAATCGAGCTTATTCCTGGATCTACTCCTATTTCTATCACTCCTTATAGAATGGCTCCAGTAGAATTAAGAGAATTGAAATCTCAATTGCAAGAACTTCTTAAGAAAGGTTTTATTCGACCTAGTGTTTCTCCTTGGGGAACCCCTGTTTTATTCATAAAGAAGAAAGATGGCACTCTCAGGCTTTGTATTGACTATAGACAATTGAACAGAATCACAATGAAGAATAGATATCCACTACCAAGGATCGATGATTTGTTTGACCAATTGAAGGGTGCTAAAGTATTCTCGAAGATTAATTTAAGGTCTGGATATCACCAACTGCATGTTAGAGAGAATGATATTCCTAAAACTACTTTTAGAACTCAGCATGGTCATTATGAAATTTTGGTGATGCCATTCGGGTTGACAAATGCTCCCGCGGTATTCATGAATCTAATGAATCGAGTATTCAAGTCTTATCTTGATCAGTTTGTGGTTGTTTTTATAGATGATATTTTAATATTTTCTAGAAGTAGTGAAGATCATGATAAACACCTACGGATCATTTTGCAAATTTTGAAGGAGAGGGAACTTTATGCTAAACTTTCCAAGTGTGAATTTTGGCTTGATGAAGAGAAGTTTTTGGGACATGTTGTATCGGCCGAAGGCGTGAAGGTGGATCCTAGTAAGATACAAGCAGTTGTTGAGTGGAGACCTCCCAAAAGTCAAACCGAGGTAAGAAGTTTATTAGGTTTAGTAGGATACTACAGAAGATTTGTTAAAGGCTTTTCCATTATCACCTCTCCATTGACTAAACTCTTGCAGAAGGAAGTGAAGTTTAATTGGAATGACAAATGCCAAGAAAGCTTTGAAACTCTCAAATCTTTGTTGACTCAAGCACCTATACTTACTTTACCAATTGAAGGGAATGAGTATATAGTATACAGCGATGCTTCTCACAATGGTCTCGAATGCGTTTCGATGCAAGAAGGGAAGGTTATTTCGTATGCCTATAGGAAATTAAAACCGCATGAATTGAATTATCCTACTCATGATCTCAAACTTACTGCGGTAGTGTTTGCTTTAAAAATATGGCGGCATTATTTGTATGGAGAGAAATGTTATATATTCACTGATCACAAGAGCTTAAAGTACTTGAGTACTCAGAAGGAGCTAAACCTCCGACAGCGTAGATGGCTTGAACTAATTAAGGATTATGACTGCACGATTGATTATCATCCCTATGTCTATTGTATCTAATCAAGACCCAAGGTTTACATTTAGATTTTAGGGTAGCTTGCAGGAAGCTTTGGGTACTAAACTGAAATTTAGCACTTTGTTCCATCCTCAGACAAATGGCCAGTTGAAAAGGGTGATACAAGTTTTGGAGGATATGCTTCGAGCTTGCATTATGGAGTTTGAGGGTAGTTGGGACAAACACTTGGCGTTGATAGAATTTGCTTACAATAACAGTTACCAATCGAGTATTGGAATGCCTTCCTATGGAGCTTTGTACGAATGGAAATGTCAGACCCCTCTTTGTTGGAGTGAAGTTGGTGATAGGAAACTCATAGATCCTGAAATTGTGCAACAAACAGAGGACAAGGTAAAAATTATCAAGGATCTTCTAAAGATTTCTTTGGATAGACAAAATTCGTACGCTGATCTTAAAAGGCGTGACATTGAATATCAAGTGGGAGATAAAGTATTTTTAAAGGTGTTCCATGGAAAAAGATTATGAGATTTGGCAAAAACTGAAAACTTAGTTCCCGATTTATTGGACCTTATGAGATACTTGAAACGGTTGGACCGGTTGTATATAGATTGGCTTTGCCACCTGAGTTAGACAAGATCCACAATGTCTTCCATGTTTCTATGCTCAGAAGATATCATTCTGATCCATCTCATGTTCTTCCAGTTGAATCCATTAAGGTTAATCCTAACTTGGCGTATAATGAAGAACATATTTTAATTCAAGCTCGGGAGGTGAAGCAACTTAGAAACAAGGAAATCCACTTAGTAAAGGTACTTTGGAGGAACCATTCGGGAAAAGAAGCTACCTGGGAGAGAGAAGAAGACATGAGAACCCAATATCCGCACTTGTTTCGGAACAAGTGTAAGGTAAATTTTGAGACGAAATTTCTTTAAGGAGGAGAGAGTTGTAACACCCCTAAAATACTAAACAAGAGTCGCATGTCTATTTACCATTGCTTAATTACTACAATATATTTTATTCACATTTTGGGAACTTGAAATTTTGTGATAATTGCTAGTTTTCTTAACATAAATTATATCGTAATTTATGGGATTGTATTGGGGTATTTGTGTAATAGTACAATTAGAATTATGTGCCAGCTGTCCAAGTGATAAATATCACTTATTTGACTATATATTTTCACTCCTCTTTGAGATAATTTCAGTTCTTTGAAGACTTAGAACCTTAGAACCCTAGCTTACCTATTGTTCTTCAAAATCACAAGAGAAAAACTTGGTCTTTTGGCTGGAATTCGAGAAACACACTGTTTTTTTGGTAAGTAGTCGAAATCTGTCTAGTAGCTGAGTAGTGTGTATTACGTTCAGAATATCTCGTTTTCTAGAACTCCATTGTGGGTGAATAAATATGATTTGGAAAGATTATTCATATACCTACAACTCTTATGTTTATATGAAAGTCTAATTTAGCTGTTATGGATTCGAAATATGGGACGCAACACAGGACAAGTTCTGTCCAGATTTCGAATTTAGAAATCCTGTATGAACAACTATTAGTGTATCGATGATATCTTTTTGTGCAAAATGTATTTTTCGATTATTCTTGTGGAGTTGAAATCTAAAGAGATGTATCTACATCTTTCATGAAGGTTATAAAGTCTAATTTAGCTGTTATGAATTCGAAATATGGGACGCAACACTGGACAAGTTCCGTCCATATTTCAGATTTAGAAATCCTGTATGAACAACTGTTAGTGTATTGATGATATCTTTTCGTACAAGATGTATTTTTTGGTGATTCTTGTTGCGGTGAAATTTTAAGAGATGTATCTACATCTTTCATGAAGGTTATAAAGTCTAGTTTTTCCGTTTTCCTATTCAAATCTAAGTTACAACATGGGGTACTAGACTGGCCAGAATCACTGTTTTGGGAACATAGTTGTATCTGTACAGACTAAGCTTACTTGTGATGATAATCCTATTTTATTTCGACATTACAGAGATATTAGGAATTAAAGATGTAATTTAATTGTATTTTTAAGGTTGTATATACTTGTTAACAAATTGAGGACCTTGATACGTTGGTTGGTCTACGGTTTGAAATCGTGGAGTTGTGTTGGACTGTTCTACACTAAAGCATTGAGGTTTGTGTATAAACTTGTACTTGCACTCTTTTAACTGCTGGTATATCTAAAAATTGATCTTGGTGTCACTTTGCATTGTCGTGTTGGTATTACGCTTGTGTAACTCGCCCACTTGTACGGATTGTTTGATCACTTGGCACTCTTGTTAGGACCTTGTCCTTCTTGTGGCTGTGACTTTGTCACTATTGGCATGTCTTTTGATTCGAATCATTTTCCATCTTGACTTTGGAACTTTAGTCCGTCTTAAGAATGGAAGTTGTCCATTTTAAGTACGAACTAGGAAGCCATTTTTAATATGGTTCTTGGTTCTCTTGATTATTGGGCTGTGACCCTTCTTGATTCAGGGCGTTGGCCTTTCTTGATACTTGCTTGTGCCGGGTGTGACGACATGAGGTATATATTGGGCGATCCTTGTTATTGAATCTCTTGGAAAATGGTGCTATGAGCATTCTTGACATTTGTATCTTTGAATATCGAACTTGATACTCGTTATATATTGTTACTTGATTTATTTATTATGTTCAAGTATTATGCTCATTGACTTGAAAAAGGTAGCTTGGTGAGTTTTGAGGACTCCAAACCTATAGTTTTTACACCACTAAGCTATATGCTTAGCGATAGTTGCTTCTATCGTAGGGAATGATCGAGAGGAGGCATGAAGCTGGCCATTGGAGATGGAAATTTTGAGAACTTTAAAGATGGTCACATTTGCATATAAGCATCTATATTTTGTATAAACTTTGGGACTTATACATGACCTATGTGTTGTATATTTGCATGAAATTTTGAGGACTAATCGGTTCATGTCACAATGGTTTGTAATATAAGTATGGCTACTTGTTTGGCTCATTTGGGGTGTGTAAACCCAAGTCATGTAATATATTAATTTTACTACTTGTTTTGAATGGTTGTATGAAGATTGAGGCACTAGGTTGGGTACTTGAACATTGATAATAATTGTTGTATATCATGTTTCTAGCGTGAGGACAATATATGCATAAAAATCTCATAAGTTATTGGTTTATGTATTTTGGAAGGGTCGTTAGAGGTTGAGTCTATAAAACTTGGCGAGCCTAGGACCAAATCGGCGGGTCACCGAATAAGTCGGCGATCACAACTTTGTCCGAAGTTTGGACCCCCAGTTTAACTGGAGGTCCTATAAAACTTGGGGAGGTAAGTACCCACTCAGCGTGTCATCGAGTGGGTCAGCGAACAAGACTAATGTCACCACATGGGCAAGAACTACATGGTTTTAAAGGATAATAGTTTAAAAGTTCAAAATCTTTCACATTCCCTCACTTTTCAAATTTCCAAACTCACACCCAAAATAGTTTTTCCCATATTTTTTTGTTTTTATCGTGTATTAGTCATCAATTTTTTGTTCGGAGTTTGATATCATTATCGCCTAGCTTTACAACTTTTTTGTTCAGCATTAAATATTGGCTTTCGAACCCCGAACTTGTAATTAGTATTTTTTACTCATTTGTAATTGTTCTTATCTTAGTGGTGTGTGCTGGGCCTCTCTGATCGTAATTGTACACTTGACTGCCTGTTTTAATTCGAATATTTTGCCTATATTGTCTATATTGTTGATTTTCCGATATTTTATGCCTTAAAATTGATTAAAATTGTTGGGTTTTTCTAAAATGTTGTTGGGTCTAGTCGGGTGAAGTCTAAGTAACCCGCATTTGTGCGGTTGATGTCATTCATAAGGGAAAAATTCATTGAATGGCCAAATTTGGCCAAATCGAGAGAAGCCTGAGTATCCCAGGGGCATGGGTGTAATGAGTCTAACCCTAATTGAAGGAATGCATGTTTTGATTTTGTTTCTGGGGGTTGCAGGGTTGAATTTGGGAAGTTGGGTTGAAAATAGGCACGTTGGGTTGCTTGGCGAGCCGGGTCGAGCTCGCTGAACCACTCGACGGTTCACCGAATCCCTCTTTATCACGTTTAATTTCAAGCAAAATTTGAGTTTGGTGTCTGTAAATTTCGGTGAGAAGCCTGAGTTCACCGAGTGCACTCGGCGACTCGCCGATAGTCTTTCTTGATCGCCCTTTTTGCTCCCCTAACCCCTAAAATGCACTGTAACTTTTGGCTGGCTAGTCATTTCTCACCGAATGTTGTTGGTGATTCGTCGAAAGGCCCTTCCCATTGCCGACATGCTAGTTTCCTAGGAAATTTTTAAGCTAATCCTTTCGGCGAGCCCGATCTGGCTCGCCAAAGCGATTCGGCGACTAGCTGTCTAGTTCGGCGAGTCTGTCTGCAATAGTTTTTTCTGCACATTTGCTTGAACTAGTTCTCACTTTCTACAATATGTTTGCAGATATGGCTAGACCTAAAGTTACCGGTAGAGACATGTCGCCCCGCAAGAGGGCCAAGGGAATCAAGATCAACGAGGATACAGCTGCATCCTGGGCTAAGATTGCAAACCTTCCCACCACAAGTGAGAAAGGGAAAGGAAAATGCAAGGCTCCTGCACCTGCGTCACTAGAGGCTAACTCCGATAGTAACGGTATCTACGGCACTCACCTCACCACTTCTGAGTGTGAGGGTGAGCGAAAGGAACATCAGGCAGCAACTTTTGAGCCTAAAGATGAGCTACTACCAGCCCAAAGAGCGGAGCTACGATCCAAGAGGATGAATGATCCATCTAGGATCAGGACTCCCCAGGCCACCCCTACTCCTCCTGCTCCTGCACAGGCTGTGGTTCTAGCACCACTGGGACAAGGTCCTCCTCTCCGATCTATGAACAGACTGAAGACTAAGGGATTGAGGACCATCATAGAGGAAAAGAGGTTGTCTACTAATGATGTCATAGATAGGTACCCTGAGATCATGAGCTGCCTGAGTTCACACAGATTCCAGCTATTCATTAAGCCTCGTGGCCCGTACATTCCAAATTGGGTCAGAGAATTCTACAGTGCTTATAGTACCTTGGTACCACAAGGGAAGAAGTTGGCCGCCAAATTCAAGCTGGTAGACCATGTGGTTGTCAGGGGCAGAAAAGCAAAGTGTGATATTGATGTTATAAATGCACTCCTAGAGTGCTCAAATGATATTGATGATGACTATCAGCACATGATCATGACAAAAATGCTGGAGAACATGAAAAAATTGTTGACCCCTCTGATATCAAACGGTACTCCCAAGTGGCTTGAGGTTGAGGCAGCTATTGAAAAGAAGGACCTCAATGTGGCAGCGAGGTATTGGTTTGGCTTCATCATCAATACTATTATGTCGTCCCAGAATGAGTCGATTCTCCACCACGCCAAAGCAGCTTGTCTTGGTTGCATCATTGATGAGATGAGGCTAAACTTGAGGATGATTATTGCACAAAAAATGTTTATGAGGGCTAATCAGCGCCATACTTCCCTCTCATTTCTGGTGTTGATCACCGAACTGTGCAAATGGGCTCGGGTGCCTAGAGATGAGAAGAAGAATGTGGATGTGATTCCCATATCTTCTACTGACATCCAGAGGATTGAGGCAGAAAAGAAAAAGGCAGCCCCGATGGACACATCCCCGGTTGTGGATACAGATGCACTACCTGCAGAGGCCCATTTGCCTACTCCAGCCCCTGGGCCTTCAGGTACATCTAGTGCCACTCCTTCTATTAATCCCAGTTCCTCTACTGCTCCTGTGCCCCCCAGATCTGGTACTACTGCTGCTGGCCGACCTTCACTCACCCAGGCTGAACTACTACAGATGGGGCAGCTAGCCCATTTTGCAGATCGATGTGCTACCAGACTTGAGGCCTCCATTCCTGGCATAATTGAGAGGTCCCTTGCTGATGCTGTGGCATCCTTGAGTACGGATATTGATGCCCTTGCGGCAAGTATATCGGTGTGCGAGCATGGCCAAGGGGCCACTGAGGAGGTGACAACTCTAAAGGCCTCTATTACTGCGCTGAGGAGAGATGTGGACCAGCTGAAGTCCACTGACATGTCTATGATTTTAGGTACGGTGGAGATCCCAGATGTGCCGGTTGAGCCAGATATGCCTCCGACTACCACCGGAGATTATGTTCGAGCTGAGGAGGTAGCTGATCCTAAGTCTGTGAGACAGATGAGGAGATGCTTGGGGTTGCTGAGGAGGTCTCTTACGAGGGCCTTATGGAGACTGAGGAGGCCATGGTAGATGCAACTGTGCAGACTTCTTTGGCAGACACACCCTTGGCTGACCTTAGTGGATCGAATGTTATTGATGTGACTCCAGGCACTGATGCCCAAGTTTTGAGTGCTGCACCGGGAACTGATGCCTCGACAGATGGAGCGACTGTGTAGATAGGATCCCTCTTTACCTCTCTTTCTATCTTCTTTTATTGATTTTTAGATGCTTTTGATGCAGAGGACAAATTGCTTTTTGTTTGTGGTGGGGTGAGGTATTTTTATACCTACCTCTTGTGTTAATGATAATTTCTGTATATATTGTGTTTTTACCTGTTTTTGTGGATGTTTGAGCTTGTGACTCCTTATTTTGAATGTAAATGATTTTTGGACCCTTCCAAAAAAATTTGCCACCCTTTTTTATCGTGTTTGAATGTGGTTGTTCTTGTGCGAATTTGAGTATCGGTTATGATCAATACTGATGACTTGAATAGAGCTCTCAATCAAACAAACATGAATGTGCAGCTACGATGAGGCCAAATGGAGTTGCATAGGCAATATATGAACTCTTTGCATCTCGTTGTCACTAGCCGATTGTCAAATTGAGTCTCTTATGATGAACATTTCACACTAGTGAAAGTGTGGAGTCTTGTTTAACATTGGTATCAATGCCTTGTATGATGAGCTTATCGTGAACCATGTGTGATGACACCTAGAATTTGCCCCATTGGTCTGGTTGATCAAGTGATGTGAACTCTTGAAATGAACTTAGGCAACAATTTTAAAGAGTGAAACAATTTGACATTATACCTCTTTTGTGGCTTACCTTGTCAGTGTGTGATATTTGCTTGAACACCCTTTGAGCATTATCCTTTTATTGGAAGAAACTTGATGAAATTGTGACCTTTCTTTATCCCTTCACCCTTAATCCTCATGAGATGTGGTTTGTTTGAATAACAAACTTATGCCAAAAGCCTGAGTTGGGGGTGTGGTGAAAAGAGAAGGTAAATCAAGAAATGTGAAGGAATTCCCATCTACCTATGGTTTTGAAAAAGATGGAACCCCTCCATACACAAAAAAAAAAAAAAAAAAAGAAAGAAAAAGCAAAAGAATGAAAAAGTTTTGAAATAAAGTTGCAAAAAGAAATGGGTGTCCATAGTTTTATGGAAAATGAATAATGGGGTGAATTTTGAGCATGAATGAAAATGAAGAAGAAAAGGAAAGGAAGTGTTATTCACACCACATTTCATAGGGATAGCAGTCACTGAGCCTAAATGAACATACATTTACGCTAAGCCCTATTACAAGCCTTGAAAAGACCTTTGTGATATTGAGTAAGCTGAAACGAAGGTTGATTGGAAAATAAGGGCAAGCCTATGGGTGAAGTCATGCATGTGTTCATCTTTGTGAGTGTGAAAGTTGTTTTTTATTTCGGAGCTATAAATTTTTGAACCATGGTGTGTGAATATGGAATAATCTTTGTGTGAGGGCATTTGAGTACCTTTGTTGAGCTTGCACTTGTATTTGAAGCAAGTATTGTGAACTTGAGAATCTTTGATAATAGTGAGTCACAACTTTAATCTTTGAGTGCACAATTGATCTTTGCATGAGTACATTGAGTCTTGTTGTGTGCATTCATGATTGACTCTTATGTAGCACTGTTTGAGGCATCCTTTTTTAACTGCTAAACTTGAGTTTTACTTGAGGACAGGCAAAAGTTTAAGTTGGGGGAGTTGATGAGTCCTAGATTTGGACTCATTTAGGGCTTTATTTGAATAGATTTAGTGTCCTCAAATACTTGTTTTGTGCCAATAACTAATGTAAAACCCTTAATTTCCATGTATATGGATTCAGGACCAAAGCATGGACATTAATTTGCAAAAACAAACAAAGAGAGCTGAAAGAACGAAGAAATGAAAGTCTAGTGATCGCCAACTCCCTTTGGCGATTCGCCAACAGGCCATTACCTCGCCTAAAGTTCCAGTGTGCGAAGCCCAGAAGGAGAAAATCAAGTTGGCAAAAGAAAGGAGCAGTCGGCGGATCGCCGAGTGGTTCCGTGATGCAGTGTTAGATTGCCTAAAGTTACAGACCTGCAGGATGCTGAAGGCCAAGGAAAAAAGGCGATGGAATGGGTCAAAGGGCAGATCGCCGAGCTGATCGACGAGCCCGACTTACTGTGTCGAACGGTCCTTCGCAGCATATTTTTGGCGACTATAAATGTGTTTTTAAACATTAAGTTTATTATCTTTCAGTATCTTTTTCTGATTTTTTATCATTATCAAGTATCTTATTTTTGAACTATGAGTTTTGGAGACATTTTTCGCTTAGCTTTAAAGAAGTGAAGTTTTCCATTTTTGAGATACTGGAAGTGGGTCTTTAAGATTCTTCATTTTGGACCTTTGTAAAGATGAAACTAATCTTACCCAGTTGATGGAAACACAATTTGGTAACAATTTTTTATCTTTTTATGATGTCTAGCTAAAACTCCAATTCTTAGGGTATGATTATGTGATTATCGGCTGATTTAGCTTGTGGGTATTGTTAATTGTTAGTTTAAATGTCGTTTAGGAGTGATTTCAATCAGTAATTGTGGTTCAATTTAAAGGATTGTAGTTGCAAATGCAGTTCTACCTTCGTATTTTTGGCTTGCTCGAGAGAGAGGTTTTAAATCCAAAATTACTAAATTAATGGTCTGTGGGTATTGGTTTGTCATGGATTCAAC
Source organism: Solanum pinnatisectum (assembly GCA_035578085.1). Taxonomy (NCBI): domain Eukaryota; kingdom Viridiplantae; phylum Streptophyta; class Magnoliopsida; order Solanales; family Solanaceae; genus Solanum; species Solanum pinnatisectum. The sequence goes on along the minus strand of CM069082.1, from coordinate 14,038,963 downwards.
TCGAGAGAGTGAATTCTGAACCCTCTACCACACATTTAGCTCGAGAGAGTGAACGGAGTAAAGCGTATGCTGTTCTTATTTGCATGCTTGTCGATGTTCGAGAGAAATTGACTTGATTCGTGTAAATTGTTCGAGAGAAAGTTTATCCCCTCTCAAGTTTAGTTTATTCACTAATTTACAACTATTTACTAACAATTGCAATTACACATTTGTCTACCTTAGCCTATAATTCAATCACATCCCAAGAACCCATCTCATTACTATTGTTCTCGTGTTATTTGTTGTTGTTGTAGCTGATAGTTAAAACCAAAACCCCCTTATTGGACATTCGTATCACCCCTGATTTACATTATTTTTTTAATCTTAAATGTCTATTTGCATGATTGACTTGAGCATATTTGTACTTTACTCTTGAATCTTAAACACGTACCACTCCATGTGGAATTCGACCCCAACTCATTTAGTTGAGTTATATACTGACTAACGATTGTTGACTCTTAGAACTGGATTAAGTGTCTTTGATAGAGTTATTCGATTAGTAGGCAAGCTCGGGTGCCTAGAGATGAGAAGAAGGATGTGAAAATGACTCTCACATCATGTACCGACATCAGGAGGATTGAGGCGGAGTATTTGAAGGATGAGGCAGAAAAGAAGAAGGAAGCCCCAGTGGACTCTTCCCTTGTTGTTGATACTCAGACACTACCTGCAAAGGCAGTATTGCCTACTCCAGCCCCTAGGCCTTCAGGTACATCTAGTGTTGTACCTTCTGTTACTCCTAGTTCCTCTATAGCCCCCTTGCCTCCTAGGTTGACTGTTGCTACTGCTGGCCGACCCCCGCTCACCCAAGCGGCAATACTACGAATGGGGTAGCTAGCCTATTCTGCTGATAGATGCACCGCCAGACTTGAGGCCACCTTTCCTGGCATGATCGAGAGGGCCCTTGCAAACACTGTGACACCCCTTAATATAACTATCGATGCTCTTACGGCATGTATAACAGTTTGTAAGCAAGGCCAAGGGGCCACTGATGAGGTGATGGCTCTGAAGGCCACTATTGCTGAGCTGAGGAGAGATGTGGACTAGCTGAAGTCCACCTACATGTCGATGATTTGTAGGATAGTAAAGATCCCTGATGTGCCAGTTAGTGCCTCCAGCTACCACAGTAGATGAGGTCTACACTGAGGAGGTAGTTGTTGCTGAGTCTGAGGCAGAGACTGATGAGGAGCAGCTTGGTGTTGATGAGGAGGCTTCTTATAAGGGCCTTACGGAGGTTGAGGAAGCCATGGTAGATGCAGCCGTACAGATCTCATTGGCAAACACACCCATGGCTGACCCTACTTGACCTATTATTACTAATGTCACTCCGGGCACTGATGCCTATGGTCAGAGTGCAACACCGGACATTGATGCCCCGATAGATGGAGAGACTACGTAGACAGGACTTTTCTTTACCTCCCTCTCTGTCACTTTTAATGATTTTTTAGTACTTTATTGCATTTGAAGAAAAATTGTTTTTTGGTTTGTGGTGGGGTGAGGTATTTCCATACCTACCTCTTGAGATTATTACTTTTGTTTATATATTGGGTTTTGTACTATAAATTGTGTTTTAGCACTGTTTTGTGGATGTTTGAGCTTGTGGCTCCTTGTGTTATTTGCAAATGGTTTTTGGACCTTTTTGAAAAATTTTTGCTACCTCTCGTTTATTTAATTGTGGTTGTTCTTGCTGCCTCTTGTTTAATTAATTGTGGTTGTTCTTGTGCAAATTTGAGTATCAGTCATGATCAATACCGATGACTTGAATAGTGCTCTCAATCGAACAAAAAATATGAATGTGCGGCTACGATGAGGCCAAATGAAGTTGCATAGGCCATATGTGAACTTTTTGCATCGCATTGTGACTAGCTGATTATCGAATCTCTTATGATTAACATTGCACACTAGCGAAAGTGTAGAGTCTTGTTTGATATTGATGTCAATGCCTTGTGTGATGATCTTACCATGAACCTTATGTGATGACACCTAGAATTTGCCCTGTTGGTCTGGTTGACTACGTGACGCAAGCTCTTGAAACGATCTTAGGCAACAATTTTAAAGAGTGAAACAATTTGACATTATACCTCTTTTGTGACCTACCTTGTGAATGTGTGAACTTTCCTTGAACATCCTTTGAGCCTTATCCTTTTCTTGGAAGAAACTTCAGCAAATGAGGTCTCTCTTTATTCCCTTCACCCATAATCCTAATGAGTGTGGTTTGTTTGAATAGCTAACTTAGGCCAAAAGCCTAAGTTGGGGTGTGGTGAAAAAAGAAGGTAAATCAAGAAGTGCAATAAAATCCCCTTTTTTATCCATGATTTTAAGAAATATGGAACCCCTCCATACAAAAAAAAAAAAAAGAATGAAAAAGAAAAAAAAAATTGAAATAAAGTTGTGAAAGGACAAAAGAAAATGGGGTGTCCGGTAGTCCATGAGAATTGAATAATGGGGTGAATTTTGAGCATGACTAAGAATGATGAAGAAAAGGAAGGGGAGTGATATTCATACCACATTTCATGAGGATAGCAGCCACTGAGCCTAAATGACCATGTCTTTACACTCAACCCCGCTACAAGCCTTGAAAAGACCTTTATGATCTTGAGTGAGCTGAAACAAATGTTGGTTGGAAAATAAGGGCAAACCTATAGGTGAAGTCATGCATGCGTTCATCTTTGTGAGTGTGAGAGTTGTATGTGATTCCGAAACTATAAAGTGTTGAACCATTGTGTGTGAATATGGAATCATTCTTTGTGTGAGGGCATTTGAGTATCTCTGTCGATCTTGAACTTACATTTCAAGCAAGTATTGTGAGCTTGAGAATCTTTGGTAATGGTTAGTCACTACTTGAACCATTGAGTGCACAATTGATCTTTGCATTAGTGAGTTGAGTCTTGTTATGTGCATTCATGATTGAGTCTTATATAGCACTATTTGAGACATCCTTTTTTAACTGCTGAACTTGAGTTTTACTTGAGAACAAGCAAAAGTTTAAGTTGGGGGTGTTGATGAGTCCAAGATTTGGACCCATTCAGGATTTTATTCATAATGATTTAGTATCCTCAAATGCTTATTTTATGCCAACAACTAATGTAAAATCCTTGATTTCTAGATATTTGGATTGAGGAACAAAGCAAGGACACTAATTTGCAAAACTGAATGAATCGAGCTGAAAAAAGGAAGAAAAGAGAGCCTGGTGATCGCCAAGTCCATTTGGCGAGTCACCGAGTGGCCATTTGACTGCCTAAAGTTCCAATGTGCCAAGTCCTCAAGGAAAGAACCAAGTTGGCTAGAGAAAGAAGCAGTCGGCGATTCGCAGAGTGATTCCACGATGCAGAGTTAGATCGCCCAAATTATAGACCTGGAGGATGTTGAAGGCCAAGGAAAAAAGGCGATGGATTTGACCAAACAGTGAATCACTGAGTTAATCGGTGAGCCCGACTTACTGCACTGAATGGCCCTTCGCAACATATTTTTGGCAACTATAAATACGTTTTTGAACATTTAGTTTAATATCTTTTTATCAATTAGTAAGTACCATACTTTCAAGATATAAAATTTTGAGTATTGAGACAAGTTTTCCTTAGCTTTGAAGAATTGAAGTTTTTCACTTTTGGAGAAATTGGAAGTGCGTCTTTGAGATTCTTCAATTTGGACCTTTGTAAAGATGAAATCAATCTAACCCAGTTGATGAAAACTCAATTTGGTAACGATTTTTATCTTTTTATAATGTCTAGCTAGAACCCCAATTCTTGGGGTGTGATTACGTGATTATGGGCTGATTTAGTTTATGGATATTGCTAATTGTTAGTTTAAATGTTGTTAAGAAGTGATTCCAATCAGTAATTGTGGTTTAATTTAAAGAATTGTAGTTGCAAATGCAGTTCTACCTCTGTTTTTTTGGCTTGCTCGAGAGAGAGATTTTAAAACCAAGATTATTGATTGATCGTCTGTGGGTATTGGGTTGTCATGGGTTCAGCTCGAGAGAGTGAATCCTAAACCCTTTTCCACACATTCAACTCGTGAGAGTGAATGGACTAAGGCGTATGTTGTTCTTATTTTGCATGCTTGTCGATGTTCGAGAGAAATCGACTTGATTCGGGGTAAATTGTTCGAGAGAAAATTTACCTCCTCTATAGTCTAGCTTATTCACTAATATTCAGTTATTTCTTAACAGTTACAATTACCCATTTGTCTACATTAGCCTATTATCGAATCATATCCCAAGAACCCGTCTCATTATTGTTATTTTGTATTATTTGTTGTTGTTGTACTTGGTAATTGAAACTAAAACCCCCTTATTTGACATTCATGTCACCATCTGATTTTGAATTATGCTTTTATTCGTAAATGTCTATTCCTATGACTGACTTGATCATATTCGTACTTTCCTCTTGAATAATAAACATATACCACTCCCTATGGGATTCGACCCCAACTCATTTAGTTGGGGTATATACTGACTAGCGATCGTTGACACTTAGAATTGGATGAAGTGTCCTTGAAACATTAATCAAAGGGTAGTAGCTTAGCGCCTATGGGTCGATTTATTTCTAACCTTAAGGCCAGAAAGATGATCTCTAAGGGTTATCTCTATCATCTAGTTAGGGTTAAGGATTCAAGCTCCGAAACCCCAACTCTTGAGTCATTCCAGTAGTTAATGAGTTTCCAGAAGTATTTCCAGAAGATCTTCCCGAAGTTCCTCCCGAAGGGGAGATCGACTTTGGAATTGATCTCCTTTCAAATACCCAGCACATTTCTATTCCTCCTTACAGAATAAATCCAGTTAAACTTAAGGAATTGAAAGAGCAGTTGAAAGACCTTTTAGATAAGGGCTTCATCCGACCCAGTATTTCCCTATGGGGTGCACCAATGTTGTTCGTGAAGAAGAAAACAGGTTGTCTCAGAATGTGCATTAACTATATGCAGTTGAACAAAGTCACAATCAAGAAAAAGTATCCTATCCCCAAGATTAATGACTTGTTTGACCAACTTCAGGATGCTAGTCATTTCTCAAAGATAGATCTCAAATCCGATTATCATCAGCTCAGAGTCAAAGATAGTGACATCCCAAAAACAGCCTTCAAAACTCGGTACGGTCATTATGAATTTGTAGTTATGTCATTTGGACTAACCAATACTCCTGCAGCTTTCATGGATCTAATGAACAGAGTGTTCAAGCAATATTTGGACTTGTTCATTATCATTTTTATTGATGATATCCTCATTTACTCTAGGAATGAGGAAGAACATGTGAATCATTTGAGGGTTGTCCTGTAAACTCTCAAGGATCGCCATTTATTCGCTAAGTTTAGCAAATATGAGTTTTGGTTGCAATCTATTGCTTTCCTTGGTCATATTGTGTCTAGCGAAGGGATACGAGTGGATTCTCAGAAAATAGAAGCAGTGAAACAATGGCCCAGACCTACCTCTCCTATAGATATCATAAGTTTCTTCGGTTTGGCTAGTTATTACAGAAGGTTCATGAAAGGATTTTCATCCATAGCCTCTCATTGACTAAGTTAACTCAGAAAAAGGTCAAGTTTCAGTGGTCAGATGATTGTGAGAAAGGCTTCGCAGAACTGAAAACTAGGTTGACTATAGCTCCTATTTTGACTCTACCAGAGAGTTTAGACGGTTATGTTATCTATTGTGATACATCCAGAGTTGGCCTAGGTTATGTGTTGATGCAGTGAGGTAAGGTTATAACTTATGCTTCTAGACAGCTTAAGGTGCATGAGAAGAACTATTTGACTCATGACCTCGAGTTTGCAGCAGTGGTGTTTGCACTTAAGATTTGGAGACATTACTTGTATAGTGTTCATGTAGATGTGTTCACAGACCATAAGAGCCTTCAGTATGTGTTCACCTAGAAAGAGTTGAATCTTTGCCAGAGAAGATTGTTATAGTTCCTCAAGGATTACGATATGAGTGTGCATTACCATCCTAGTAAGGCCAATGTAGTAGCAGATGCTCTTAGTAGTCTATATATGGGTTGTATAGCACATGTGGAGGAAGAAAGAAAGGAATTAATGAAGGATGTTCATAGACTTGCTCGCCTACGAGTTCGTCTTATAAGCTTATCAGATGGTGGTGTAACAGTTTATAAAGGGTCGGAATCTTTATTGGTAGCGAAGATTAAGGAAAAGCAAGACCATGATCTGATATTGCTCCAACTAAAGGGTACAGTCCATCAACAGAGAGTTGAGGTTTTCTCCCAAGGGTGAGATGGTGTGCTTCGCTATTAGGGTCGATTATGTGTTCCTAAGGTGGGTGAGTTGAGACATAAGATTCTTGTTGAAACCCATAACTCCAGATATTCTATTTATCCAGGTGCCACTAAGATGTACCGTGATTTGCGAAAAATCTTTTGGTGGAATGGTATGAAAAGGGATATAGCCAATTTTGTGGCTAAGTACCCTAATTGCCAGCAAGTGAAAGTAGAACATTAGAAACCAGGAGGTATGACTCAAGAGATCAACAGTCCTACTTGGAAGTGGGAAGTGATCAACATGGACTTCATTAGAGGTTTACCTCGTACTCGCAGACAACATGACTTCATTTGGGTGATAGTTGATAGAGTCACTAAGTCTGTGCGCTTTTTGGCTGTTAAGAGTGTAAATTCAGCAGAGGACTACGCCAAACTTTACATTAATAAGATATTCAAGTTGCATGGAGTTCCCTCGTCTATCATATCAGATGGAGGTCCTCAGTTTACCTCTCATTTTTGGAAGTCCTTTCAGAAAGGTCTTAATACTCAGGTTAATCTTAGCACAACATTTCATCCACAGATGGATGGCAAGGCAGAGCGTACCATTCAAACCTTAGAGGACATGTTGAGAGCCTGCGTGATCGATTTCAAGGTTAGTTGGGATGATCACCTTCCTCTTATAGAGTTTGCCTACATTAATAGTTACCATTCCAGCATTCAGGTGACCCCTTATGAGGTGTTATATGGGCGTAGATGTAGATCTCCAGTTGGTTGGTTTGAAGTAGGTGAGTTAGCCTTGATAGGGCCAGATTCAGTTCACGATGCTATGGAGAAAGTGCAACTCATTAGAGATAGACTTAAGACAACCCAGAGTCGCCAGAAGTCCTATGCAGATGTAAGGAGAAGGGAATTAGAGTTCCAAGTTGATGATTGGTTTTTTCTGAAAGTGTCACCTATGAAGGGGGTGATGAGATTTGGCAAGAAAGGAAAGCTCAGTCCTAGATATGTAGGCCCTTACAAGATCTTGAAAAGGGTTGGTAAAGTGGCTTATGAGTTAGAGTTGCCAACAGAACTAGGAGCAGTGCATTCGGTTTTTCACATTTTGTTGTTGAAGAAGTGTGTGGGTGATCCAGCATATATTGTACCTTTATAAAGTGTGGTTGTGAAGGATAGTCTTATTTATGAAGAGGTACCAGTTGAATTCCTTGATCATTAGGTTCGAAGGTTGAGAAACAAAGAAGTCGCTTCAGTTAAGGTTTTGTGGAGGAGTCAGTCCGTAGAGGGAGCTACTTGGCAAGCAGAAGCAGCCATGAAGGCCAAGTATCCTCATCTCTTTCCTTCCGATTCCGTTCTATCTTGAGGTAATAGTTCCTCTTCAGTTTTTCAATCAGTCATGCATAGTTTCAATCTCAATATCATGTTCCTTCAGTTTGTACTTGCATTTTCAGTGTATTTGCATGTTCTTGGAACTTAGTTTAGTCAAAGATCAGTTTCCAATGTTTAGTGGTAAGGTTTGCAGTTCTCTCCCTCCCTATTCAGCTAGTTTAGTCTTCATTCGAGGACGAATGTTCCCAAGGGAGAGATAATGTAACACCCTGTATGCTAGAATTACCAAAATACAGGCTTTAGAGTTGCAGGTGGCACCGACGGGCACCACCCACGGACTGTAGGGAGACCCACGGTCCGTTCTACTAGTCCGTGGTTCACAACCTACGACATTCCCCCAGAACCCTCAGAAAATTTGGCTAAAGGTAGACCCACGCAACGACATATGGACTGTAGGTTAGACCATGGTCCGTGGTCCGGGGTCGTAGGTCAGACCCCCAGCTTCCATCCTCCAGTCGCTATTGACGGCCGACAAGCACAGACCATCGATCCATCCACGGTCTGTCGATCTGGTCCGTCGGTTACCCCTACAGCTTTTATGTCAGGGGTCGTTTGGTCTTTTTCTTATGCGTTGGACCCCTAAACTACGTTGTTTAACCCCTAAGCTACATATTTTTGGTCAGTTTAAGCCTAGCAACTTAACTAGAACTTATCCTAGTCAACTCATTCTCCAAAAATTCATCAAGTTAAACGAAAAGAAGGAGAAAGAATCGACCAAGCCCTAGTCCAAGAACGTAGTAGGTTTTCATCAATTTCAGCCCTGAAATTAAAAGATTTCTCCATGAAATTCGTCACCAGGTGTGTAGAATTTCACTAGTGGGTTCCTTTTACCCATTAGGTCCCTAGATTTCAGTTAGAATCTTAATTCCCATAATATTATCTAGGCCTAGGGTTTCTTGAATCTTAAAAATTTTTGGGTTTTATCTGTTAGAATGATCCAAATCATATTATCATGTTATTACTCAGTTTCTCGTATGATATTCAGAACCCTAGTTGTATATATTTGTTTAGTTCATAAATTATACATGCTAGGTCAGATTATTCAGATATATATACATGCTTCAGTTTTTTAATGTCACATTATCAGTCATAATTGTTACATTCTCAAAGTCTACATAGCATTAATTGAGCTATCCAGTACTTCAGCATTTCAGTAATAACATTGCTTAATTACATTCTAATTAGGAGTAGCTTAATACCGAGTGGACTAGAGTCAGTCATCCTCAAGTCCCAAAACTATGTGCCCTAAGGTTGTAAGTCCCCTCTGTGGGCATCATTTTAGTGATCACGTCAGTCATGCCTCTATACCTCTAGCAGGGTATATTAGGTCCTCTTGATAGGAAGTATACATCGGACTCCTCAATTAGCTCATGTGGTTTTATGTCAGTTATTATTAGCTCCCTTACAGTTAGATTCTAGGGCATTGACCAGGTTATCAGTTTTAGTTCAGATTTCAATTTCATCGTGTTATAAACTTGGCCATTGCATTCAGTCATTTCATGTTCAGTATTCACAGTTGGTATCACCTTTATCTCTTATCATTGCTCAGTTATTATGATTTGGTTCAGTTATGTTATTGTTCAGCTTTATTCTATCATGCATACTCAGTATTTTTCAAGTACTGACGCATAATCTGCGCTACATCTCCTCGTGACGTAGCTCAGGTTCTCAGCTTCCAGATCAAGCATAGATCGGTTCCCGATCTTCAGTTCAGCAGCATCAGTGGTGAGTCCTCATTTTTCGAGGACAGTTGACATGATTGTCTTTCTTTGCTTTTAGTTTTAGTTTCAGTTTTTCTAGGTTTAGTTGGGGCATGTCCTAGCACTTCTAGTCAGTTAGAGGCTATTTTCAGACATAATTAGTTTCAGCTATAGTGTTAGAGTTTGATTTTTCAATTGTTGTTTAAACTCTTACTTTTATATATTCAGATTTAGTATATGGGTATTCCCCATCATTTTAGATTATCTCATGATTTAGCTTCCGCATAGTTTTATTGATTCAGTTTATTTAGTATGCTTATGATATGCTAGGAGGGTTAGCTTGGGGTCATTCGTGATCCTAGGTCCCGTGTCCGCGTCCTGGGGGTATCTTCTGGGCGTCACATAAAGTTTGACTCTAAAAAAGGAAATCATGACAATTAAAAGTGGACGGCAGAAGTACTATTCTAATTGTGTCCTTTCCTTGTAAATTCTTGTCTAAATATATACAATAAAATAAGTAGAGTAGTAAAAAAGGGTTGGCCCAACCCCATGTGGTCAAGCCTCGCGGGCTAAGGAATTTGATGGGCTAGGCGGGTTGGCCGTTCTTTTGGAAAGGGCCTGAAAATGTTCAACCCAATCTAATCCTAGAAGGGTCGAGGGCTGGGGTGAGCTAGCCTTTTTTTTGTCAAAGTTAAAATTCTATAACATCAAGAAAATGAGAAGATTTTAAAATCAAATATGGCAAACAATGGTGTTGTTTCAAAAGTACTAGCAAGAAATCTACTGTGATTAGCATGTATCTAGGATACTAGATAAGCGAGATACCTGTATATGGTGTGATGCATCTCAGATACGCGAGTGAGATAAGAGAGTGGTGAGCGAGATGCTGGGAGGGAGGCGAGGGTGCGGGATATGCCTATGTATCCTAGATACATGTGAATCCACTTGGATAGAGTGTATCTAAAACAAATTAACCTAATTTTGTGTCCATATATCCTGAGATACATGTATTTGGATGTACCAAAATCTGGTAAGATTCTTAATATTACAACATAGTGTGCATTTAAGTAATTAGCTCATATATTAGTGAGATTGTTGTAAGTTACCCTTAAATAAATAGTTTTGGCACATAGGCCGGCACCGGCCCAGCCCCGATCAAGCCCTAAGGGCCAAGGGATTACATGGGTCGGGCTTATAAGCTCCAGTTTTAAAAGGGCTTGAAAAATCTTATCCCAGCCCTATCCCAAAACGGGTTGGGTTGGGTCGGCACCATGAGTTAAGCTCATTTTGACGGCTCTATAAATAAGTAATGGTATAAAATTTGTTCAATATGTAGTGGTTATTTAATCAACCAACATTTATAAGTCTACTAAACCTAACTTTTGATGAAAAAAAGTCTCCTAAAACTTGTGGGTAGACTTTTTGACAAGTTTGAAAGAAACTTGTTTGAAGGAAAAAGTTTCCTAACACCTGTGGGTATTTTGAAACTTTGTTCATTGCTACACAACTTCCATAATACATTGTTTGGCATGTCATGAAAATTCTTTTGCCCTTCATTTATAAACTCAATGAATTAACTAAATTACCTTTTACTATTTTTAAAAAAATAATTTTTATACTCCCTCTATCCCTAATTACTTATCCACTTTTGAATTGATACACCTATTAAGAAAATGATGATTGACATAGTGAGTTTACCATTTTAGCTCTATTAAATATTAAGTGAATGAAATAAATATTTAAGATTTTCAAGAAGTTCTACCTTTTTCAAAGTAATTAATTGGGGGTATAATAGATAAAAATATATATATTTTTTTTCTTAATATGTCAAAAGAGAAAAGGAATAGATTCCTCCTTGAACTTGTCTCGAAAAGTTTGTTACACACTTAAACTATCATGACGACCTATTACACACCTTTACTACTTAAAAGTGAATTTAGTTACTCCCTAAAACTGATGTGGCAAAATAATAGAAAATAAAAAAAAACTAGCGCATCAGAAAAAATTAAAGTTAAAAAAAAAAATCAAAATCTTCCTTCCCCTCCCATTACCCTTTAAAAAAAAGAATTAAAAAATCAAAATCTTCCTTCCCCACCCATTACCCTCTTCTTCTTCATTCTTTAATTTTCATCACAACGACGAGACTGTAGTACTGGTGTTGTTGGTTGTGGTTATTTGTTGGTTGTTCAGATCTGGAAGTGTGAAGCTCTTTGGAACTTCATTGGAGCCATGGCTAAAGCTTTGAGCTCACTGACACACCTGTAAAATAAATCAAAAGAATAAATTCGCAAAGGGATAAGGTAATGAGGTCTGAATTGGTGTTTTCAGTGATTGATTTGGATTTTGAGTGACTGTTTTGTGGTGGTTTAGGTGATTGTTTGGTAGCTAATGGTTTGTCAGAAAAGAAGAACGAATGGAGGTGGGCTTACGGTGGTGATGGGTTGGTTGTTCTTCATCAGATAAGACAAAGAAAATCGTGATATAAATCAAATGAATGATTTTTCCAATAAGATTAGAGATAAAGTGGGTGGGATTTAGTGATAAAGAAATAATAATTATCAGAGAATTTTAATAATTAATTAGTGTAAAATAGAGTTAACAAAAAGAAAGTTAGTTAATAAAGAAAAGAAAACAAAAAGAATACAAGAAATTATAAAATCTGATGAGTCCGAGATTTGGACTCATTTAGGGCATTGTTTTATTGTTTTAGTGTCCTCAAATGCCTATTTTATGCTATAGACTGATGTTAAAGCCTTGATTTTCAGGTATGTGGATTAAGGGGCAAAGTAAGGACACTGGGAAAAAGGAACAAAACAAGCTACAGAAGTCGAGAAAGGCGAGCCTGGTGATCGCCAAATGGCTCTTCAGTTTGCCTAAGGTTCCAGTGTGCCATCCCTAAGGGAAGAAACCAAGTTGATGACACGAATGGGCATTCAGCGAATCGCCGATCAGTTCCGCGATGACAAGATGGATTGCTCAAAGTTACAGGACTTGAGGATGCTGAGAACCAAAGCATAACGGCGATAGAAGATAGCAAAGGCAGTTCGCCAAACCACTCAGTGAACTCGACTTACCTCGTCTAATGGCCTTTTGTGCCTAATTTTTTGCAACTATAAATTGAATTTTTAACTATAAATTCAAAGCTACTACCATTTAGAATAGTTTTTATTTAGAGTTTTAGAGTTCCCTTGTAGACTCGAAGGCTTTTTTGAGACTCAATTCAGCGATTTTTCAAGTGGGTTACTAATTTTCTTCAATTTGAAACACTGTAAAGGCTTGGAGACTATTACCCAACTAATGGCTAATCGAGTTGGTAATCATTTTTACCTTTTTATGATGTTTGGCTAAAACCCCAATTCTTGGGGTGTGATAATGTGATTATGGGTTGAATTAGCTTATAGATATTGTTAATTACTAGTTTAAAATGCTATATTTAAGTGGCTTAATCATTAGCTGAAGTTTAATTTATGAATTGTAGTTTCAAATGCAGTTCTAGTTTTGTGTTCTTAGCTTGCGAGAGAGAGAGGTTTTGGAACCAAACCTTTTGATTAATGGTTTGTAGGAACTGGGTTGATATGGGTTCAGCTCGAGAGAGTGAATGAATTAAGGTGTGCGCTGCTCTTAATTGCTATGCTTGTTGATATTCGAGAGAAATCACTTAAATCGGGATAATTGTTTGAGAGAAAGCTATTTCACTCATAGTCTAGCCTACCCACTGATATTTAGCTATTTATTAGTAGTTTCCATTACCCAGATAGCAAATTTTCCTATAATTGATCACATCTCTAGAATTGATCTCCGTATTTTTATTTCAATTTTGTGAGATTACATTGTAGCTAATAATTGCAAACAAAAACCCCCATATGACATTCGTGTCACCCCTTTTGATTTTTTTTCATATCTTTTTCGATAATTTCTATTCCTATAGCTAGTTAGATCACGTTTGTACTTCTTAATTGAATTTAAACACGTACCACTCCCTGTGGGTTCGACCCCAACTCATTTGTTTGGTTATATACTGCTTAACGATTGTTTGTACCTAGAATTGGATGAGATGTACTTGAAACGTTAATCAAAATGGCGCAGCTGCCGGGGAGTGGTGTTGTTTGAAATTCTTTTATTGAAGTTGAATTGTGATCTTTTTGGTTGTAGTTGAATCAACTTACTTTAGTTTTTGTTTGTGTTGCTTGTGTTGAACAGAGGAAGAGATGAACGTAAACGGAAGAAATGGTAGCCAAGTGGACCACCAAGACGATATTGGGAACCTCAATGATAAAATGACATAAATGTGAATGACCCAATTCCATTGGGTGGTGTGGGTGCAATACCTTTACTCCAATTGAAAAGAACGTCGTCTTCCATGTCACTAGCACAATGCTATAGCTCCTCCAAATGAAGGGATTGTATGGAGGATTGGCTCACGAAGACCTCATGAGCCTGAGATTTGGACTCATTTAGGGCTTTTATTTGTATTGGTTTAGTGTCCTCAAATGCTTATTTTGTGCCAATAATTGATGTAAAATCCTTGATTTCCAAGTATTTGGATTGAGGAACAAAGCAAGGACACTAATTGCAAAAACAAATGAAGCGAGTTGAAAAAAGAAAGAAAAAAGAGTCTGGTGATCACCAAGTCCATTGGACGCCAAGTGGCCATTTGACCGCTTAAAGTTCCAGTGTGCCAAGCCCTAAAGGAGAAAGTCAAGTTGGCGAGAGAAATGAACATTCTGCGGATCGTCGAGTGGTTCCGCAATGGAGTGTTAGATCACCCAAAGTTTCAGACCTGGAGGATGCTAAAGGCCAATGCAATAAGGCGATGGAGTAGACCAAAGGGCGGATCGCCGAGTTGATTGGTGAGCCCGACTTACTGCGCTGAATGGCCCTTCGCAGCATATTTTTGGAGAGTATAAATACGTTTTTGAACATTCAGTTTAGGAATCTATCATCTTTTATCATATTTTCATTATTAGAATTTTCAGTTTGAACTCTAAGTATTGAGACAAGTTTTCTTTAGCTTTGAAGAATTGAAGTTTTCCATTTTTGAGAAATTGGAAGTAGGTATTTGTGATTCTTCAATTTGGACCTTTGTAAAGACAAAATTAATCTTATCCAGTTGATGGAAACACAATTTGGTAACAAATTTTATCTTTTTATGATGTCTAAACCCCAATTCTTGGGTGTGATTATGTGATTATAGGCTGATTTAGTTTACGGGTATTGCTAATTGTTAGTTTAAATGCTATTTAGAAGTGATTTCAATTAGTAATTGTGGTTATATATAAAGAATTGTAGTTGCAAATGTAGTTCTGCCTTCGTGTTTTTGGCTTACTCGAGAGAGAAGTTTTAAAACCAAGATTACTGAATTGATGGTCTGTGGGTATTGAGTTGTCATGGATTCAGCTCGAGAGAGTGAATCCTAAATCCTTTTTCCACACATTCAGCTCGAGAGAGTGAATGGACTAAGGCGTAAGCTGTTCTTATTTTGCACGCATGTTGATGTTCGAGAGAAATTGACTTGATTCGGGGTAAATTGTTTGAGAGAAATTTACCTCCTCTATAGTCTAGCCTATTCACTAATTTATAGCTATTTTCTAACAGTTGCAATTACCCATTTGTCAACATTAGTCTATAATCCAATCACATCCCAAGAAGCCGTCTCATTATTGTTATTTTTGTGGTGTTTCCTATTGTTGTAGTTGACAATTTGAAACCAAAAGCCCTTGTTATTTGACATTCGTGTCACCCCTTAATTTGTATTATGCTTTTATTCGTAAATGTATGTTCCTATGGCTGATTAAAACATATTCTTACTTTACTCTTAAATCTTAGACACATACCACTCCCTGTGGGATTCGACCCCAACTCATTTAGTTGGGTTATTATACTGACTAACGATCGTTGATGCTTAGAACTGGATTAAGTGTCCTTGAAACGTTAATCAAACTGGCACCGCTGTCAGGGAATGGTTTTGGTTAAGATTCTTTGGTTAAGTTGAATCTTGTTCTTTTTAATCATAGTTGAATCTACTTACTTTTAGTTTTGGCTTTCATGTTGCTTGTTTAGAACAGAATAAAGGAGCTTGTCTTGTAGCAACGGTGACCAAATGGACCACACTTCTTTGAGAATGATGATTCTTAGTGATAACATCCTAAGTTTCGGGAAAATGGACGGTGAGTCAATCCATGAGTTGTGGCTGGGATTTAAGTCACTATTGCGGCAATGCCCAACTCATGGAATCTAATATAACATGATATTGGACAGCTCCTATAAAGGTCTTGGTCAGGAGAATAGGGTAGTGGCTGACCAAATTTCTTCAGGTGGTCTCACACGACTACCCTATGCAATAGCAGCCCAGCTCATTGATCGTATGGCCAAGACCAACAAAGAGATTGAGAAGGACCAGATTTTGGCCATACTGTAGACTCAGCTAGATCTCGTGGCCAAAAAGATCATGGAATTGGAAGCACCTGACAAAAAGAAAGACTGGTTCATTCCCCCTCACGAGCGAATAAAGCCTAAGGAATACGAGGGTGGACAAATAGAAGAGATATTCTCACTCATTCTTCACAAAGTTGAAGAACACGACAAAGTGTTGAATGGGAGAAAAGAGAATGTCTCACTGCTGAATCAGATGACTTCTTCCCATTCCATATATATTCAACTATTGGAGACCCAAATGGGTCATGTTTTATCTCGTCTCTACCCCCACGACTCAAAATTGAGTGGGGAATTGTATAGTACCACGACGTTAACTAAGACGCTTCTTGGGAGGCAACCCAAGTTTTAATGCTTTCATTTTGTTTTTGAAATAATCGTGTGTTGATTTTGTAGGTTGAAGTGTAAGATGTGTTTGAAAAGTGTAGGTTGGCGAGCCAAAAGTCCGATCAGTGACTTGCGGAAAAGGTCAGCGAGCCCGACTTGGACCGCCGTTGGACTTAAAGAATTTTGAAATTGGAGTCTGTAAAACTCAGCAAGCCTAGGAGCAAATCGGCGTGTCGGTGATTGCAACTTTGTCCACCGTTTAGACCCTCATATCAATTGGAGGTCCTGTAAAACTCGGCATGGTAACTTCCCACTCGGCATGTCGTCGAGTGGGTCGGCGAGCAAAACTTATGTCATCGAATGGGCGAGAACTGGACGGTTTTTCAAGGCCAAAAGTTCAAAAGTTCAAAATCTTTCACATTCCCTCACTTTTCAACTTTCTAAACTCACACCCGAAATAGTTTTTCTCGTATTTTTGTGTTTTTATCGTGTATTAGTTGTCGATTGTGTGTTTGGAATGGATATCGTTGCTGCCTAGCTTTTCAACTGATTTATTCGGTATAAAAGGTTGGTTTTTCAAACCCTGAATTCAAATTTTGCGATTTTACTCATTTACAAGTGATCTTATCTTAGTGTTGTGTGTTAGGCCTCTCTGAGTTCATTATTCTTGTGTATGTGTGCTTGTTTGCCTATTTTAATCCGAATATCTTTCCTAGATTGATATATTGTTGATTTCCTGAATTTTTGTGCTGTAAAATTGATCAAAATTGTTGGGTTGTGCTAAAGTGTCATTGGGTCTAGTCGGGTGAAGTCTAAGTAACCCGCATTTGTGCCAAATGACTTACTTTGCCCAATGATGGAGAGGTTGACGTCATTATTAAGGGCAAAAGTCATCAAATGGCCAAATTTGGCAAAATCGGGAGAAGTCTGAGTATCCCGGAGGCAAGGGTGTAATGGGTCTTAGCTTAATTGAATGAGTTCATGGTTTGATTTTGTTTTCAGGGGGTTGCGGGATTGAATTTGGAAGTCGGGGTTGAAAGTAGGCACATTGGATAGTTTTGCGAGCTGGGTCGAGCTCGCCGAACCACTCGGTGATTCGCCGAATCCCCCTTGAACGCCTTTAATTTTATGCAAATATTGAGTTTGGTTCTATAACTTTCGACAAGAAGCCTGAATTCGCTAAGTGCACTTGGCGACTCGCCGAAAGTCCCTCTTGATCACCCCTTACCCCTAAAATGCACAGTAACTTTCGGCGGGCTAGTCCTTGCTCGCTGAATGTTGTTGGCGATTCACTGAATATCCCTTCCCATTGCCAACATGCCAATTTTTCTGAGAAATTTGGAACCAATCCTTTCAGCGAGCCCGATCTTGCTCGCCAAAGTGATTCGACGACTCGTCGACCAGTTCGACGAGTCTATCTGCAACTATTTGTCTGCAACTTTGTTTGAACTATTTCTAACTCTTTTTTATGTTTTTACAGAGATGGCTAGACCAAAAGTGACCTGTACAGACATGTCACCCCTCAAGAGGGCTAAGGGAATAAAAATCAACGAGGATGAAGCTGCATCCAAGGCTAAGGCTACCAAACTTCCCACAACAGGTGGGAACGGAAAAGGAAAGGGAAAGGCACCTGCACCTACATCACCGAAGGCCAGCTCTAACAATGACGACATCTATGTCACTCATCTTACCACTTCTGAGAGTGAGGGTGAGCAACAGGAACATCAGGCTGCAACTTTTGAGCCTGAAGATGAGCTACTAGCAACCTAGAGAGCGGAGCTGCATTCCAAGAGGCTGAATGATCCATCTAGGATCAGGACCCCCAATGTCACTACTCCTCATCCCGCTCCAGCACAGGCTGTGGTCTTAGCACCATTGGTAAAGGGTCCTCCTCCCAAGTCTATGAACAGACTAAAGACTGAAGGATTGAGGACCATCGTTGCAGAAAAGAGGCTCTCTATTGATAGGGTGATAGATAAATACCCCGACATTTGGCGCACCATAAAGGCCTGGAAGTTCGAGATTTTCACAAAACCCCAGGGTTCCTATATTCCAAATTGGGTTCAAGAATTCTACACCGCATACAAAGCCCTAGTTCCACAAAGGAAGAAGTTAGCTGCTAAATTCAAGCCGGTTGATTATGTGATTGTCAAGGGCAAGAAAGTGTTGTGTGACAGTACTAACATAAATGCAGTATTGGAGTGCACCAACAACATTGCAGACGCCCACCAGTACAGGATCAAGACTAAGTCCTTAGAGAACATGAAAAGCTGGCTAGCCCCTCTCATATGTAATGGCACTTCGAGGTGGTTGGAGACAGGAGCTTAGATAGAAAAGAAGGACCTAAATATAGTTGTGAGGTACTAGTTTGGATTTATCAGCAGCACTATCATGCCATCCCAAAATGAGTTTGTCCTACGCCACACAAAGGCGTCTTGTCTTGGCTCGATCATTGCATGAGAGCACATAA
Organism: Solanum pinnatisectum; assembly: GCA_035578085.1. Taxonomy (NCBI): domain Eukaryota; kingdom Viridiplantae; phylum Streptophyta; class Magnoliopsida; order Solanales; family Solanaceae; genus Solanum; species Solanum pinnatisectum. The sequence continues at coordinate 14,020,407 of CM069082.1, read as the reverse complement.
ATTTAGGTATGATCGTTGAGCAGGAGATGGCCATGAGGGACAAATAGCGCCAGATTTCCCTCCCCTTTCTGGTGCTGATCACCGAGTTGTGCAGATGGCCTCAGGTACCTAGAGATGAGAAAAAGGATGTAGAAGTGATTCCCACATCTTCTACTGACATCCGGAGGATTGAGGCGGAGTAGTTAAAGGATGAGGCAGAGAAGAAGAAGGCAGCCCAGGTGGACTCTTCTTCGATTGTGGATACATATGCATTACTTGCAGAGGCACTTTTGCCTACTCCAACCCATGGGCCTTCATGTGTACCTAACATTGCCCCTTCTATGACGCCTATTACCTCTACTGCTCCCTTGCCTCCCAGATCTAGTACTGTTGTTGCTATTGTCTCCCGACCTCCACTCACCCAAGCTGCATTACTCTAGATGGGGCAACTAGCCCATTCTGCGGATAGACGCGCCTCCAGACTTGAGGCCTCCATTCCTGGCATGATTGAGAGGGCCCTTACTGATATTGTGACAGCCTTGAGTTCGAATATAAATGCCCTTGTGCTAAGGGTAGTGGTTTGCGAGCGTGGTAAAAGAGCCACTGAGGAGGTGACGGCTCTAAAGGCAGCTATTGCTACATTGAAGAGAGATGTGGACCAACTGAATTTCACTAACATGTCTATGATTTTTGGTACGGTGGAGATCCTAGATGTGCCAGTTGAACCAGATATGCCTTCGGCTACCACCGGAGATGATGCTGGAGCTGAGAAGGAAAGTGATCCTGAGTCTGAGTCTGAGGCGGAGACGGATGATGAGATGCTTGGGGTTGCGATGAGGTTTCTTATGAGGGCCTTATGGAGACTGAGGAGGTCATGGTGGATGGAGATGTGCAGACCTCTTTGGCAGACACACACTTGGCTGACCCAGTGGATCTAGTGTTGTTGATGTGACTACGGGCATTGATGCCCAAGATCAGAGTGTTGCACCGGGCACTGATGCCCCAACAAATGGAGCAACTATGTAGACAGGATCCCTCTTTACCTCCATCTCTATCATTTTTATTGATTATTGGATGTTTTATTGTATTTGAGAACAAATTGCTTTTTTTTTTTGTGGTGGGGTGAGGTATTTCCATACCTACCTCTTATGATTATGACTTTTCAGTATATATTGTGTTTTGACACTATTTTTGTGGATGTTTGAGCTTGTGGCTCCTTATTTTGAATGTAAATGATTTTTGGACCCTTCCGAAAAATTGTGCCACCTCTTGTGTATTTAATTGTGGCTGTTCTTGTGCAAATTTAAGTGTCGGTTGTGATCAATACCAATGACTTGAATAGTGCTCTCAATCAAACAAACATGAGTGTGCGGCTACGATGAGGCCAAATGAAGTTACATAGGCAATATGTAAACTTTTTGCATCTTGTTGTGACTAGCCGATTATAAAATTGACTCTCTTGTGATGAACATTGCACACTAGAGAAAGTGTGGAGTCTTGTTTGACATTGGTGTCAATGTCTTGTGTGATGAGCTTACCGTGAGCCATGTGTGATGATATGTAGAATTTGCCCTGTTAGTCCCGTTGACTAAGTGATGCAAGCTCTTGAAATGATCTTAGGCAACAATTTTAAAGAGTGAAATAATTTGACATTATACCACTTTTGTGGCCTACCTTGTGAGTGTGTGATCTTTGCTTGAACACCCTTTGAGCCTTAGCCTTTCGTTGGAAGAAACTTAATGAAAATTGTGACCTTTCCTTATCCCTTCACCCATAATCCTCATGAAGTGTGGTTTGTTTGAATAGCCAACTTAGGCCAAAAGCCTAAGTTGGGGTGTGGTGAAAAGAGAAGGTAAATCAAGAAGTGCAAAGAAGTCCCCCGTTATCCATGGTTTTGAGAAAGATGGAACCCTTACATACAAAAAAAAAAGAGAGGAATGAAAAAGTTTGAAATAAAGTTGCGAAAGTGCAAAAGATATAGGGTGTCCAGTATGCCATGGAAAATGAATAATGGGGTGACTTTTGACCATGAATAAAAATGTTGAATAAAAGGGAAGAAAGTGTTGTTCATACCACATTTCATGAGGATAGCATTCACTGAGCCTAAATGACCATACCTTTACACTCAGCCCCGTTACAAGCCTAGAAAGACCTTTTTGATCTTTAGTGAGCTGAAACAAGTGTTGGTTGGAAAATAACGCCAAACCTATGGGTGGAGTCATGCATGTGTTCATCTTTATGAGTGTGAGAGTTGTTTGTGATTCCAAAACTATAAATTATTGAACAAATTATGTGTGAATATGGAATCATCTTTATGTGAGGGCATTTGAGTACCTTTGTTGAGCTTGAACTTGCATTTGAAGCAAGTATTCTGAACTTGAGATTTGTTGATAATGGTGAGTCACAACTTGAATCTTTGAGTGCACAATTGATCCTTGCATAAGTAAATTGAGTCTTGATGTTTGCATTCATGATTGAGTATTGTGTGGCACTGTTTGAGACATCCCTTTTGAACTGCTGAACTTGAGATTTACTTGAGGACAAGCAAAAGTTTAAGTTAGGGGTGTTAATGAGTCCGAGATTTGGACTCATTTAGAACTTTATTTGTGTAGGTTTAATGTCCTCAAATGCATATTTTGTGCCAATAACTTATGTAAAATCCTTGATTTCCAGGTATTTTGATTGAGGAAAATGAAACGAGCTGAAAGAAGGAAGAAAAGAGAGCCTGGTGATCGCCAAGTCCATTGGCCGAGTCGCCGAGTGGACATTTGACCTCCTAAAGTTCCAATGTGCCAAGCCCTGAAGGAGAAAGTCAAGTTGGCAAGAGAAAGGAGCATTCGGTGGATCGCCGAGTGGTTCTGCGAAGCAGTGTTAGATTGCCCAAAGTTGCAGACCTAGAGGATGCTGAAGGCCAATGCAAGAAGGCGATGGAATAGACCAAAGGGCGCCGAGTTGATCGGCAAGCCCGACTTACTGCGCTGAATGGCCCTTCGCAGCATATTTTTGGCAACTATAAATACATTTTTGAACATTTAATTTAGGAATCTATCATCTTTTATCATATTTTCATTATTAGAATTTTCAGTTTGAACTCTGAGTATTGAGACAAGTTTTCTTTAGCTTTGAAGAATTGAAGTTTTCCATTTTTGAGAAATTGGAAATAGGTCTTTGAGATTTTTCAATTTGGACCTTTGTAAAGATGAAATTAATCGTACCCAGTTGATCGAAACACAATTTGGTAACAATTTTTATCTTTTTATGATGTCTAGCTAAAACCCCAATTCTTGGGGTGTGATTATGTGATTATGGGCTGATTTAGTTTATGGGTATTGCTAATTGTTAGTTTAAATGTTGTTTAGAAGTGATTTCAATCAGTAATTGTGGTTCAATTTAAAGAACTATAGTTGCAAATGCAGTTCTACCTTCGTGTTTTTGGCTTGCTTTAGAGAGAGGTTTTAAACCAAGATTACTGAATTGATGGTTTGTGGGTATTGGGTTGTCATGGGTTCAGCTCGAGAGAGTGAATCCTAAACCCTTTTTCCATATATTCAGCACGAGAGAGTGAATGGACTAAGGCGTAGGTTGTTCTTATTTTGCATGCTTGTCGATGTTCGAGAGAAATTGACTTGATTCAGGATAAATTGTTCGATAGAAAGTTTACCTCCTCTATAGTCTAGCCTATTCACTAATTTACAACTATTTTCTAACAGTTGCAATTACCCATTTGTCTACATTAGTCTATAATCAAATCACATCCCAAGAACACGTCTCATTATTGTTATTTTTGTGTTGTTTGATGCTACTGTAGTTGACAATTTGAAACCAAAACCCCCCTTGTTATTTGACATTCGTGTCGGCCCTTAATTTGTATTATGCTTTTATTTGTAAATGTATGTTCCTATGGCTAATTAGAGCATAATCTTACTTTACTCTTGAATCTTAAACACGTACCACTCCCTATGGGATTCGACCCCAACTCATTTAGTTAGGTTATTATACTGACTAACGATCGTTGACGCTTAGAACTGGATTAAGTGTCCTTGAAACGTTGATCAATACCCACATGAGAATATTTAGAACTTCATGGACGTTTGTGGTCCGTTCTCATTTAAGAACGTATCACAAGAATCAATCTGTCTCTGGTTGTTCCCATTCTCTCTAATGGGTGAGGCTAGTAAATGGTTGGCTGAGTTACCAAGGGATTCCATTACCTCTTGGGATGATCTTACTACAGCATTCCAAGTGAGACTCTTTCCCCCGTCAAAGATAATAACCCTTAGGGATAGTATCCAAGGTTTCAAATCCCTGGAAGGTGAACCTATCCATGAGATGTGGCTGAGGTTTAGGAAGTTGGTGCTTCAATATCCAACCAACAGGCTGCCGAATCGTATATTGCAGCTGTACTTCTATAGGAGCTTTGACTCGGTGAACAAAGGAGATGCTAATAAACTTGTTCCCGGAGGTATGATGCAGTAGCCCTATGAAGTGGCCTCTCAGCTTCTTGATGGCATGACCAAGATCAATAAGGCATGGTACACTCTTGAAGACCAAGTTTCTCCTCTCACTTTTAGAATTACAAAGGAGCATATCGAAAAGGATCAAGAGAGAGACCAAAATATGGCCAAAATGATGACCCAGTTGGATCTATTGGCAAAAAATGTGATGGGCAGTGTATGAAGAGTGTTAATGTTGTGGGCGTTGGATGAGTGAACCCAAAAGTAGCTCACTTTGAAGCTATTTACAATGAGGAACTGAACGTTTCGGCAAAACTATCAAAGACCGGGTGGAAATCCGGGTTGGAATAGATATGAGGGATGGAGAGACCGTGATAGGGATTTGTGTGATCGTAACGCCACTTGGAAAGAAAGAGAGGGTGACAAGGACAGGTACGTCCCACCCCATTAGCAAGAAAAGCCCAAGAAATCTGAAAATGTATGTACGGAAGACATGCTCTCACATATTCTCGACAAAGTTGAGGGGTCAGACAAAGTGTTGAAAGAGATGAAGGAGGATGTTTCTACACTTAATCAGACGGTCACCTCTCATTCCGTGTCAATCAAGCAATTGGAGACCAAAATGGGTCAAATTTCTTCTAATTTGAACCCAAGGCCAAAAGGGGGCCTACCGAGTGATACCTTGGCAAACCTCAAAAATGAAGCTTAAATTGGTATTTTTATTGTGCCATGACATTAACTAAGGTTATTCTTGGGAGGCAACCCAAGTTTTTAATGCTTTAGTTTTTGATTTTGAATAACGAGTGTTGATTGTGCAGTTTGAAAAGTGAAAAGGGTTGGAAAAAGGATAGTTTGGCGAGCCAAAGTCTAGTCGGCGAACCCCAACTTGGACCGCAGTTGGAATCGGCAAGCTTTAAGGAGAAATCTGTAAAACTCAGTGGGCTAAATGCTCAGTCGGCAACTCATCGAATAGGTCAGCGAGCCCGACTTTGTCCCCCGTTTGAACCCCCAAATTACTGGGAGTCCTGTAAAACTTGGCGAGGAAAATTACCACTCGGCGCATCGCCTATTGGTTCGAAGACCACGACTTACTCCGCCAAAGGGAATACGAAATGAATGGTTTTAAAGGTCAAACAGTTTAAAATTTCAAAATCTTTCAACGTCTCCCTTTTTCAATCAGTAGTCTCACTTCCCACTTTGGATCTTGCCTTTTTCATTGTTTTTACCCACTCTTTTTGTGAAATCGTTGCTCAAAATTATGGAACTTTGCTGCCTAGCTATACAAATTCGAAATATGACATTAAGGTTGGTTTTCCGAACCCCTTACTTTAATTTTGTGGTTGAAATCAAATGCAATAGGTAAATTTGTTGTTGTTTTGTGTTAGGTAATTGGTATAATCATGTTTAATGTGTTGGATTGCCCGTAACTTGTTTGAATGTATGCCTAAATGCTTTAAATGGATCAATTCTTGTGTTTTTGCATGTAAAATTAATTTTAAATTGTTGGGTTGTGGTTTAAATGTGTTGGGTCTAGTGGGGTGAATTTAAGTAACCCCGAATTGTGCTATATGATGTAATTTTCCCAATGATGGAGTGTGTGGCATCATTCTTTTTCTAACATTTTTTTATGTGTTTTGCATAAATGGCTAGACCCAAAGTTTTAGGAAGAGACATGCTGCCCACAAGCGGGCAAAAGAAATCGTTATAAATGAGGATGTTGTTGCATCCAAGGCAAAGGCAGCCAAACTCCCTACAAAGGGAAGAAAAAGCAAAGGAAAAGGCAAGGCGCCCATGGTAGAGTCACCGGAGGTTAGCTCCTACAGTGAGGGAGTCTATGAGACTCAGCTCACCTCATCAGACAATGAGGGAGAGTCCCTGGATTCTCAGGCTTTCATCTCTAAGCCTGAGGATGACAAACTTTTACATCCCCGGAGAGCAAGACTTCGCTCCAAGGGGATGCATGATCCGTCTAGGATCTGGGTGCCTCAGACTCTTCCTCCTCCACCAGCTTCAGCTCAGACTCTGGTCCCAGCGCCACCAGTATAGGGTCCTCCTCCCGGATCTCTTAACAGAATAAAGGCCGAGGCACTGAGGACTATTATTGAGGAGAAGAGGTTGTCCACCGATGGTGTGCTGGACAGGTATCCGGAGATATGGATCACCCTTAAGTCCCACAAATTCTATATTTTCACTAAACCTCGGGGTCCCTACATTCCTAATTGGGTCCGGGAGTTCTATTCGGCCTATGGAGACTTGGTACCACAAGGGAAGAGGAAGTCTAGTACCTTCAAACCAGTGGATTATTTGATTGTCCGAGGCAAGAAGGTGAAATGTGATAGTGAGGACATAAACTTTATCTTAGGATGCACTTATAACTTCACGGATGACTACCAGAGTGTGATCAAGATAACGACGTTGGATGACTTAAAAGGTTAGCTGGCTCATCTTCTTTCTGACAGTACCCTTAGATGGATTAAGGTCGGAGTGATAATAGAGAAGAAGGATCTCAATGTGGCAGTGAGGTATTGGTTCAGGTTTATTAGTAGTACGATCATGCCGTCCCAGAATGAGTCCTCCGCAACAAAAAGGTAACCTGTCTTGGATCCATTATTGCTAGGAAGAGCATCAATTTAGGTGCAATCATTGGGCAGGAGATGGCCATAAGGGCCAAACAGCGCCAACATCTCTTCCCTTTTCGGTGTTGATCAGAGAGTTATGTCGTCGAGCCAGAGTACCACAAGATGAGAAGAGGGATGTCGAGGTTACACCCACATCTTCTACAAACATCCGACGTATAGAGACCGAGTACGCACAGGACGAGGCTGATAGGAGAAGAGCAGCTCCTGTGGACACATCCCCAAAGGTTGATATCGATACATTACATATAGAGGCAGTTATGCCTACTCCAGACTCTAGGCCTTCAAGTACATAACATATGCTCCCTTTGAGACTCTGAGTACTTCTGCTACTCCCCGACCCCATAGATCTGTTTTTGGTACTACTGCATCTAGGCCTCAGGCCATGCTGCTAAAGATGGGACATCTAACCCATTCTATCGATGTGCGTGCTTCCTAGCTTGAGGCCACGGTTCCTGGGATGATCGAGAGACCTCTCACTACTACATTGAAAACTCTCAGAGATTTTATTGATGCCCTCATGGTGAGGATAGAGGTGTGTGAGAGAGGCCAGGAAGCTACTAATGAGGTGAGGCCTTAAAGGCTGTGATTACGATGTTGAGGAAAGACGTGGACCAACTGAAGTCTACTGATATGTCTATGATTTTTGGGACTGTGGAGATCCTTAATGACATGACCACAGAGATTCCAACTCATTCTGATGTGCCTCCGGCTACCACCAGAGATAAGGTTAGAGCTGATGATACGGCTGCAGAGTCCGAGGCTGATACCGATGAGGAGCAGCTTGGTGTTCAGAAGGAGACTATTTTTTAGGGCCTGAATGACTTGGAGGAGGCTATTGTAGATTCAACTATTCAGGCCTCCTTGAGAGATACTTTTATGGCAGGCTCCAGTGGAGCCAAGGTTGATGAGGCACCGGGCATTAATACCCAACCTGAGAGTGTGATACCGGTCAATGATGCCCCGACAGATGGAGTGACTAAGATGCTGATTCACCCCAGGCTTAGCCTGGCAGGATGACTTTTTACTTCCCTCTCTGTTGTTTTATTGACTATTCTATTTTTGGTTGCATTTGAGGACAACTGCTTATTTTTGTTGGGTGGGGTGAGGTATTTCCATGCCTACCTCTTGATTGTTTTGTGAATATTGGGCTTATTTGGCTTATATATATATCATGGTTGTTGAATTGTGTTATGGATGTTTTATCTTGTGGCCCATTGATTTGAATGAAAATGGTTTTGAACCTAATTTTAAAATTTTACCACCTCTTTTGTGTGTGATTGTGGCTGTTCTTATGCGAATTTGAGTGTCGGTTGTGATCAATACCGATGACTCAAATAGTGCTCTTAATTGAACAAAATGAATGTGCAGCTACGATGAGGCAAACGAAGTTGCATAGACAATATGTGAACTTTTAGCATCTCATTGTGACTAGCCGGTTGTCGATGAGTCTCTTGTGATGAACATTGCACGCTAGCTAGAAAGTGTGGAGTCTTGTTTGATATTGGAACCAATGCCTTGTGTGATGAGATTACTTTGACCATTGTGTGTGATGACACCTAGAATTTGCCCTGGTGGTCTGGATGATTGAGTGATGCAAGCACTTGAAATGATCTTAGGCAAGAATTTTGAAGAGTGAACCTACTTGACAAATGTACCTCTTTTGTGGCCAACCTTGTGAGATGTGTGAATCTTTCTTGGCACCTTTTGAGCCTTACCTTTTTTCTTGGAAGAAACTTGAGCAATTGTGACCTCTCTTTGACCATTCACCCATAACTTTCATGAAGTATGGTTTGTTTGAATAGCCAACTTAGGCCAAAAGTCTAAGTTGGGAGTGTGGTGAAAAGAGAAGGAAAGTCAAGAAGTTTGAGAAATCCTTGTGTGATGGCTTTGAAAAAAATAGAACCCCTCCATGTAAAAAAAATAAAGAGAAAAGGAAATGAAAAAGAAGAAAGAAAAGAAAAGGACCGACAAAGTTGTGAAAAAAGTAGTGTAAATTGCAAAAGAAATGGAGGTATCTGGTACAGTAAAACCTCGATAAAGTAATATTCGATAAAGTAATAATTTCGCTAAATGAATATTTTTTTCGGTCCAGACTTGGGCCAGTTATATTAAAGTAATATTCTAGTAAATGCATTAGATAATAATTAAAAATAAAGTATTAAAGGCCCAGAAAAAATATAAAGTAATAATTACTAAAATACATCAAGAATTTATATATATTTAATCAGTCAATAATACTAGACCAATAACTATTTCTTTTTAAAATATGATTCTATAGTTGATTGTTTTTTCTTCCCACCAAAACCAAAATTAATCTCATCCTTAACTTTTTGAAAAGCGAACACAATTTCCAAAATATTTTGTTCGTGTTGTACCAAATAGTTTGACAATGTAGTCATTGCTTGAAATGTCTCCTTTGACGATACATGTGGGACAAAGCTACTATCATCTTGTTCAGGATCATTCTCATCATCATTATTCATTACAGATTGAATAATCTCTTCCTCTGTAGGTGATTCCATAGCTGTATCATTCTCGTTAGGGTAGTTCAAAAGATGTTCAACATCCATCACATTTCTGTAGGCTAAATTAGAGATGACATCATTTAATTCTTGGATACCTTCATATAATTCACCAACTTCTTGGATACCTTCATCTAATTCACCAACTTGTGGTTCGGGAACATTGTTTTCTTCCGAACGGATCTTGCAATTCCGAAAACAATTTGCAATTGTTATTTCTTTCACATCAAAATTCCAAGCCAAGTTAGCAAAATTAATAGCATTCAAAATAGTAATTTTTTCAGTATTTGGTGCTTCAACCTCAAGGCCTTGTAGGATGCTGAAATAAAGACGACGATGATAATGAGCTTTGAATGCTCGAATAATCCCAGCAAAATACTCTCTAAAATAATAAATATTTATTTATCAATAAATAAATATTTTATGCATTTATCGATAAACTAATAATCTCGATAAATGAATATTTTTTTCGGTCCTAAGCATATGCATTTATAGAGGTTTTATTGTAGTTCATATGAAGTTGAATAATGGTATGGATTATGAGCATGTTTTAAATGTTAAAGAAAAGGAGGAAATTGATGTTCATACCATATTTCATGAAGGTAGAAGCCACTAAACCTAAATGATCATACCTTTACACTCAGCCCCGTTACAAGCCTTGAAAAGACCTTTGTGATCTTGAGTGAGCTGAAACGAATGTTGATTGAAAAATAAGGGAAAACCCTATGGGTGAAGTCATGCATGTGTTCATATTTGTGAGTGTGAGAGTTGAAAGTGATTTCGGGACTTTAAATTATTGAGAAATTTTGTGTGAATATGGAATCATCTTTGCGGTGAGGGCATTTGAGTACCTTTGTTGAGCTTGAACTTGCATTTGAAGCAAGTATTGTGAACTTGAGCATCTTTGATAATGGTGAGTCATAATTTGAATCTTTGAGTGCACAATGATCATTGTATGAGTAATTTGAACCTTGTTGTGTGCATTTATGTTGAGTCTTATGCAACACTATTTGTAGACATCCTTATTGAACTGTTGATCTTGAGTTTTACTTGAGGACAAGCAAAAGTTTAAGTTGGGGTGTTGATGAGTCCGAGATTTGGACTCATTTAGGGCTTTGTTTTGATAGTTTTAGTGTCATCAAATGCCTAATTTATGCTATAAACTGATATTAAAGCCTTGATTTTCAGGTATGTGGATTAAGGAGCAAAACAAGGACACTAACAGGCAAAAGAAACAAAACAAGCTGAAGAAGTGGAGAAAGGCGAGCCTGGTGATTGCCAAGACCACTTGGTGACTCACCGAGTGGCTCTTCAGTCCGCCTAAAGTTACAATGTGGGCTTCTCTTAATTGCTATGCTTGTTGATGTTCGAAAGAAATCACTTGAATCCGGATAGTTGTTCGAGAGAAAGCTATTTCATTCATAGTCTAGCCTACCCACTGATATTTAGCTATTTATTAGTAGTTTTGCATTACCCAGATAGCGAAATTTGCCTATAGTCGATCACATCCCGAGAATTCCTCTATGTATTGTTGACACCCAATTTTGACTCTCCTTTTTTCCTAAGATTAATTTCTCTATGGTTTTAAGTCTTGACTATTTTTTTTTTTTTTTTACATATGCATAAATAAATTTGGCACCAGTAATAGATTTGAAGACATTTTATTTCTCTAATTAAAAAATACATATATATTCAAATTATTAAATAATATTTTATAATACTAATATAACAAATCTCTACTTTACAACTCCAAACAATTTTTCCTACGTTGTTGGTTATAGTTGTGGGATCTATAATAACACGTATGAAAAATATTTAAGTTGTGATTTATATTTATATAAGTTTAAATATTTTTTCCTACCATTCGTTCTAATAAAATGTTAGTATATTAACTTTTCTTTCGAAATCCAAATAGTTTTTGCTACACCATTATTTGAAATTTCCCTTTCGTTTAGTAGCGGGCTATTGCTACGAGTATTTCGCAAAGTATAATATATGTAAATATATGTATATGCACGTTTTTAGAAAATTAATCAAGACAAAAAAAAAAGGGATTGTTGAATTAATTAAGTGGAAAAATTGTTTAAAGAATAGTATTATTTTAACCAATTTATTTATTTATTTTTTACCTAAACTAATTAAATATAACCCAACATACCCTATGTCTCTCTGGCTCATTAACGACAAACTAGAGAACCTGATAAAACTCGCCGGATTTTGCTTCGGACCAACGGTTCGGCGGCGGTGTCACCATCTCAATTACATCCATGTCACCTTTTTCCCTTTCCCGTGGATTTGCAAATCCCTAAAAAGCTCCTCCTTTACTGTTCGCCTGGGGAAAAGAGGAGAAAACTCGATAACCACCAGATCGAAGCTCATACCCTTGGATTTTTGCCGCCAACGTCTCTATCCCCATCGTATCAATCTGAAAAGGAGAATTTGGATTATCAAGAATTCAAATTTTTGAATCTTAAAGCTCTTCTTGTGAACCATTTGAACCTCAAAATCAGCTATAAAAGGGACCCTTAGGTTCCCCATTCAGGGGAGGAGAAAAAAGATATCAGAAAGCATTTAGCATTCCATTGCTCCCTCTTCGTTCTCATCCCCATCTGCTTTAATCAAATTTTTTTCTAATCTTCTCGGAATACCGTAAGTCGAAGACGTTGGAGTCGGAGTCGTTAGCTTGGAACTCGACATTTGACAACCTCAATCGCTGGCCTACACAAGGTAAATCCTATCCCGACTTAGTTACAATAAGATCAATTCCATGAATTGTTAGTTGAGTGTACAGTTTGTGGATTGGATGCTTAACTGATTGATAGATTCGAAAATGTGAAGTGAATACGATATCTGGTCGTGTGATGATTTCCATATTAGATTATCTGTTTTTTAGAGTTTTCAGCATGTGATTAGTTTGAAATAAACTTTTTGAGTGTTTCAAGTTTTCAGTATGGAAGATGTACACTAACTTCAGTCCCAAAATCATGGTTGCCCTCTGTCTATAGTTGTTGTTACATTTGTATCGGTGTGTTATTTTAGAACACAATAATAGCTCTATTGTATCTCTGTTTAGTCATTTTCACAAGGTAATTTTCAGCCTACAACTCTTTTTTTTTTATATAAAAACATGGTATTTTAGTCTTAAGCTCGAGCTGGCATCATCTACGAGCTGGCATCATCTACATACCTCGAAATTGTCACATGTTCGTTTAAGTATTGAATATAACCTTTTATAGCTAATTCCGGAGGGCTGCTCTGTTTTTAAATTGTCATAAAAATGCAAAAGAAAAAAAAAACAAAATGAGTTTCGAGTTCTTTGGTTCATTCACATTAAGTTTGCGTAAAAGTGTTTCTGACTTGCGATAAGTTGAGTTAAACTCTATAAAGTTGTGAGGTTTTAAGGACGGATGGCTGCCATTTTTGTGCTGTCTCTTGGGATGTTCTAACGGCAGTGGTTGTTTAGCTATTTCATGCTCAGTTTTTGTGTTTTGTTTACAAGATGCAAGCAGCCCTCACATCCGAAGGTATAATCATGTGGTTATTATAGTAATACCTGATTAGGATGTTGGCACACTTTTGATATTGTCCTAACTATTTTCTGCGTCTGATCATATGTTTACAAGTGGCTGCCTTTAATTTAACACAAAGATGCACTGAAAAGTCCTAAACCTCGTGCAGACTTGGTTGTTTATCACAGAATTGTTGTAGTTTTGTCTTGAAGGCTTAAGATGTAATTCGTTGTTTTTTTGAGGTTCACTATTCCGTTTGTTTTCATTATGTACATATGGAGGTAGTAACCTGAACATTTCTTTTTTTTTTTTTCTTTTTTTTTTTTTATTAGTCTGAACACTCACTGCTAAGGTAAATAACTTCCCGTATAAATGCTATCAACTTTTATCCACTTAGTGTATAAGACTAGATTAAAAGTGACAATATTTTGAGATCTAAAATCAAGGTAAAAAGGGTTGCAGCCTTAATTTCAAGATAAACGATTTAGTAATTAGCTTACGAATATGATTTTTCTCTACGTCTTCTTCATGGTTCAAAGGATCTAGTCCTACTTGAAAATATGTTACCATCTGTTATCATCTCTTTGATTTTGTAGACTCTTTTTTTTAATTTTTCGAGACAATGGGTATTCATGTGTACATATCAATAAATGGGTAGCAGACTATGTTTGCGGCTTTCTTTCTTTGAATGACTCTATTCTTGGTTCCTCTTTTGATACATGATTAAGCTACCTTAAACTTTTAAAACTAATTTGCAACAACTTGGTAGATAGTTAAACTTTAGAGTTAGTTTACGTGTTCAACCATGAGTTCATGGTTTAAGATATGGTTTTAGCTAAGTGCTCGCCTATTCAGACCATATATAATTTAGGATTATTTGAACCCTCTAATCTCTCCAAGTTTGTACCTTATTTGTTTACCAAAATGTGAACTGGTTGTATTGAAAAGAATCATCATGTGCAATGAATCCCTATGTTAAATTTGAGTACAATTTCTTATGATACATATATATTTCCATTGATATTATTTGAGTCTGCTCACTGCTTTAGACATTATTTGATCATTTAAATTGCAATATAATCTTTTATCTCTTTTATTCCATGTACACTCGGGAGCTGGAGATCTATTTTGGAACTCGTTATTGACCCAAGATATTGGGTCAACAGCTATTAGGACTATCGTAGCGCTCTGGGTCTAAATTATCGGAAGCTTGTTCCTCCAATAGGAACTTATAGTATCTAGCTCCTTACCTTCCTCATTACTTTCTTATTCGCATTTATTTAACTAACTTTGTATTACTCCGAATATGTGTTTTGTGTAGCTTTGATAAAAAAAATTGATATATTTGTTTGGTCTAAAATAGTCTAGAGTTCATTTCATTCGGTCGATCTCTAGTTCATCTGATACTTATAAATATAAAATAATAAAATTTATAAAATAATGACATGTTGTTTAACGATTTATTTATACTCATAAAGCAAACCCTTTTTTTTTTTAATATAAAAAAGCTAATTTTGATGGAAGTTTAAGTTTAAAATATATGTATAGGTATATACACCTCTTTAGGGATTAATTCAAAATGGCTAACTATAACCTTCGTTTTTTTTGTCATCTTAATTGGAATTTTAAAAAATGGGTAATAATTCTAAACTAGAAAGTGTGGCAAGTAACTCACCCATTAAATTTCATCTTTTATTTAACTTGATATGACAATTTTATTTATATTTTTTAATTCATCTTTCTAATTTTTATATTTGAGATTTCAGATTTTTGAAAAAAAAAAACACAAGGATATTGTACATATGTTCCTATCATAAGGTATTTATACTTCATTTATTTCTCCCTTCTTTTCTACCTTTAATCACACATACACATTATTTTCACCACATTCACTTTCTCATTTATTTTTATTTATTTAGGAATTACATAGAGTTACAGAAAAAAAAATGAATAAAATTTCACACATTTACTTCTACTATACACATGTCTATTTTACATTATAATAAATAGGCAATTTAAATCTCACCCACTTTCAACAATCTTTAACTTAATGAGCATAGTGTCATGTTTGAGCCTAAAACTTTCATATATATTTTAATACTTACATACATTGTTATCAAGCAAAAAATAAATGTTACTAGTAATGCTTTACATATTTTAAAATAGATATTCATAAACATATAACACATTACTTTTTGTATATATTAAACGTATGTCTCATGTACGTACCTTGTGTATTTCTCTTCTTAAAGTTAAATAAAGTTATTTTCTTGGACGTCAATTTTAGCAAATAATAAACAAATAATTTTTCCTAAATTGAGTTTAAGTACTATCTTTGAATAGGCTGTGAGAGATGTTTAATCCCTTCCCCTCGAATAACCAAACCCTTACTCAAAATTTCACTGGTTTCGCAAATTAAAACAGAGTTTATATTTACATATAAGTTTCCTAATATTTTCTTTAAAATTTAGGTGGCGACTCTAAAACAAATAAAAAGCATTTTTTTCCAAAATCAGAGTGTCGGTCACATTATGTTGTAAACTGTTATGGCTAGTTCAAAATAGGGGTGCGACACATATTGTTATTTAAATTTTGTGTGATTGCATTGTAGTTGATAATTGCAAACAAAAACCCCCACCTGACATTTGTGTACCCCTTTTGATTCGTTTCATGTTTTTTTCAACAATTTCTATTCCTATAGCTAGTTGGATCACGTTTGTACTTAATTGAATTTAAACACGTACCGCTCCCTGTGGGTTCAATCCCAACTCATTTGTTGGGTTTTATATTGCTTAACGATCGTTTGCGCCTATAATTGGATGAGATGTGCTTGACGTTAATTACGCTGACGTAGTGCTTATGTGGCAGC
Source organism: Solanum pinnatisectum (assembly GCA_035578085.1). Lineage (NCBI taxonomy): Eukaryota > Viridiplantae > Streptophyta > Magnoliopsida > Solanales > Solanaceae > Solanum > Solanum pinnatisectum. The sequence goes on along the minus strand of CM069082.1, from coordinate 14,004,435 downwards.
GAGTATAATACACAACATGTTGTGAGAATGGTGTTACACATCTCAAGTGGTATTAAATTTAGTTTTAAATAGTAAATGTGTGTAATAGATCGTTATAATAGTTTAAGCGTGTATTGACTTTTCAGGACAAGTTTAGGGAGGAATTTATGTCTTTTCCCTTTGTCAAAATGGACAAGTAAAAACAGACTAGTAAAAAAGTAAATTAGACAAGTAATTAGGGACAGAGAAAATGATTATTACGTTAATATGTATGACTTTGAAATTACTTAACATTATAGCTATTAAATATTTACTTATTTATTATAAGATATAAATATAAGAACTCGTAATTTTAAATACTTTAAAATTGACTAAAATTTTCATTCTTATATTTTTTTTTCTTGATTGAACTATATTAAAAGTCCTAATATTTAAGTCTTTAAAATTAATTTTATATTTCTAATATTTTATAGTTTGAAATAAACTTTTATACAAAAAGAATAAGAAAAAATTATATAAAAAGCAAACTATTAATTCAAATTAAATGTTATAACCACAGTTTTATTTAATTGTAACCTGTAGAAAATTGTTGTCATTTCACCTCTCTCCCTAAATTTCTCGCTCGCTACTCTCGTTTCTTGCTGGGCAATCTCTCCTCGCCTCTCTCACTTTATACAAACACAAATGTATAAAATGCATTTGTGTTTGTATAAAGCGAGAGAAATTTGTATCTATGTATCTTTTTGTTCCCCTCTCTCCCCTCTCCCAGATCGCTTGCCACTCTCCCAGATCTTGCTCGCCACTCTCACTCGCCTCTCTCACTTTATACGAACACAAATGTATAAATTGTATTTGTGTTTGTATAAAGCGAGAGAAAATTATATACACAAATACAAATACATATATTTTCGTCCTATACACTTATGATTATACAAATACAGATCTTCTCCTGTCCAGTTTTCTTTTGTCTTTCTCTCTTTCTTGCTTTATACAAACACATATTATACTATTGATTTTTTGTATATATGTATATTGAAACAAATTATACAATTGGTTCTTTTGTATATGTATAGCGAAATATACATATTAATAGTCATAACAAACATAAAATTTGCTATGGAGCGCAATTATGCAAACTATAACTATAACATACAAATATGATTTTTATGTTTGTTATATGTGAAAGTTGCTCAAAAAAAATTATTAATTCTGAAATTAAAGATAATTCAATTGTATTTAGAGTTAAACATTAGTATAATCCTAGGTAAATAATAAAAAGGTTCATAAAAGTATCTCTAAAACTTTATACGTTTAAAAAAAAAAGAAAAAAGAGAAAAGTAAACTAATACATTTCTCTAGGATTATGCGAAAAATTTTATGGTGGAAGAGGCACAAGTATGATATGGCATGTGAGGATTATGTTTGAATAAAAAATATGTGGAACCTACCTCTTTCATCGTCTCTCCTACTTTTTACCCTTCAATCCTCCATTTTTTCCTTTATTTTCTTTCACTTTTTTTTTTCTTATTATCCGTTTAATTTTGCTGATAATTTTTTTTCAATTGCAACTTTTATTTACCCATTTTTTAAATATTATTTATATATTTATCTTATCATTTTGATAATTGGTAATTTTTAAAAAGTAAAAATTATTTTATCAAGAATATGAGAATAAAAAATGAAAGAGAAAATTACAAAATGGATGATAAAATTTTCACTTACGAGATTAACGTTTAAATAGTTAATCAACTAAGTTATTAAAATTCTCCATTTGTACATTTATATACGTTTGATTGGTTAATTTCTTACTAATAAAATCAAATTGTTTATGAATTTTTATAATATTATAAACAACAATTCATCTATTTTAATCATTTTTGCTTCGTTAGAATATATATATATATATATATATATATATATATATATATATATATATATATATATATATTCCTTTTTGTGTCGTTCCAATTGATAGTTTTTTATATATAATTATTTATATAAAGTGAAATAAATATAATTGTAAAAAATAGTGTGCTATTTACATCATATTTCCTAAAAATTTAACTAAATTGATTGTAGCGTGTTTCAAATCAAACTCAAAAAATTGAGAAAATCGAAAAGTTTATTTTATTGATTTTCTATGTTTTACACTTTATTAATATAAAAAAAATTGATAGATAATTTGATTTGCTAAGTGAAAAAATTGATCAATCAAACATATATGCATATATCAAATGAGAGATTTTAATGGCTTAGTTGATTGACTATCTAGACATTTATCTCATAAGTGAAAATTTGATTATCCACTAATAATTTTTGGAAAAATCCTTTTGGCCAGAATTTGGCTAGAATGATATTTTACATATGTTATTTTACCTTTTTGAACATTTTTATCTTTTTAACTTTAATACATTTTAATTAAAAAATGGAAAAAAGATCAGTTTATTTTAAAATATAAAAGATATTATAGTCTTTTTAAATTTTTGACCAAATTCTGGCCAAATTTTCTGGCTATTTAGCATTACTCATAATTTCCTCCTTCATTTTTCCTTCTCATATTTTTGATATAACCAAAAAAAATAAAATAATATACATACAAATTATCAAATAAAATAAATAAATATGTAAACAGTAAAATTAATTGGATGAATGAAATTCACAATTCAAAAAAAATATATCAAGAAATTGAATGAAGAACTTAGAAAAATGAAAAATAAAAAATAAAAAAGGTGAAAAGGAAAGAAAGGAAAAAAAAGGAGGGTTGAGGGCTAAAAAGTAGGAGAGACAATGAGGGGGTAAAAAGTAGGAGAGACAATATGGATTTGAACTTTAGCACCCCTCTTGCTTGTTATTGTTAGGGGTAGATGAACAGAGCAGAGCAACTTCTAGCTATGTTGTGTCTAGTAGTACCCGAAGCATTGACATTGAAAGAGGTAGGTCCCACACATTTTTTATTCAAAAATAATTCCTCACATTGTCATACAAGCCTGTCCACCATAAAAAATTTCTAATTATGTAACCTTTTAAAGAAATTTTTAGAATTTACTGTCTACCTTTTTCATTTAATTCTAACGTGAGTTAAGTTCCTAATATTAGGACTATAAGAATTTATTGTCTACCTTTTTCATTTAATTCTAACGTGAATTGCCAAATTAAATTAAGCAAATGATGAATATTAAATCAATATATTATTACAAAAACAAAAGTATTTTAAAAAAAAAAAGGGACTCACGAGTCACGGTAATAGAAATTAAGCAAAAAAATAGAAGTATTTTAAGCAAAACAATGACAGAAGTTTGACTTGTGTTAGACAATTTATATGTGATTCCTACGGAAGTTTTAAAGAGAAAAGGATTCCTACTGCACTTTTTTACTTTTCAAAAAATATATTAAATAAGGAGAGTCTTTAGTTAAAATAACATTTTTATTGAGGTTAAACTTCTAGTATTAGTAGGATAATATGTATCCTGCGATGAACTTAGTTCTAAGAGAAATATGCTTTATTTAGCGCTAATACAAAATCACATTTATAACCCATTAGTAAAAGTTTTACTTCACTTGTTTAAAAATAAATAAATGATATTTGAGCTTTACCTTAAACGAAAAGTATAAAGTAAAAGTAGAATATATTATGGTGCATTGAAAGCAAAAGTGGAAATTCAATTCAGGTGAATTTGGATAAAGATATATAGTAGTATTTACGAGAGGGAAAACGCAGGTTGCGCTTGTTTGAAGTAGTATTTGAATATAGAAGAGAAACGTGTCAATGCATCCTACAATTTAGGCAAATCAGATTACTTATAATTCAAAAGTTTTTCAATCTCATATATACATCAACATCAAGATCAAGAGAGTAGTAGAGAAAATAGTATATGATTTGGATTGATTTTTGTTAGAGAGATTAGATCTAAATCAGAGCTGCTCGCTGCTTATAATGGATGAAGATAATAAAATGGAATCTGATCAGCCTCATAAGAAGACTCCTCTCAACAAGTATGCCCTCGCTTGCTTTTGGCTTCCACCAACTCCATCCTCTTGGGCTATGGTCAGTCAGTACTCTTGTTTAATTAATTTATCCCCTAGACATGTATGTGTTAATAATTTAATTTTATTTCAAAATCTAAACAATTATATATTATTATACTGCAGATATTGGAGTGATGAGTGGAGCTGTGTTATTCATAAAAGATAATATGAATATTTCATCTTCTCAAGTCGAAATATTGGTTGGATCATTGAATGTTTGTTCTCTAATTGGAGCGCTTGCATCTGGAAAGACTTCAGATATGATTGGTCGAAGATACACTATTATCTTATCAGCAGCAACTTTCTTAATAGGTTCACTCTTGATGGGCTTTGCTCCTTCCTACCCATTCCTTATGGCTGGAAGGGTCGTTGCTGGAATCGGTGTTGGTTATTCCCTCATGATTGCTCCTGTTTATACTGCCGAGGTATCCCCCGCTATGACACGTGGTTTGCTCACATCACTCCCTGAAATCTTCATCACTGTTGGTATTTTACTTGGCTATATTTTCAATTATGCATTAGCTGGTTTACCACACCACATCAACTGGAGGTTAATGCTTGGCTTAGCTGCTCTTCCAGCTATTGCCATTGCCTATGGAGTTTTGCAAATGCCTGAATCACCACGTTGGCTTATTATGAAAGGCAATATAGAAGAAGCCAAAAGAGTGCTTCGTAAAACTTCAGATAATGATAATGAAGCTGATTTGAGATTAGAAGAAATAATTAAAGCTGCTGGATCAACTACTAATTGGAAAGGTCAGGGGGTTTGGAAAGAACTATTAAGGCCGACTAAGCCACTTCGCCGCATTCTTCTAGCTGCTATTGGTATAAATTTCTTCATGCAAGCCTCCGGTAATGATGCAGTGGTATACTACACGCCATCCGTGTTCAATGCTGCAGGAATTCACAACCGTAAAGGACTAATAGCTGTGACCATCATCATGGGGATGGCGAAGACCTTTTTTTGCATTGTATCAGCACTTTTCTTGGATAATTTCGGAAGGAGGCCTATGTTGTTGTTGGGTACGATAGGAATGGCTGTTTCTCTAGCTGGTCTTGGGTTAGGTTCAATGTATCTACACAATGTTGATTATAAGCCACCATGGGCTATCGCATTGTGTGTTGTTGCAGTATGTGCTGATGTATCATTCTTCTCAATAGGACTTGGTCCAATAACATGGGTCTATTCATCAGAAATATTTCCTATTAGGTTAAGGGCACAAGGTACGAGCATGGTGGTTTCAGTGAATCGATTGGTGAGTGGTGCGGTTGCAATGACATTTCTAACCATATCCAACAAGATAACATTTGCAGGAACCTTCTTTCTACTTTGTGGAGTTATGGTAGTAGCAACTATTTTTTTCTACTTTTTCTTGCCTGAAACTAAGGGCAAGACCCTAGAAGAAATTATGGAAATCTTTGAGGACAAAAAGGAGGAAACGATTGAAAGATAGTAGCTAGGTTTAACTAGTTCATTTTAAACATGTTTGATTTTGAGATGTTTGCTTTAGATGCAGCTATCTTTTTTTTTCCTCTTCTCATTTATCTTTCTCAAAAGAAAAAATAGAAACGGTTGCCTACATTTTCTCAGTGTATTGAAAACAATCTTTCTACCTCACACAAGCCAGAAGTAAGGTCTGGATACACTTTACCATTTCCATGTCTCATTTTGGAAGCTAATTTAGTATGTTGTTGTAATCCATGATACAACATTTATAATCCTACGTCCTCATGATTCTTTATGTTAACCTGATTTTTCTGCTAACCAACTTTCGAGCGGATTGATCCTCTTCAAATGTATTTTTGTAACTAACTTTTCTACATTGTAATTGCGTTCAAACACACACATCATAAGTGTTTTTGGTTATACAAGTAATACAAGAGGTTAAATCTAGATATCGTACCCATATAGACTTGTCGAATTATTGTATAATTTGAATTAGTATTTCAACTACTCAATAAGTAACAAATAATTTTTGGAAAAACTATATGTTTTACTGCTCGAGAATCAACTAAGAATACCAATAAAATTGTAGTAAGCTGAAGATTGGTTGGTGTAAATCTGATGAGAGAAAAGGTCTGCCGGTTTAACAATCTAGTTGAAATATCTAATCACGCTTAATCATTCTTCTAATTTTCTAGTTTCAAGTTGATATTACTTATTGAGCATCATGCCGATAAATCGAAGTTCAACTATTCCTAATACCTATATTTTTTGGTCGTCGATTGATAGTGAAGTGCATGTATATTTCATCGGTATCAACTCAGCAAGGCTAACGAGTATATTCCAATCTAGTTTATCGAATTGTTCTCCTTTTTCTATAAAGTTCACAACAAAGCTCTTTTTTTTTCTTATTACGCTTGCAAATTAATTTTTCCGTTCGAGTCCAATTACGAGCCACATATAGTATTCAATAATTAGCCAGATTATCAAATAATTAGGCTCAAGAAAAGTAACTCAATAATGGAAAATCTTCGTAAGCATGCAAATGTCAAACTACAACCTTCATGTAAATGCTATAATCCTAGAATTGAAAGTTAGTCACTCATGATTTGATTACGAAGTGAAGAATTCATGAATAACATGTGTTCAATGGAAAAGAAAGAAATAATACAAAGAAACCTAGAGAAATATTGTTCTTCTCCCCTTTCTTTGCATACTAGGCGTGATAACCAAAAAATCGTGTTTGTGATGTATATATAGCGTTCCTAAATGCCCAGGAAGAAAATACTCTTCATTAAAATGACGTGAAAAAATAGTGCACTATGCCAAAATTATACCTCTGAAAAGGTATAAAGTGATTGTCATAAAATATAGAAACCAACTAGGTTTTGATCAAATCCCACAAAGAATATTGCTTTTTTGCTTGATCAAAATAAATGGTATTTTTATTTTAAAACAATGCGTAAAGTGAAATTGGAGAAATAATATTTGATAATTGACCAGAAAATCAAATAATTAGGCTCAAGAAAAAGCACGTAGCTGAATGTCAAACTACAACCTTCATGTAAATGCCACAATCCTAGAATTAAAGAGAGTTTAATTACTCATGATTCGAATAAGAAAAAAAAAAGAGGTTATGAATAATATATATTCAATGGAAAAGAAAGAAATAATACAAAGAAACCTACAAAAGTATTGTTCTTCTCCCCTTTTTTATGTGTACTAGGTGTGATAATCCTGAAAAATCGTGTTTCTTATGTATGTGTAGCATTCCGAAAAAATCTAAGATGAAAATACCCTTCATTAAAACGAGGTACAGACACTGTCTATTACTTTTTCTACTATGTTGTGACAAGACTTTTTGGCCATGGACTATTTTGGTGTGATCCCCTTGTTAATCTAGTAGGGTCGCGATGTAAGCCGCCTAGCTTGGCACATAACAATGTATTTGACAATGATCTTCCTTTATTTTTATCAAATTTAATCTTAGCGATTGATCGCGAACCTTTGAACTAATTTGGCTCTTTTGCTTCTACCCAGACTTTGAAGTTTTACTATATTCATTTTTGGCTCAAATCTCCTCATTTTTATCCTACACATTGAAAACAACCAACATAAGCATAATATATGAAGTGATGGTAAAACCCCCAAATATGAGATGAATGATGGCGAAGTATGTGACTTTTGGGCCTCACATCAACACTCCACACTTATACCCTTGATCGGCCTCGAACAACCTTTAAAACTTAGGGACTAACTTATCACATAACACTCACAGAGCTACACAAATCGAACAGGTCTACTCCTGCCAAGAATGCAACAACCACAAAAAACAAGCCTTCTTATCCATGCAAGCAATTAAAATCAAAATTTTCAAACAGCATTTTCAAAACAACCCAGCCTTAGGAACAAACTTAATCAGTTTAAATACTTGCAAATACTTTTATCTCCCTTAACTTAGAAGATCAAACAATCCACATATCTCGTGGCAACCATATGCCCTAACCATAATAGAGGTACCAATATATAAATCGTAGACATGGGCATAAAAATGAAATAATCCACACTAACTCTCACAGAAATTTCACATGCATCATAAATGGTGAATCATAAGCTTGCTTTTAGTGTGATTACTCAACTTATATAAGAAAGTCAATATTTAAGATCAACTATGACTTATAAGATTGTAATGTAGGCTAAGAAATGGATAGAAATAATTTGTTTAAAATAGTGATTATCCTCCTAAGCACTTTAATACATCATTTTTACTTGTTTAGCGCGCTTTCTCCAACTAATTAATCAATTAAAGTTTTTTCTTCTTCCAGAGGCTATGAAAGGGAGTTAATAACCTGACTACTTTGTATTTTTCGGGTCATCAGTATCATTCTCTTTCACGACCCAAAACCTCGAGTCATGATGACACCCACCATAATCCACTAGTAGGTAAGTCAACCAATATCCCAAAAAGACAAGTGATGTATACTGTAAACTTACGGTATTTTTGATGCATTAAAATTAGAGTTTTGCATGCGTTGTAGGCATTTTGTTAGTAGATGTGATGGTATTTTGATTTGATTTTGCAAGAAATAGGTTTTGGAGCAGTTGGTATTCGAAGTGTTGAAATAATAGGATTTCTTGTGACAGACGAAATCACCTACGAGCCGTTATTCGTTTGATGAGCCGTAGGTGGAAGGTGTGGGTTGAAGCGCTAAGAAATGGAGCTAAGTGTTGAATGATGGAAGGCGATTGACGAGCCGTAGGTGCTACTAGGAGTCGTACATGAGGAGTTGTAGGGAAGTTCAGAAATAAGAAGCTCCAGTCCATGAATGGTGGTTCAACAAGATGGGTCGTGCTTAGACATATGAGATGTAGGTCATGCCCATCGATGGAACCCACTGGAAAATTGACTAACTGTTGAATGACGGAGGCACCTACGAGCCGTCTTTCCTTCGACGAGCCGTAGGTGGCAAATTGTAGGTGACACTATCCAAAACTAGATTTCCTTAGTCTTTCTTTTCCTACTGGGTTTAGGATTTATTTTCTCTACATATTAGTTGTAAATTTTGTTTTTATGTTGTTAGAATTTTTGAGATACATTGTTGTAGCTTTGAAAATTATATTGCAAACGCTTTTGGCATTTAAATCTTGAAGTTTGGTTTATGAAATTTGTGTTTGTTCTTCAACTCACGATTTTGAATTTCATCTATTCTAATTGTAAGTTCATGATTTATATTATTAACCATATTATGAATTGTGATAACTCAAGCATGAATAACTAAGTCCACAACTAGGGTTGTGGGTACACTGAGTAATTAACAACGTAAAAGTAATAATTAATTAATCCTAAAATAGTGTTTATCCATGTCTTGTTCATATCTTTGTTTTGAATGCTTTTTAATAGTGTGCAGTGTTAGAACTCGCCTCATTCCTACTTTCCTAACCAAGGAAGTAATGAATAAGAAAGAGATTAAACAACAGAGATTTAGTGTGATAATCCATTGTCTAATAGCCTAAACGCAAATAAGTGAGGGCTAATATGGGGTCAAGGGTAAGCGTTAGTAAAGCACACACCCGTAGACTGACCAAGTTGCGTGGTGAAATTACCTACTCTGATGACCAATCACTTAAGAGATATCTAACTTGCCGCTTTTGCATGTTAAACACTAGGAAAGAGTTTCTATTATTAGGATTACTGCATTAAGAACTTCGGGGGAACACATATGCGCTAGTTTCATCTCATATTGATATTACAAACTGCGAATTCTACTTAATTGTTACTTGTTACTACAAATCAATCAACAATTACTTTGTTTACAAATCCGCCCTTTTTACGAAAGTAATCTGGCTAAACGTACAATTAACCATAATAATCCTATGTCTAGACCATATTCCTCGTGGGATCGATCCTAACGTTAGTTAGATTCTTTATTTGATAATGACAGCTTATACTTCTTTAGGGAGGTGTAATTTGAGTGTATCAAATTTTGGCGTCGTTCCCGGGGACATGTGGCAATATAGAAAGAGGGAGTTGGTTGCTGGTGCGTCTGCTTTGAGGGGCAATATTGATGGTGTTCCCCATTTATAGTTGAGGGCATTACTGAGGGCGTCACTCATGCTGATCTAGCGGGTTTGGGCCAGCCGGACCCACCCTCTTCTTGATTCTTCCTCGGCGCTTATGCACCACAGGTTTGTCTCACCCCATGTCTTATTTGTGCATTGGGGGCATTGCACTATATTATTTATGGGGGTGGAGTGAATGGATGATGAGTGTTAGGGTGAAGTCTGAATAACCCAACTCACAATAATTCCTTTGGAGTTTTCTTGCATGTGTTCTTTTTCCCTAAAGAACTGTTTGATTTCTGTTGAACCTGCATATCTAGGATAGTATAAGTGTAGAAGTAGACTAGAATTAAAGCATGATGGAAAAGGAACATGAAAAGGGATCCTCAAATTTTTGATATATGCTATATTTGTGTGCTTGATAAATTGAATGTGTAAGATATTTGTATGACATGATAGGAATCAATTAGACAACAAGACTTAAGCTATAACATGAACCAGATACATTGATGATTTGATAGTGAAACAAGGTTACAAGTGTGTGTGAGGTTGTTTGTATGTTCATATAGTACGTGTCAATCTAGAACTTGCCCCCATTGGTCTTTCTAAGATGATGTAGACTTGGGAATTGGGAAATGATCATAGGTCCTTGTTGATAATGAGTCCACTTAAGCCTAAAGTTAACCAACCAAGAGAATAAATTTCTCCCTTCAATCCAAATGTTTGAGCCTAACGAATACCAATTTTTTCAATACACCCAACTCACCTTCCCTAGAAAAATTGTGAAACTCTGTATTGGCCCTGGTCTCTCCTTGGACATTGTGCACCTACTTCAAAGATTTGCCTTGATTTTTGACCTAGTCCTCCTGAGGACATCGCGCACCTCAACTTATGCAAAATACCTAAGTTGAGGGTGACTATTATGAAGGAAAACAAGAAAGAAAGGGTATGAAAAGAGTCATGTGTAGAGAAAAAATGAGCAAAAATGTGGAGAATAGTGTGACTGAATAATAAGAAACAAAAGAATCAAAAACTTTAATAAAAAGATGAAAAAAATGCATCAAGCAAGAATGTCAAGTCAAAGTCACACCCGCACTTATATATATCATAAAGAGAAGAACAGAAAGCAAGACGATGTCAGAATTGGTTGTAAAAGAGGTAAAATAGCCAATGTAATGTCAAGGAGAGCAGAAAAGTCACTTAATATCCAAATATACCACACCTGACCCTGATCCTATGTTACAAGCTAAGAAAGTCTTATAGTGATCCTAAGTAAACAATTTGGAAAGTCAAAGTGTAGAAAATAAGGGCAAGTCTATGGTATTGAGCAAAAACTATATTGAAATGGCTTCTGAATGTGAGGGTATACTGTGTCCCTAACTAAAAAAGTCAAAATCTGTGTGAAAAAGGGATTTCTTGTGCAGTAAGGGCACAAGTAACATTATTGAAGAGTTGGTATCTTGGTGACTGTTGTCTGTGTATGTGAATGTGTTTATTGGTATGTCTATGTTATGTATATCACCACATGAATTAGCTTGTTGAGTTTTAAATAAAAAAATTGTATTGTGATGAAAATAAATAAGGAGGTTGATTGTTTAGAAAATGTCATGTAATTGCTTGAGTTTGTGGGTTACTTCGGCACAAGTGTCGTTTAGCGTTTGTCACGTCGCTTGAGGACAAGCAACGATTTTAAGTTGAGGGTGTTAATGTACCGTAAACTTATGATATTTTTGATGCATTAAACTTAGAGTTTTGCATGAGTCGTAGGCATTTTGTTAGTGGATGTGATAATATTTTAATTTGATTTTGTAGGAAATAGGTTTTGGAGTAGTTGGTATTCGAAGTGTTGAAACACATGATTTTTTGTGACAGACGAAATCACCTATGAGTCGTCGCTCCTTTGATGAGCTGTAAATGGAAGGTGTGGGTTGAAGTGCTGAGAAATGGAGCTAAGTGTTGAACGATGGAAGGCGACTGATGCGCCGTAGGTGCTACTACGAGTCGTGCATGAGGAGTCGTAGGCAAGTTCAGAAATAATAAGCTCGGTCCATGAACGAAGGTTGAACAAAATGGGCCGTGCTTAGACCTACGAGCCGTTGGTCATGCCTGTCAATAGCACCAACTGGAAAATTGACTAACTACTGAATGATGGAGGCACCTACAAGCTGTCGTTCCTTCGACGAGCCATAGGTGGCCAACTGTAGGTGACACTGCCCAAAACCAAATTTCCTTAGTCTTCCTTTTCCTACTTGGTTTAGGATTTATTTTCTATAAATATTAGTTGTAAATTTCGTTTTTGGGTTGTTAGACTTTTTGAGATACTTTGTTGTAGCTTTGAGAATTATATTGCTTTTGGCATTTAATTCTTGAAGTTTGGTTTATGAAATTTGTGTTTGTTATTCAATTCATGATTCTGAATTTCATCTATTGTAATTGTAAGTTCATGATTTACATTATTAATCCTATTATGAATTGTGATAACTCAAGCACGAATAACTAAATCCACAACTAGGGTTGTATGAACCATGAGTAATGAACAATGTAAAACTAATAATTAAGTAATTCTAAAATAGTGTTTATGCATGTGTTGTTAGTCTCTTAGTTTTGAATGCTTTTTAACAGTGTGCAACGTTAGAACTTGCCTCATTCCTACTTGCCTGTGATAACACTCAACTACACTTCATCCAATTCTAAGTGTAGGCGGTCGCAAACAAGTATAAACCCAACTAGGAGTTGGGGTCGATCCCACAAGGAGTGATACAGTAGAGAATTCAATTATGAGTGTCAATTTGGGAGATTAGAGTGAACAATTATCAACTATGAACAAACTAGAGTAATCAAATAGAGAGGGATTCTTGGGGATGTGATCAATTGAATACCAATTTAGCTAAATAGGTGATTATTACATACTAACAATCATTGAATCTTAGTGGGTGGGCTAGGCCTTAAGTGTAATATTTATTTCTCAAACAACTATTACGAATCAAGCAAGTTCTCTCAAACCTCGACAAGCCCAGCAAATATAAGCAGCCTAGAACCTCAATCAATCTACTTTTTCAAGCTAGATTAGTAGGATTGAATTTAGACCCACTTTTTCAAGCTAACTCTACGTTTAACGCTCAACTACACCTCATCTAGTACTAGGTGTAGACGGTCATAATCTAGTATAAAACCCAACAAGTGAGTTGGGGTCGAACCCACAGGGAGAGGTACAAGTTTGAATTCAATTATGAAGTTGTAAATGAGATTTAATCGGTTGTAGGAATGGAAACTATCAAAAACGCTTAAATAAATCGAAGGGGTGACATAAATGTCAGATGGGGGAACTGATTGTCAAGTAGCAACTAAAGAAATCACAAACAACAGGGGAATCAAGTAATTAAGAGATACATAGGGGCATGACCAACTAACTATCAATTTCACAAAATGGGTGCTCGGTAATTACTAACGGTTTCTAAATCTTAGTGGGTAGGCTGGACCTTAGATGTAATAGATTTCTCTCGAATAACTATTACGATTCAGGTGAGTTCTCTCGAACCTCAACAACCTTCACACTATAAACAACCCATAACCTCACTTTACCTACTCTCTCGAGCTAGATAAGTAGAATTGAGCTTAGAATTCACTCTCTCGAGCTGAACCCACAACAACCCAATAACAACAAATGCTAATTTATAACTTTGGTTTTACACTTCTCTCTCAAGCAAGCATAAAACACTAAACAAGATTGAAATAAAAATTCCAATGCATCAATTTAACACCAGCTATAAAACTAACCTACTTCAAAATAGCAATAAGATTAATAATCCCTAACACCTATCAGCTAAATCAAACAATTAGTCACATAGTCAGACCCCCAAATATGGAGGTTTTAGCTATTCATCATAAAAAGTAAGAATTCAATACCTATTACATTTTCCATGGCTGGGTATTGATCTCCAAACCCTTAAAATGATCTAATGTAGCTTCAATTACAAAACCCAATTCGAAATCTACTTAAAAGCTTCAAATATGAACAAGAACAATGTTTTTGGGTTTGGGTATGAGTTTCCGATGTTTGGATACCTTCTTCTATTCAAAATATCAATTTATACTAATTCAGAATTTGGCCTTTTGAGGCAAATTGGCGAGGTAAGTCGTGCTTCGCTGATGGGTCGGCGACTCGCCAATCGCCCCAGTCCACTCCTTCTTGTCTCGAATTTTCATATAATATGCACTGTGACTTTAGGTGGTATATGTCGGGGTCGCCGATGGATTCCGTGATGCGCCCTTTGCTCATTTGGATCGCCAATTTGCTTGCATCTTCATTAAACGTTTTGTATATTTCGACGGTCTAACCTTTCTTCACCGATCCGATCAGCGCGTCGCCAATAGGGGTTATCCTTTGCCCAATTTCTCTCATCCCTAGGGCTGGCATGCTGGAATTTTGGGCGAGCTAAAGAGCCACTCGGTGGTTCGCCGAGTAGTCTTGGCGATCACCAGGATTGCTTTTCTTCACTTCTTCAGCTTGTTAGCTCCTTTTTGCCTAGTAGTGTCCTTGCCTTGCTCCTTAGCCTTCACAGCTGCAAATCAATAGTGTAACATTAATTTAGAGCATAAATTAGGCATTTGAGGACACTTAAACTATCAAAACAAAGCCCTAAATGAGTCAAAATCTCGTATTCATCAACTACCCCAACTTAAACTTTTGCTTGTTCTCAAGTAAAACTCAAGATCAATCGGTTCAACAAGGATGTCTACAAACACTACTGCTTAAGGCTCAACATAAATGCATACAAAAGGTTCAAACTACACATACAATGCTCCATTGTGCACTCAGAGATTCAAATTATGACTCACTATTATCAAGTGTACTCAAGCTCACAATGCTTGCTTCAAATGCAAGTTCAAGCTCAACAAAGGTACTCAAATTCCCTCACAACAAAAAAAAAGATTCCATATTCACACAAAATTTATCAACAATTTAGGGTCCAAGAATCACATACAACTCTCACGCTCACAAAGATGAACACATATGTGACTCCACCCATCGGCTTGCCCTTATTTTCCAATCAATGTTCATCAGCTCACTCAAGATCACAAAGGTCTTTTTAGGGCTTGTAATGGGGCTGAGTGGAAAGGTATGGTCATTTAGGCTTAGTGGCTTCCACCTTTATGAAGTATGGCTTGAAAATCACTTTTTCTCCTTCTCTTTCTCATTTTAACATGTTCATAATCCACCCCATTATTCAACTAAACATGAATCACTGAATACCCCATTTCTTTTACTATTTTCACACACTTTATTTCACAATTTTTTTCTCTTTTTCAGTCTTTTTCTTTTTTTCTTCTTTTTCTCTTCTTTTTTTTTTTACATGAAGGGTTCCATATTTTTCAAAACAATCCATCAAAGGGGGATTTTTCACACTTCTTGACTTTCCTTCTTTTTCACCACACCCCAAACTTAGGCTTTTGGCCTAAGTTGGCTATTCAAACGAACCAATACTTCATGAAAGTTATGGGTGATGGGATAAAGAGGTCAAAGTTGTTCAAGTTTCTTCCAAAGAAAATGATAGGCTCAAAAGGTGCCAAGAAAGGTTCACACTTCTCACAAGGTGGCCACAAAGAAGTATATTAACAATTTGGTTCACTCTTCAAAAATTTTGCCTAAGATCATTTCAATAGCTTACTTCAATCAATCAATTGGACTAACGGGGCAAATTCTAGGTGTCATCAAGAACAATATTCAATACACCCTTACCGCACAAGGCATTCGATACAATTATCAAACAAGAATCCATACTTATCTAGCTAGCATACAATGTTCATCACAAGAGACTTAATCGACAATCGACTGGTCACAATGAAATGCTAAAAAGTTCACATATTGCCTATGTAACTCAGTTTGCCTTATCGTAGCTGCACATTCATGTTGTTCAATTGAGATCACTATTCAAGTCATCGGCACTGACCACAACCGACACTAAAATTTGCAAGAGAACAACTTCCTTCAAACACCTCTAGAGGTGGTATTCCTAACAAGGTTCCACCCCACCGAAAACATCCAACACTGTCCTGAATGTAAAACAATAAACGAACATGAAATAAAGATATAAATGCAATAGCACTAAATGAAAATAACAGGGTTAGGAAGATTCTTCACTGGGTGGCCATTTGGTGAAGTGATGTGGAATGCGTCGAACGATTCGGTGGACTGCCTAACTGCATGCAGTTTGCGGAAATATCCAGAATACTGGCTTTCCAGTTGAGACCAAAAGGCGATTTAAATCAAACTTGTTGAATAGCATCGACGCGTCACCCAATGTCCTTATCTCGTCGCCCAATTTTCCAAAATACAGGCCCTTCAGGGTAGGTCAAAGGGGGGTGAAAATCGAGCTCGCCTAACCTCTTCGGTGCATTGCCGAGCGAGCTTGTTTATTCGCCAAATATTCCAGAACTGTAGCCCCCTCCCTGAAGCAAATAAGGCGAGCCAAGTCTGCATCGCCGTTCCACTTGGTGGCTCGCCGAAAGGGCCATACCTTCACAGAATCACACATACCTATACAAACAACACACATTATTTAAGAAACAACTAAAGCTTGGGTTGCCTCCCAAGAAGCACCTTATTTAATGTTATGGCACGACGTGGAAATGCTCTCAAGCATCTTCCTAATACACCACTTCAATAACTGAAATATCATGACACTCGCTGAAATAAAGCTTCAGATGCTGCCCATTTACCTTGAAAGTTGGACCCTTCTTTCCTTCAACTTCAATAGCCCCATTCGTGAACACTCGTGTCACTTTAAATGGACCGGACCACTTCGACTTGAGCTTGCCTGGGAAGAGTCTCAATTCGAGAATCGTAAAGCAACACAAAGTCTCCAACTCAACTCTCTTCTAAGAATCTTAGAGTCATGCCATTTCTTTATTTTCTCCTTTTTGGGAGCTGAACTTTCATATGCCCTTAATCGGAATTCTTCCATCTCATTCAGCTGCTCTACTCTCACTTTCGAAGCATTTACCTAATTCAGATTTAATGCTTTTAATGCCCATAGTGATTTGTGTTCATGTTCAATCGGCAGGTGACAAGATTTACCAAAAACTAGCTGATATAGAGACATAACAATTGGTATTTTATAAGTAGTGCGATACACCCAAAGGGCATCATCTAGTTTTCGAGATCAATCCATCCTATTTGCATTCATAGTTTTAGCCAAGATATTCTTAATCTCTCGATTCCAAACATCGACTTGTCCACTCGTTTGTGGATGATATGGTGTTTCCACTTTGTGTTTTACTCCATATTTACTCAATAAGGATGCAAACAGTCGGTTGCAAAAATGTGAGCCTCCATCACTAATAATAGCACGTGAGGTTCCAAATCCTGCAAAGATGTAACGCTTTAAGAATTGAACAACACTCTTCCCTTCATTGTTGGGTAATGCGATAGCTTCTACCCATTTAGAAACATAATCCACAACCACCAAAATATACTTATTTCCAAACGGGCCCATGAAATCTATTCCCCAAACATCAAACGACTCAACTTCTAGAATAGGATGAAGAGGTAATTCATGCCTTCTAGATACCCCACCTTGCTTTTGGCATTGTATACATCTCTTGACAAATTCATAGGAATCTTTGTCGAGGCAAGGCCAATAGTAGCTACTTTAAAGGACTTTAGCGGCCATTCGCACACCGCTATGATGACCACCAACCGGAGAAGCATGACAAGCATTTAGAATTTCATTGACTTCCTCTTCTGGCACACATCGCCGAATAATATGGTTTGTACATTATCTGAATAGATATGGTTCATCCCAGAAATATCTCTTGACATCAAACAAGAACTGTTTTTGTTGATAGAAGTTCAAGTCTTCCGGCATTATCCCACATACTACATAGTTAGCAAAATCAGCATACCAAGGAGTTTACGTAAGAGTAGCCACAAATACCTGCTCATTCGGGAATGAGTCATTTATGTCTAACTCAAGCTCATCTTTCTCCTTACCCTCCAACCTAGATAGGTGATTGGCCACCTGATTTTCGCAACCTCTTCTATCATTGACTTTAAAGTCAAATTCTTGCAATAACAGCACCCATCTTATCAACCTTAGTTTAGCATCTTTCTTTGCCATTAAGTACTGCAGAGCTGCATGATCAGTGTGAACTACCACTTTGGTGCCTAGTAAGTATGCTCGAAATTTCTCAATGCATATACCACCGCAAGTAATTCTTGCTTAGTAACCATGTAGTTACGTTGAGCACCATTCAATATTTTGCTGGCGTAGTAAATTGGATGGAAAAATTTGTTGCGCTTTTGCCCTAACACAACACCCAACACAGTACCACTTGCATCACACATCACCTCAAATGGTTCAGACTAATCTGGGCTAATAATCACTGGGGTAGAGATTAACTTCTCTTTCAAACACATAAAGGCCGTCATACATGCGTCATCAAAGATAAATTTCACCTCCTTATCTAAAATCTTGCACAATGGGTATGTAATTTTTGAGAAGTCTTTGATGAATCTTCGATAAAACCCAACATGCCCCAAGAAACTACAAATACCTTTTATAGAGATTGGTGGTGGTAGCTTCTCAATTACCTCAATCATTGCCTTGTCGACCTCCAACCCCTTTTGTAAGACCTTGTGGCCTAAAACTAAACCTTCCTTAACCAATAATTGGCATTTCTCCCAGTTTAAGACTAAGTTAGTTTCCACACATCTTTTAAGGGCCTACCCAAGGTGTGCCAAACATGTTTCAAAAGAATTACCCACAAGTGAGAAGTCATCCTTGAAAACTTCTCTTGAATCTTCCACCATGTCAGCAAAAATAGACAACATGCAACACTGAAACACCGCCGGGGCATTACACAAACCAAAAGGCATCCTTTTGAAAGTGAAAGTTCCATAGTGAAAAGTGAAAGTCATTTTCTCTTAATCTTCCGGTACAATAGAGATTTGGTTTTACCCAGAATAACCATCCAAGAAACAATACCATCTGCGCTCCGAAAGCTGATCAAGCCTTTGATCCATAAAAGGCATGGGAAAGTGATCTTTCTCAATCCAAGAATTTAGCTTTCAATAGTCCATGTATACTCTCCATACGGTGACCGGTCTTATGGAAACAAGTTCCCCTTTTTCATTTGGGACTTCGTAACACCTCCTTTCTTAGGTACACATTGCATCGGACTTACCCATTTGCTATCCGCAATAGGGTAAATCACACTTGCATCTAGCCACTTGATTATATCCTTTTTTACCACTTCTTGCATCGGTGGGTTCAATCTTCATTGATGTTCGACACTTGGCTTGGACTCACAATCAAGTTGAATCTTGTGAGTACAAATGTCGGGTGGAATACCAATAATATCAGTGATAGTCCATCCTATAGCCTTGATGTACATTTTCAAAACCTTAAGAAGCAATTTCACTTGCCACTCAAGCAAGTCAGCTACAATTATAACGGGCAAGGTATTATTTGCCCCCTAAAATGCATATTAAAGAAGAGTGGGGAGCACTTTCAACTCAAGCTTAGTTGGTTCGTTTGTGGATGGTTTGGCGAGAGGATTCTCTTGATTCTTTAGATTAATGTCTAGCTTCAATGGATTCCTTGAGTATTTACCTAATCTCAATAGAGAGGCTACCACTTAATCATACCCTTGAGCTTCAGTCTCATCAAAATTTTAAAGAACAGCCTCAAGAGGTTCACTCATACACATCAATCATTGAAACTACATGAATATCAGTCAGTTGTTTAATTGATTTGCACACATTGAAAGTGACCTCATCTTCGTTTACCCGAAACTTCAACATCCACTAGCACTCTCTCGGTTGCTAAAAATGGTTTTCCCAAAATAATGGGAACTTCAACATCAATCAAGAATAAAAAAATTAGCTGGAAAGATAAATCGATCAACCTTCACCAATATGTCATAGTATTCCAACGGGGTGTTTGATCGTCGCCGTAAGAAGCCACATTGTTGTGGATTTTTGTTCACCCATCCCAAGTTGTTTAAAGATTGCATAGGGCATCAAATTTATACTTTCCCCCAAGTCACATAAAACTTTAGCAAATTGAAGCATGCCAATGGTATATGGTATATTGAATGCCCCCGGTCCTCTTTCTTTGTAATCATCTTGCTAGTCATAATGGCACAACAATTATGAGAAACTTCGATTATTTCGAAGTCCATGTTTCTCTTCTTAGTGACCAGATCCTTTATAAATTTTGCATACCCCAGCATCTCCAATAATACTTCCACTAAAGGAAGATTTATTGAAAGTGTCTTAAACATGGATAGGAATTTCTTGAATTTTTATCCTCATTTTTCTTTTTGAGACGTTGAGGAAATGGAGGAGCTATTTTGGGAAGAGGTTGCACTATATTTGGAGTTGAGGTAGCCTTTTCTTTAGCTTTTTGCAACTCTTCGGTGGGGCTTTGCTTAGGACTTTCCTCATTCTCTTTGAGCATATCATTTTTCGGTGCTTGAATGGTCCTCTCTTTCTTATCGACATCTTTTTCTTCTTCAGTAGCATTCATCCTGTTATTACCCTTTACATTACCAACCACTATCTTCCCACTTCGAGTCACAACCGCAAAATCTTTGTCATAGCCCTCAAAGTTGTTGCACACTCAGCTTCACTCCTTTCAAATACCTTGGGTTCCAATTGCTCTGAAAGTAGGCTCAGTTGACCCTCAAGTTGTTTGATTGCATCCGTGTGAGAATTAACTCTATTATTCAATGATGAGAAATCACCTTTCATCTCCTTAAGCATGTCATCAGATTCCTCAACCTTATCTAGGATACGCGACAGCAATTCATCCCTCTTAAGTTACTCGAACTACCCTTTGATCTTGGGCTGTTACTTGATTGCGTGTGGTATTCTTCATGACTCTCTTCTCTCTTCTAAGGGTCATTTTTTTTAGTCCAACCTTGATAGTATTATCTCCGCTCCTCTTCTTTATGTGAGTTCCAACCTTGATTCCCACCCTCGTTTAAATAACTTAGGTGAGAACCCTTCTCAAGTCTAAATACTCTTCTAACCTCGTTGGGTTCACCAACCTTTTCTAGAACTTGTTTTTGTAACAACTCCATTTGGGACATCATTTTTCTAATATTCTCATCCCTCTCTTTCTTCTGGTCAAGTTGCTCTTTTGTCATCCTGAAAGTTAAGGGTGAAACTTGGTCCTCTTGAGTGTATCAGCCTGATTATCTTTGTCATTTCATCAAAGAGTGATGAGGCTACCTCAAATGATTGTAACCTTATCCCTTATTGGGCCAACTGGTCCACTACTCCTTTGTTCACTGACTCTAAACTTCGATAAAAATATTAAAGTATCACATCACCCGGAAGCCCATGATTAGGACATTTTAATAGCAACTTCTGAAATCTCAGCCAAGTTTCATGAATTGGTTCCTCTTCTACCCACTTGAAGTATTGGATGTTGTCCCACAATTTCATCATCTTTGAAGGTGGAAAGAACCTCATGTAGAACGCATCGATAAGCTCCTCCCATGATGAAATGGAGTCTCTCGATAGCCCTGCTAACCACTTGGTTCCCCCATTAAAGAAAAAGGGAACAACCGGAGTCGCATTGATTCTTATGAAATATCCTTGAGTGAGTAAGGACTACATATCTCCACAAAGTTCCGAATGTGCTCATGGGGATTTGCATGATCCAACCCCCCAAATATACCTCTAGGTTGCAAGAGTTGCATCATTGTATTGTTCACATGGAATGCAACATGATTCTCAACTAGAGGTAGGCGAATAGCACCTACGCCCCCCAATAGAGCTTCATTGGCGTGAAAGAAATCACCACCATCATTTTGGGGACCAAGTTGGTTCACGGTGCTTTCATTTGCACTCATCATGTCACCAGATCACAACAGCTCACAAAAAGCAAAGGTAAGTTGATTCAACTACAACACAAAGAAATCACAATTCAAACTTCAATAGAAGAATTCTAAACACCACTCCCCGGCAGCGACACCATTTTGATTAACGCTTAACTACACCTCATTCGGTAATAGGTGTAGACAATCGTAATCTAGTATAAAACCCAACAAGTGAGTTGGGGTCGAACCCACAGGGAGCGGTACAAGTTTGAATTCAATTATGAAGTTGTAAATGATATTTAATCAGTTGTAGGAATGGAAATTATCGAAAATGCTAAAATAAATCGAAGGGGTGACATAAATGTTAGATGAGGGAATTGACTATCAAGTAGCAACTAAAGCAATCACAAACAACAAGGAGAATCAAGTAATTAAGAGATACTCAGGAGAATGACCGACTAACTATCAATTTCTCTAAATGGGTGCTTGGTAATTACTAATGGTTTCTAAATATTAGCTGGTAGGCTAGACCTTAGATGCAATAGCTTTCTCTCAAACAACTATTATGATTCAGGTGAGTTCTCTCGAACATCAACAAGCTTCACACTATAAACAGCCCAAAACCTCACTTTACCTACTCTCTTGAGCTAGATATGTAGAATTAAGCTTAGAATTCACTCTCTCTCGAGCTGAACGCACAACAACCCAATAACTACAAATGCTAATTTAAAACCTTGGTTTTACACCTCTCTCTCAAGCAAGCATAAAACACTAAACAAGATTGAAATAAACATTCCAGTGCATCAATTTAACACTAGCTATAAATCAAACCCACTTCAAAATAGCAATAAGATTAATAATCCCTAACACCCATCAGCTAAATCAGACAATTAGTCACATAGTCACACCCTCAAGTATAGGGGTTTTAGATATTCATCGTAACAACTAAGAATTCAATACCTATTACATTTTACATGGCTGGGTATGGATCTCCAAACTCTTAAAATGATTCAATGTAGCTACAATTACAAAACCCAATTCAAAATCTACTTGAAAGCTTCCACTACTAAAAAAACAGTGAATACCGACCTAAAAACAAGTAGTCAGTTTTTATGCAAAATAAAGAGGGAAAACAAAATTCCGACCTCTGGAGGTCGGAATTTTTCCCTAAAAAATGAATTACAATAAAAACCGACCTCTTGATGTCGGTATTAATAAAATAAATAAATAACAATATTTTTTTTTCTCAATTAAATATAAAAAACAAAATTGAGAAATATTTTGATTTAATTTTATTAACTTCCGAAGGACGGTTTTGCGTAAATAAATCGTCTTTCAGATGACAGTTTATATAAATAAAATTAATATAAAATACCGACCTCATGTGGTCGGTATTTTTATTTCATCCAAATACTTAGCGACATTAGGAGGTCGGTTAGTTTATTACACAATAGTTTATGCAAAATAAAGCAGGAAAATAAAATACCGACATCTGGAGGTTAGAATTTTAAAAATACAAAAATATAATTACCGACCTCCGGAGATTAGAATTTAAAAAATACAAAAAATAAAAAATTCCGACCTCAGGAGGTTGAAATTTAAAAGATACAAAAAATAAAATTACCGACCTCCGAAGGTCAGAGTTTAAAAAATACAAAAATAAAAATACCGACCTCTGGAGGTCAGAATTTAAATAATACAAAAATAAAAATACCGACCTTCGGAGGTTGGAATTTAAAAAATACAAAAATAAACTCCGGAGGTCGGAATTTGAAAAATACAAAAATAAAATTACCGACCTCCGGAGGTCAGAATTTCAAAAATACAAAAATAAAAATACCAACCTCCGGAGGTCGGAATTTAAAAAATACAAAAATAAAATTACCGACCTCCGGAGGTCAGAATTTCAAAAATACAAAAATAAAAATACCGACCTCTGGAGGTCGGAATTTAAAAAATACAAAAATAAAATTACCGACCTCCCGAGGTCAGAATTTTAAAAATACAGAAATCAAAATACCGACCTCTGGAGGTCGGTATATTTCAATACAATGAAAACCGACCTCTTGATGTCGGTATTAAATAAAATAAATAAATAAATATATTTTATTTTTTTCTCAATTAAATATATTGATTTAATTTTATCATCTTTCGGAGGACGATTTTGCGTAAAATAAAAAACAAAAAAATATATTATAATACCGACTTCCGAAAGTTGATAAAATTAAATAGTATGTAATTAAATTAATTTTCATTAAATAAATCGTCTTAGGATGTGATTTTATATAAGTTAAAAAATAAATTAATACAAAATACCGACCTCATGAGGTCGGTATTTTTATTTCATCTAATTACTTTTAATAACAGCGACATCCGGAGGTCGGTTTGTTAAAACTGTTCCTATAAATCATAATTTTGCTAGCATAATACTAAATTTTCATTCTACACATACAATTAATTGTTTAAAAGAGTGTAACAATTTTGTATAGTTTTATAAATAAAAAGTTAAAATTCATGGAATAAATAAAAAAATATCTATAATCCATATTTAGAGTATGAAACTACGTTGATATGAATTAAGAGATAATTATACTTATATTTGCAGAGTAATGTACAAATTCTATCAGTCTGTTGTCAAATGATGAACTTAATATATCATGTCATGATGTAGAGGTGAATAGTTAATTAACATATAATATAATCTATTTGAGTATGAAATGCGAGATAATATTATTATATACGTTCGATCTTGAATGGATGTCAAGTGTTGTGATAAAATCGTAGGCAATGATGACATGTAAAGGATAATTCATCGGAGTATGAAATACGTTGATTAATTATATATACTCACTGAGTAGTTTAGCAAATCAAGTCTTATATATATATATATATATATATATATATATATATATATATATATATATATATATATATTAGTGGCTCATATATGAAATACATTATCAATTAAAGAAATACCGATGATCAATTCAGGGAGATTTATATATTAAATTTGATATTGATAAACTTTAATTTGTTGAGTGATAAAATTAAATTTATATAATTAGGAGGTATATAATTTAAATTTATAAAATTAACTTGATCAATAAAATTAAATTTATTAAAGTAAACTTCTGTTGAATTTATATAATTAGGAGGTATATATATATATATATATATATATATATATATATGTAATTTTAATTTATAAAATTAATTTTAATTAATAAAATCAACCTCAAGAGATGAGTTTATATTAAAATAAATTAATAAATACCGACCTTAAGAAGTCGGTATATTTAAATTATTAGTTTATTTAAATAATATCAACATCCCGTGGTCGGTAAATTAACACTTCTCTTAAAAAAAGAATGATATAGTATCAAAACCCTAAGGCATCTCTCACTCCACTCTCAGTCCTCTCTCTCACCCTGATCCACCCCCATCTTGCCCATCGGGCTTACTTTTCAAAGTGATCTTTCTCGATTTTGGAACGGAAAGGCTTGGTTGAAGGCAAAATTTGGTGTAATTCGGTATTAAATAAATAAATAAAAATATTTTATTTTTTCTCAATTAAATATTAAAAACAAAATTGAGAAATATTTTGAATTAATTTTATTTAAATCGTCTTCCGGAGGATGGTTTTGTGTAAAATAAAAAAATAAAAAATTATAATATGGACTTCCGGAAGTTGGTAAAATTAAATAGTATGTAATTATATTAATTTTCATTAAAATATTTATATAGTACTTCCAAAAAAATTAATAAATTAATATTTTCTTTCAATAAATCGTCATCCGAATGATGATTAATTTCAAAAATACAAAAATAAAAATACCGACCTCCGGAGGTCGGAATTTAAATAATACAAAAATAAAAATACCGACCTCCGGAGGTCGGATTTTAAAAAATACAAAAAAAAAAAATACCGACCTCCGGAGGTCATTTAAAAAATACAAAAATAAAATTACCGACCTCCCGAGGTCAGAATTTAAAAAATACAAAAATAAAAATACCGACCTCAGGAGGTTGGTATTTTTATGGAATCTAAATAATACAAAAATAAAAATACCGACCTCCGGAAGTCGGAATTTAAAAATACAAAAATAAAATTACCGACCTCGGGAGGTCGGAATTTAAAAAATACAAAAATAAAAATACCGACCTCCGGAGGTCAGAATCTAAATAATACAGAAATAAAAATACCGACCTCCGGAGGTCGGAATTTAAAAAATACATAAATAAAATTACCAACCTCCGGAGGTCAGAATTTCAAAAATACAAAAATAAAAATACCGACCACCGGAGGTTGGAATTTAAAAAATACAAAAATAATTTACCGATTTTCAAAAATACAAAAATAAAAATACCTACCTCCGGAGGTCGGAATTTAAAAAATACAAAAATAAAATTACCGACCTCCCGAGGTCAGAATTTTAAAAATACAGAAATCAAAATACCGACCTCTGGAGGTCGGTATTTTTCAATACAATCAAAACCGACCTCTTGATGTCGGTATTAAATAAAATAAATAAATAACTATATTTTATTTTTTTCTCAATTAAATATATTGATTTAATTTTGTTGTCTTTCAGAGGACGATTTTGCGTAAAATAAAAACCAAAAAAAATATATTATAATACTGACTTCCGAAAGTTGGTAAAATTAAATAGTATGTAATTAAATTAATTTTCATTAAATAAATCGTCTTTCGGATGACAGTTTTATATAAGTTAAAAAATAAATTAATATAAAATACCGACCTCATAAGGTCAGTATTTTTATTTCATCTAATTACTTTTAATAAAAGCGACATCCGGAGGTGGGTTTGTTAAAACTGTTCCTATAAATCATAATTTTGCTAGCATAATACTAAATTTTTATTCTACACATACAATTAATTGTTTAAAAGAGTGTAACAATTTTGTATACTTTTATAAATAAAAAGTTAAAATTCATGGAATGAATAAAAAAATATCTATAATCCATATTTAGAGTATGAAACTACGTTGATATGAATTAAGAGATAATTATACTTATATATATTTGTAGAGTAATGTACAAATTATATCAGTCTGTTGTCAACTGATGAACTTAATATATCATGTCATGATGTACAAGTGAATAACTAATTAACATATAATATAATCTATTTGAGTATGAAATGCGAGATAATATTATTATATACCTTCGATCATGAATGGATGTCAAGTGTTGTGATAATATCGTAGGCAATGATGACATGTAAAAGATAATTCATCGGAGTATGAAATACGTTGATTAATTATATATACTCACTGAGTAGTTTAACAAATCAAGTCTTATATATATATATATATATATCAGGGAGATTTATATATTAAATTTGATATTGATAAACTTTAATTTGTTGATCGATAAAATTAAATTTATATAATTAGGAGGTATATAATTTAAATTTATAAAATTAACTTGATCAATAAAATTAAATTTATTAAATTAAACTTCTGTTGATGTGTAGTTAAATTAAATTTAGAGAAAATGCTCTAAAACCCCCCCAACCTATACCCGAAATCCCAACTACACACTCTAACTTCACGGGTGTCCTATCACCCCCCTAAACTATTTAAAACCAAATCATTTTAATAAAATTTCCACGTGTCAAACGCGTGCAGTTCCACGTGTCAAACGCGTGCATTTCACTTATCAACATAAAATGTGGTTGTGAATTTTTAGGTGTGTAATTATTTCAATTTTTAATAGTTTAGGGGCGTGATAATTTAGTTTTAAACAGTTTAGGGGGGTGATAGGACACCCGTGAAGTTAGAGTGTTTAGTTGGAATTTCGGGTATAGGTTGGGGGGGTTTTAGACCATTTTATCTTAAATTTATATATATATATATACATATATATATATATATATATATATAACATTTTAATTTATAAATGTAATTTTAATTAATAAAATCAACCTCAAGAGATGGGTTAATATTAAAATAAATTAATAAATACCGACCTTAAGAGGTCAGTATATTTAAATTATTATTTTATTTAAATAATATCAACATCCCGTGGTCGGTAAATTAATCAGTTAAAAAAAGAGTGATATAGTATAAAAACCCTAAGGCATCTCTCACTCCACTCTCAGTCCTCTCTCTCACCCTGACCCACCCCCATCTTGCCCATCGGGCTTACTTTTCAAAGTGATCTTTCTCTATTTCGGAACGGAAAGGCTTGGTTGAAGGCAAAATTTGGTGTAATTCGGTATTAAATAAATAAATAAATAAATAAAAATATTTTATTAAACAAAATTGAGAAATATTTTGAATTAATTTTATTTAAATCGACTTCCAGAGGATGGTTTTGTGTACAATAAACTAATAAAAAATTATAATATGGACTTTTGAAAGTCGGTAAAATTAAATAGTATGTAATTATATTAATTTTCATTAAAATATTTATATAGTACTTCCAAAAAAATTAATAAATTAATATTTTCTTTAAATAAATCGTCATCCGAATGACGATTAATTTCAAAAATACAAAAATAAAAATACCGACCTCCGGAGGTCGAAATTTAAATAATACAAAAATAAAAATACCGACCTCCGGAGGTCGGAATTTAAAAAATACAAAAATAAAATTACCGACCTCCGGAGGTCAGAATTTCAAAAATACAAAAATAAAAATACTGACCTCCGGAGGTTAGAATTTAAATAATACAAAAATAAAAATATCGACCTTCGGAGGTCGGAATTTTAAAAATACAAAAATAAAATTACTGACCTCCGGAGGTCAGAATTTCAAAAATACAATAATAAAAATACCGATCTCCGGAGGTCGGAATTTAAAAAATACAAAAATAAAATTACCGACCTCCGGAGGTCAAAATTTCAAAAATACAAAAATAAAAATACTGACCTCCGGAGGTCGGAATTTAAAAAATACAAAAATAAAATTACCGACCTCCCGAGGTCAGAATTTTAAAAATACAGAAATCAAAATACCGACCTCTGGAGGTCGGTATTTTTTCAATACAATAAAAACCGACCTATTGATGTCATTATTAAATAAAATAAATAAATAACTATATTTTATTTTTTTCTCAATTAAATATATTGATTTAATTTTATCGTCTTTCAGAGGATGGTTTTGAGTAAAATAAAAAACAAAAAAATATATTATAATACCGACTTCCGAAAGTTGGTAAAATTAAATAGTATGTAATTAAATTAATTTTCATTAAATAAATCATCTTCCGAATGACAGTTTTATATAAGTTAAAAAATAAATTAATATAAAATACCGATCTCATGAGGTCAGTATTTTTATTTCATCTAATTACTTTTAATAAAAGCGACATCCGGAGGTCGGTTTGTTAAAACTGTTCCTATAATCATAATTTTGCTAGCATAATACTAAATTTTCATTTTACACATACAATTAATTGTTTAAAAGAGTGTAACAATTTTGTATACTTTTATAAATAAAAGGTTAAAATTCATGGAATAAATAAAAAAAATATCTATAATCCATATTTAGAGTATGAAACTACGTTGATATGAATTAAGAGATAATTATACTTATATTTGTAGAGTAATGTACAAATTCTATCAGTCTGTTGTCAAATGATGAACTTAATATATCATGTCATGATGTAGAGGTGAATAGCTAATTAACATATAATATAATCTATTTGAGTATGAAATGCGAGATAATATTATTATATACGTTCGATCATGGATGGATGTCAAGTGTTATGATAATATCGTAGGCAATGATGACATGTAAAAGATAATTCATCGGAGTATGAAATACGTTGATTAATTATATATACTCACTGAGTAGTTTAACAAATCAAGTCTTATATATATCTATATATATATATATATCTATATATATATATATATATATATATATATATATATATATATATATATATATATATTAGTGGCTCAGATATGAAATACATTATCAATTAAAGAAATACCGATGATCAATTCAGGGAGATTTATATATTAAATTTGATATTGATAAACTTCAATTTGTTGAGTGATAAAATTAAATTTATATAATTAGGAGGTGTATAATTTAAATTTATAAAATTAACTTGATCAATAAAATTAAATTTATTAAATTAAACTTCTGTTGATGTGTAGTTAAATTAAAATTTTATATATATATATATATATATATATATATATAATATTTTAATTTATAAATGTAATTTTAATTAATAAAATCAACCTCAAGAGATGAGTTTATATTAAAATAAATTAATAAATACCGACCTTAAGAGGTCGGTATATTTAAATTATTATTTCATTTAAATAATATCAACATCCCGTGGTCGGTAAATTAAACACTTCTCTTAAAAAAAGAATGATATAGTATCAAAACCCTAAGGCATCTGTCACTCCACTCTCAGTCCTCTCTCTCACCCTGACCCATCCCCATATTGCCCATCGGGCTTACTTTTCAAAGTGATCTTTCTCGATTTCGGAACGGAAAGGCTTGGTTGAAGGCAAAATTCGGTGTAATTCGATATTAAATAAATAAATAAATAAATAAAAATATTTTATTTTTTCTCAATTAAATATTAAAAACAAAATTGAGAAATATTTTGAATTAATTTTATTTAAATCGTCTTCCGAAGGATGGTTTTGTGTAAAATAAAAAAATAAAAAATTATAATATGGACTTCTGAAAGTCAGTAAAATTAAATAGTATGTAATTATATTAATTTTCATTAAAATATTTATATAGTGACTTCCAAAAAAATTAATAAATTAATATTTTCTTTAAATAAATCGTCATCCGAATGACGGTTTTATATAAGTTAAAATATAAATTAATATAAAATACCGACCTTCCGTTGTCAATATTATTTAATTAACCTGATTACTTTTTATTTATCTTAAAATTTAATGTGATACCGACCTCATGAGGTCGGTATTTTTTATTAAATCTAATTACTTTTAATAAAAGCGACATTTGGAGGTTGGTTTTATGAAATACATTTATTAATTATATACTTCTCGAGTAGTTTGACAAATCAAGTCTTATATATTAGTGGTAATGTACAAATTCTATCAATCCGTCGTCAAATCATGAACTTAAAATCTCATGTAATGATGTAGAGGTGAAGTGCTAACATATAATCCATTTGAGTATGAAATGTGAGATAATATTCGTAAAATGTCATGATAACAATTAATTATAAACTTTATATTTATATAATTAATTGTTTAATTATTTGTACGTATAACCTTCAATGTCTTATTTCATTTTATGAAATAGACAATAGAACGTAGTAAATTACTGTACAAAGCAAGTAATTCTATCAAGATTATTATGTTCGATCTTGAATGGATGTCAAGTGTAGTGATCATATCGTAGGCAATGACATGGAAAGGATAATTCATTGCAGTATGAAATATTTTAATTAATTATATACTCCTCGAGCAGTTTAACAAATGTAGTCTTATATATTAGTGGTTCAGATATGAAATACATTATCAATTAAAGAAATACCGATGATCAATTCAAGGAGATTTCTATATTAAATTTGATATTGATAAATTATCAATAAAATTAAATTTATATAATTAGAAGGTATATAATTTAGATTTATAAAAATTAAATTGATCAATAAAAATTAAATTTATTAAATTAAACTTTTGTTGATGCGTAGTTAAATTAATTTAAATATATATAATATACATATATAATTGTAATTAATAAAATCGGCCTCAAGAGGTGAGTTTATATTAAAACAAATTATTAAATACTGAACTTAAGAGGTCAGTATATTTAAATTATTATTTAATTTAAATAATACCGACATTCCGTGATCGGTAAATTAACACTTCTTTTTAAAAAAGAATTATAATCTCAAAACCTTTTAATTCTTTTTTTTCACTCCAAGCTCTCCCACTCCTCTCTCACGTCGTCCGACAAGCACAGATCCCCGACCGCCTTGACCTCACAGATTCCAGACCAGCGCAGCAGCAGGAGGTGGCGCCACCATCCCGACCGGTGCGCCGCCTCGATC
Organism: Solanum pinnatisectum; assembly: GCA_035578085.1. Classification (NCBI taxonomy): domain Eukaryota; kingdom Viridiplantae; phylum Streptophyta; class Magnoliopsida; order Solanales; family Solanaceae; genus Solanum; species Solanum pinnatisectum. Next base: position 13,972,564 of record CM069082.1, on the reverse strand, counting down.
AACAGCGCTAAGACTGACAACGCTGCAGCGAAGCCGTAGCTCGCGCTGGCGGCTCCCGTAGCTCGCACTGCACTTTCACGCGACCGCAGCGGAGAGGTCACTGGAGCCTTCATCTCGACCGGCGCCACCTCCATCCCGACCCACTGCCCTTCTCCTTTAATTCAAGGTTAGGGTTTCATAATATTAGTTTTAATTTCTTTCAATTTGAGTGTTGAATTTGTTAATTAGTGTATTGAATTGGTTTTTTTATTGATTGTTAGTTAATTAGTAAGTGAATGATTTAGGGTTTTTGATTGTTAGTTTGAATTAGGGATTATTTGATTGTTAGTTTGTGTTTGTTGATTGTGAATTGAAAATTTTAATGTTAGAGTTAGTTTGAATTATATTTGGGGAGTTGTTTGAATTTGGGTATTATTTGAGTTAGTTTGAATTATTATTGAGATTTTAGGACTAATAGTTTGAATTTGGGATTAGGAATAGCTAGCTAGTTTGAATTTAGTATTTTAGCACTAGTTAGGTTTTGGGATTTTAGGACTAGTTTGAATTTGTGATTTTAAGACAAGTTTGAATTTTGAATTTAGGACTAGTTTCAATTATTATTGAGATTTTAGGACTACTAATAGTTTCAATTTGGGATTTTAGCATTATAGTTTGGTTTTTGAATTCTAGGAGTACTTTCAATTTGTGATTTTAAGACTAGTTTGAATTTGGAATTTAGAACTAATGGTTTGAATTATATTTGATATTTTTGGCTAATTAACAGTTTGAATTTCGGAAACTAGCTAGCTAGTTTGAATTTGGAACTAATTAGCTTGAATATATAACTAATTAAGTTTAAAAATTAGATATGAACTTGAATTGAAACTTGAACTTACTAAAACTTGAATATATATATAAAACTAATATTCTTGGATTTGAAGTTTATATTTAACTAAACTTGAATATTATTGATGACAAAATTGATTTTCTTGCAATATCTATTTGTGTCCATCTAGTGTTGACACTTAGCTTTAATTTAGGAATAATGTGTTTGTTAAGCGTAAGTACCAACACTAGTTGATCCTATTAATGACAAAATTGATTTTCTTGCAAGATCGATTTGTGTCCATCTATTCATGTGGGTGTGTTCTTTCATTTTCTATGTTGATGCTTGTTTTCAAATTGGCTCGTATTTAGGAAATAGGCAGTTGACGAATCTCAATGTTGCTGTGTGTTTGTGCTATGTAGTAACTAATAATTATTGAATCTTTTTCTAGTGTTGAAAGAGTTGATTTTGCGGGCTAGGCAACTAAGGAAGCTCAACATCAAAAAAAGTTGATACAAGCTTCTTTCATCAAAGTAGAAGATAAGGTTTGGTGTTTCTAAATTTCTAAAGTTCAAGTACAATTTCTTTTTATAATGTGTTTGTGTCCTTCTAGTATTGATACTTCGTTTAAATTTTGTGATAATTTGTTTGTGTCCATCGAATGTTTGTTTAGCATAATTAAGTACCAACACTACTTGATCCTATTGATGACAAAATTGATTTTCTTGCAAGATCAATTTGTGTCCATCTAGTGTTGACACTTAACTTTAATTTAATGTGTTTGTTCAGCATAAGCACCAACACTAGTTGATCCTATTGATGACAAAATTGATTTTCTTGCAAGATCGATTTGTGTCCATATAGTGTTGATGCTTAGCTTTAGTTTAGGAATAATGTGTTTGTTAAGCATAATTAAGTACCAACACTAGTTGATCCTATTGATGACAAAATTGATTTTCTTGCAAGATCGATTTATGTCCATCTAGTGTTGATACTTAACTTTAATTTAATGTGTTTGTTAAGCATAAGTACCAACACTAGTTGATCCTATTGATGACAAAATTGATTTTCTTGCAAGATCGATTTGTGTCCATCTACTGTTGATGCTTAGCTTTAGTTTAGGAATAATGTGTTTGTGAAGCATAATTCAGTACCAACACTAGTTGATCCTATTGATGACAAAATTGATTTTCTTGCAAGATCGATTTGTGTCCATCTAGTGTTGACACTTAACTTTAATTTAATGTGTTTGTTAAGCATAAGTACCAACACTAGTTGATCTTATTGATGACAAAATTGATTTTCTTGCAAGATCGATTTGTGTCCATCTAGTGTTGATGCTTAGCTTTAGTTAGTGAATTTAGTTGTTGGAATTAAGTCAAAACTAATGTAGTTAAAGTTAAAAAGTTGTTTTGTTGTTTAAATGAGTTAAAATAAATAATGTTGTTTAGTTGGAGGATTTAGTTGTTGGAATTAAGTCAAAACTAAACTATTTAAAGTTGTTAAGTTATTTAAATTAGTTATAATAAATAATGTGGTTTAGTTAGTGAATTTAGTTGTTGGAATTAAGTCAAAACTAATGTAGTTAAAGTTAAAAAGTTGTTAAGTTATTTAAACAAGTTAAAATAAATAATGTGGTTTAGTTAGAGAATTTAGTTGTTGGAATTAAGTCAAAACTAATGTAGTTGAAGTTAAAAAGTTGTTAAGTTATTTAAACAAGTTAAAATAAATAATGTCGTTTAGTTGGTGAATTTAGTTGTTGGAATTAAGTCAAAACTAATGTAGTTAAAGTTAAAAAGTTGTTAAGTTATTTAAACAAGTTAAAATAAATAATGTCGTTTAGTTGGTGAATTTAGTTGTTGGAATTAAATCAAAACTAATGTAGTTAAAGTTAAAAAGTTGTTAAGTTGTTTCAAAAAGTTAAAATAAATAATGTCGTTTAGTTGGTGGATTTAGTTGTTGGAATTAAATCAAAACTAATGTAGTTAAAGTTAAAAAGTTGTTAAGGTGTTTAAATAAGTTAAAATAAATAATGTGGTTTAGTTAGTGAATTTAGTTGTTGGAATTAAGTCAAAACTATTGTAGTTAAAGTTAAAAATTTGTTAAGTTATTTAAACAAGTTAAAATAAATAATGTCGTTTAGTTAGTGAATTTAGTAGTTGGAATTAAATCAAAACTAATGTAGTTAAAGTTAAAAAGTTGTTAAGTTATTTAAACAAGTTAAAATAAATAATGTCGTTTAGTTAGTGAATTTAGTTGTTGGAATTAAGTCAAAACTAATGTAGTTAAAGTTAAAAAGTTGTTAAGTAATTTAAACAAGTTAAAATAAATAATGTGGTTTAGTTAGTGAATTTAGTTGTTGGAATTTAATCAAAACTAATGTAGTTAAAGTTAAAAAGTTGTTAAGGTGTTTAAATAAGTTAAAATAAATAATGTCGTTTAGTTGGTGGATTTAGTTGTTGGAATTAAATCAAAACTAATGTAGTTAAAGTTAAAAAGTTGTTAAGGTGTTTAAATAAGTTAAAATAAATAATGTGGTCTAGTTAGTGAATTTAGTTGTTGGAATTAAGTCAAAACTAATGTAGTTAAAGTTAAAAAGTTGTTAAGTTATTTAATCAAGTTAAAATAAATAATGTCGTTTAGTTGGTGAGTTTAGTTGTTGGAATTAAGTCAAAACTAATGTAGTTATAGTTAAAAAGTTGTTAAGTTATTTAAACAAGTTAAAATAAATAATGTGGTTTAGTTAGTGAATTTAGTTGTTGGAATTAAGTCAAAACTAATGTAGTTAAAGTTAAAAAGTTGTTAAGTTATTTAAACAAGTTAAAATAAATAATGTCGTTTAGTTGGTGAGTTTAGTTGTTGGAATTAAGTCAAAACTAATGTAGTTATAGTTAAAAAGTTGTTAAGTTATTTAAACAAGTTAAAATAAATAATGTGGTTTAGTTAGTGAATTTAGTTGTTGGAATTAAGTCAAAACTAATGTAGTTAAAGTTAAAAAGTTGTTAAGTTATTTAAACAAGTTAAAATAAATAATGTCATTTAGTTGGTGACTTTAGTTGTTGGAATTAAATCAAAACTAATGTAGTTCAAGGTTACTCACATCAAGAAGAGTACGAACCACACAGAAGAAGAAAGATGGATTGAGCCATGTGCTCAAGAGACATATGTAAGAACTCCATTCAAACTAATTTTTTTTTCTTTTCCTTGTATATATTACATTCTTATTCGTAGAGTTCTTTGTTTAAATTACAGGATAAGTATATACGAATATCTCAGGAATATCATAGTACTCTACCTCTTGAGAGTCGGGACATACCATTTACACAAGAAGAAAACGAGAATCTTTGGAAACATAGTGCTGGTGAACTGATTAGAGGTTCAGTCTACGGCTATCCAGAAAAGGCGTATCAGAAGAAGAAGTCTTGGTATTGTGGTTCATCATCCTCAAGCTTCGATGGCGGGGATAGAAAGACAATATCTGCCATGGAGAGTAAGATAGCTTATCTCAATGCCGAGCTTGCTGCTGTAGCCGAAAGAGAGAAAAAGAGAGAAGAAAGAGAGAAGAAGAGAGAAGAGGAGATTGCGGCAGCAAAAGAGGTAGAGAACAAGAGGTATGCAGCGCTTCAAGCCCAACTTACTTTTCTTTTTGAATCAGGAAATATTCTTCCTTCATGTCCTGCTAGCAGTGATGGATCTGATCAAGAGGGTGATGAGAATGATAAGTCTGATAAGGAGAGTGATCAGGGTGATGAGGAGTAGTTGTATCTATTTGACATTTTAGACTTCTATATTTTGGAATTGTTTGATTGTATTTTGAAATAGTTTAATGTATATGTTGAAAATATTGTGTTGTTTTGGTTGGATGAAGTTTATATTCTTTGGGTTGTTTTGGTATAAATATGCAGGTGGCCAATTATAATTACAACAATTTGCTGCCAGTTTTATAGCAGAAAACCGACCTCTGGAGGTCGAAATTTCAAAAGTAAAAAAATTAAAATACCGACCTCCTTAGGTCGGAATTTCAAAAGTAAAAAAATTAAAATACCGACCTCCGGAGGTCGGAATTTTAAAAATACAAAAATAAAATTACCGACCTCCGGAGGTCGGAATTTGAAAAATAAAAGAATAAAAATACCGACCTCCGGAGGTCAAAATTTAAAAAATAGAAAAATAAAATTACTGACCTTCGGAGGTCGGAATTTTAAAAATACAAAAATAAAATTACCGACCTCCGGAGGTCGGAATTTTAAAAATACAAAAACAAAATTACCGACCTCCGGAGGTCGGAATTTGAAAAATAAAAGAATAAAAATACCTACCTCCGAAGGTCGGAGTTTAAAAAATAGAAAAATAAAATTACCGACCTACGGAGGTCGGAATTTGAAAAATATAAAAATAAAAATACCAACCTCTGGAGGTCGGAATTTTAAAAATACAAAAATAAAATTACCGACCTCCGGAGGTCGAAATTTCAAAAATACAAAAATAAAAATACCGACCTCCGGAGGTCGGAATTTATATATTAAAAATAAAAAAAGTAACAAATACCGACATCTGAAAGTCGAAAAATAAATTAATGAATTTTCTGACTTAAAATAAAAACCGACCTCGAGAGGTCGGTATTGAATAGCAACCAAGCTTTTTCCGACCTAAGCTGGGATGTTGGTTTTAGGTTAGAATTACAGGGAATACCGACCTCCGGAGGTCGGTATTTTTAGGTCGGTATTCACTGTTTTTTTAGTAGTGTTCAAAACTAAACAAGAACAGTGTTTTTCATTCTGGGTATGAGTTTCCCAATGTTTGGATGCCTTTTTCCTGTTCAAAAAATCAATATATACTGATTCAAAATTTGGCCTTTTGGGGCAAATCGGTGAGCTAAGTCGTGCTTTGCCGATGGGTTGGTTACTTGCCAATCGCCTCTGTCCATCACCTTCTTGTCTCGAGTTTTCATCTAATATGCACTGTGATGTTAGGCAGTGTATGTCGGGGTCGCCGATGGATTCCACGATGTGCCCTTTGCTCCTTTGGATCGCCAATTTTCTTGCATCTTCATTGAACATTCTATAAATTTTAGTGGTCTAAACTCTCTTCACCGATCCAATCGGCACGTCGTCGATAGGGCTTAACCTTCACCCAATTTCTCTCATCCCTAGGGCTAGCATGCTAGAATTTGGGGTGAGCTAAAGAGCCACTCGGAGGTTCACCGAGTGGTCTTAGCGATCACCAGGATCGCTTTTCTTCACTTCTTCAGCTTGTTAGCTCCGTTTTGCCTAGTAGTGTCCTTGCCTTGTTCCTTAGCCTTCATAACTGAAATCAATAGTTTAACATTAATTTAGAGCATAAATTAGGCATTTGAGGACACTTAAACTATCAAAACAAAGCCCTAAATGAGTCGAATCTTGGATTCATCAATCCACAATAACCAGTCACTACAATCATCAATTAATAGTTTTAATTCTAAAACCTCTTGCTGAAGCAAGCTTTGAATGCTAATCTAGAACTGTATTTGCAATTAAAACTCAACTATTAATTGAACCCGTTTCAAATCGATAATAAAATCAGTAAATACTAACACCCATAAGCTAATTGGAACATTCAATCACATGATCACACCCCCAAGAATGGGGGTTTTAGTCACACATAGTAAATAGCAAGAAATTGCTACCAACTGTGTTTTCCATCAGCTTGGGCAACAATCCACAAGTCTTCAAAACAAATTTAAACCCTATATCTCTACTCAAAAACTCAAAGAACACTGAAAAAACCAAATTTGCTCCACGTAAGATAGCCAAAGTATGGTTGAGCAATCGACATGATATATTTGCTCACATTCCAGGTGAAGGTCATAATTTGCAGGAACATTATATGGTCTTAATAAAAAGAGTAGCGTGAAAGATTCGCCAGGTGTGAAATTCCAATGTTAGGAATCAAAAAGCCAGAACTAGACAATGTGGGAACTCTCCAAAAGCTCTAGAACTCATGAACACCCTTTTCATTTTTTGAAAATTGCATTATACGTTTCCAGATTTTTATTTTTGGAGCCACTCGGCGAAACAAGTTGGACCTCGCCGACCAGGCTGGCAGTCCGCCGAGTGTTCCTTCCATCGCCTTCTTGGCCTAGCCTTGCATCACTTCCCTTTGGTGACTTTAGGCAATCACAATTAGCATCGTCGATCCGTTCGGCGCTTCGCCGAAATGCCATTCTCCTCGTCGAGTTGGCTTTGTCCATGGGATGGCCTATTGTGACTTTTGGCAAGCTGAAGAGGCACTCGGTGACTCACCGAGTGGCTTTGGTGATCATCAGCCTTGCTTTTCTTCGATTCTTTCAATCCTTTTTGCCCGGTAATGTCCTTTCCTTGCTCTTTTACCTTCATTGCTGCAAATTAGTAGTATAGCATTAGTTTAGCTCATAAAATAGGCATTGAGGACACTAAAACTCTAGATATTAAGCCCTAAATGAGTTGAAATCGCTGACTCATAAATACCCTCAACTTAACCTTTTACTTATCCTTAAGTAAAACACAAGATCAATCAGTTCAATAGAGATTTCTACAAATAGTGCTACTCAAGACTCAACATGAATGAACATGAGGTTCAATCTACCCATGCAATGTTCAATTGTGCACTATAAGTTTTAAACTGTGACTAGCCATCATCAAATATAAATCGAGGTCACAATACTTGCTTCAAGTGAAAATTCAAGCTCAACAAAAGTATATGAATGAATGATTCCATGCTCACACAAAGCTCATCAAAATTTCAGAATTAAGGAATCAAAAACAACTCTCAAAGATAAACACATGCATGATTCTACCCATAGGTTTGCCCATATTTTCCAATCAACATGACATTAGGCTCAATCAAGATCACAAAGGTCTTTCAAGGCTTGTAACGGGGTTGAGGGTAAAGGTATAATCATTTTGGCTTAGTAACTTCTACCTTCATGAATCATGGCATGCATTCCACTTTTGCTCATTTTCCTTCAATCCTTTTGATTTTCACAATCCACCCTATGTTCTTTTAAGCATGACTCATTGGATACCGCATTTCTTTTATCCATTGTACAAGCTTTATTGCAACATTTTCTTTTTCAATCTTTTTCTTCTTTTGCTTTTCTTTTTTTTTTTTTTATTTGGAGGGGTTCCATCTTTTTCAACATGATCCTTCAAGGGTGAATTTCTAAAACATTTTTTACCACACCCCCAACTTAGGCTTTTGGCCTAAGTCTTCTATTCAAAAGGACCAATGCTTCATGAAGGTTTTAGGTGAGAATGAAAGAGGTCAAATGTGCTCAAGTTTCATCCAAAGAAAATGATAGGCTCAAATGGTGCCAAGCTAGGTTCACACTCTCACAAGGTTGTCACAAAGAGGTAAAATGACAATTTGGTTCACTCTCCACAAATTGTGCCTAAGATCATCTCTATCATTCACCTAGTTTAGTCGATTGGACAAACGGGGGAAAGTTCTAGGTATTATCAAGCACATATTTCAAGACAATATCACCATACAAGGCATTCAATACAATCATCAATTAAGACTCTACAATTTTAGCTCACATGCAACGATCATCACAAGATTCATTTCAACAATCAACCAATAAAAATGAAATGCTAAGAGTTCACACATGACTTATGCAACTCAAATTTGCCTCATTAGAATTGCACACACATATCATTCAATCAAGAGCACTATTCAAGTCATCGATATTAATCGCAACTGATACTCTATGCAAGAGAACAACCACATTCACAAACATCAAGAGGTGAAATTTTTAATTTGGATCAAAACCAACATTCACATAAAAAACCATAAATCGATAGTCACAAAAAGTAAGCATTCACAACAAGCTATAAAAAAAACTTATCCACAAAAACAACCCAAAGGAGAAAGGTATGAAGATACCTCACCCCTCCAAACAAAACTAACAATTGTCCTCAATTTGAAAGAAATAAGTAGTCTCAACATGAAAACTGAAAGAGAGTCAAGATACCCCTGTCATGCTAGGCCTGAGGCGAACTCTGCATTTGTGGCACTCTCTCAATCTTGGAATCATTGACCGGTTCAGCTCCATCATTCGCTCCACTAGAGCCCACCATCGATATATCTCGAATAGAGTCCTCCCTAGCTATCTGCACCATCGCGCCCTCTAGGTCCTCCAGGTTATTGTATACTGATGCATCTCGTGTGCCAAGCTCCTCCTCATCAGTCTCGGGAGCATCTGACTTGGCATTATCATCAGCCATAGCAGCATCTCCAGTAGTAGTAGCCAGAGGGATCTCAGAAAGAGCTGGAAACTCTATTCTCGAGACCTTGGAAAGGTCCACTATGCCGAAAAACATGGACAGATTGATGGATTTATGCTCATCCACATCACGTCTTAGGCTAGTAATATCTGCACTCAATGTCGTCGCATCATCCTACTGGTGTCCACTCTACTCACATGCCTCCACTCTCACAATAAGGGCATCTAATACCAATCCATGTGCGGTGATCCGCTCCCGATGCTCTCTCAATTTATCACGGATAGGATCTAAGGCAGCAACAATGGCCCTCTCAATCATACCAGAGACCGCAACCTCTACCCGTGAGGCACGTACATCAGTAGATTCGGCCAGATAGCCCATTTTAAACATCATAGCCTGGGTCAATGGGGGCTGGGAAGCAGCAGAAATAGTAAAAGTAGTAGCAGCAGTAGAAGTAGAGGGAGTAATAGTAGAAGTGCCAGGGGTACCTGAAGGCTCACCGGCCTGAGTAGGAGGGGCTGTGTCTGGCTCAAACATCTCCAGATCAACAGCTGGGGAAGTGTCCACTGGTGCAGCCCTCCTCCTCTCAGTCTCGTCTCAAGTGTACTCAACCTTTATCCTCCAGATACTAGTAGAGTAAGTGGGATTCACTTCCACATCCGTCTTCTCCACAAAAGGAACTCGTGCACACCAACACAACTCCGTGATCAACATCGGGAATGGAAGTGAGGTATGAACTCTGCTTGGCCCTCATGTCCATTTCCTGTTCGATAATTAACCTGAGATTCAGCCTATCCCGGTCTATGATGCATCCCAATAAGGCCACCTTAGGGTGCCGGAGTATGGACTTGTTTAGTGAAGGCATCAAGGTACTGCTAATAAATATGAACCAATACCGGGTAGCAACATTCAAGTACTTCTTCTGTATCTGAACACCTGGCTCGATCCATGGTGGTGTGATGTCGGAGATCATAGAAGCCAACCATCCCTTAAAGTCATCCAGGGTCTTTTTTTATATCCGATCCATCAAGAAGTGGATCATGTTCATTGTATACCCTAGGATCTCATTAATATCGGTGCTGCTGCATTTCACTCTTCTATCTCATACCATAACATGATTAACCGATGAATGAGCTTGCCTTTTTCTTCCCTTTTGGCACTAATTTACCATATTCAGTGTAGAACTCTTGGACCCAGAAAGGTATATAGGAGCCTCGAGGCTGGGTAAATATCTCAAGCTGGTGGAACCTGATGGTGTTCCACACTTTTGGGTACGTGTCCACAACTCTATTTGTAGACAACCTCTTCTCCTCTAAGATAATCCTCAATCTGACAATCTTTAATCTGTTCAATGACTGAGAGGTGATGCCTGCACTGGTGGCATTGGAGGTGCCTACACAATCGTCTGTGTTGGAGGTGGAGGAGGTGTAGGAGTCACCGGTATCCTGGCTGGATCATGTAGCGCTTTAGCGTGCAACTTAACTCTCCTCCTTTGTAAGGTTTGGTCATCCTTCGGCTCAGATACGGAGACTGGCAATGTAGACCCCGAGTTGCCCTTACTGTCATACTCGAATCTAGTGAGGTGGGTGTCATAGATGCCCATACTATCGGAGCTCGTCTCTGCTAGACTTAGCTCTATAGGACCCTTGCCTCTTCCTGTACTCTTCCCCCTTTCAGAGCAAGTTTTGGTTGTGTTGCCCGTGATGGTGCAGCTCCCTCATTAATCACAATTCCCCGTGCTCTCTTATGGGGTTGTTGGTCGCGACTGGGAACCTTCGGTCTGACCATATATACAAAACAACATAGAACAAACCAATACATTAGAAACAGGTCAACAAAAATCACATTTGAAAAGACTATAGAAAGGCTTGCCGAACTCATTCGGAGAGCTATGTAGGGCTCGCCGAATGTTCCAGAATAAAATTTCATAGAAGTCAGTACAGTTCGGCGAGGTCTAGGGGCTTTCAGCAATTTGACGACACCTTCAGCGAACTAAAAGTAGCTCACCGAACGTTACAAAAAATTTCCTAAAATTGGGGCTGAGAAAGGGCGATCTAACAGACATTCAACGAGCTCGAGAATATTGCTGAATGTTACAAAATAAAATCATCAAAAATAAAGTATAAAAAGTTGAGCCAGGAAGCACTTGGCGAACTGCCGAGCCATTCAACGAGCTCGACTAACCTCATCAAATGGTCCTTTGTGCCCATTTTTTACCCCGACCTTCAATTATCAACCCACAGCCCACGATAATAAAAATAACACACTATTCTATGCAATTAAGCCCAGACCCATACCAATAATAACCCCGTGGTACTCAAACTTACCTCGATTTTTCTAAAATTGACTAATCAATATCTTTTGCTCTGAAGAATGATGTCACCCGCTCTATCATTAGGTAAATTAAGTCGATCGGTACAATTCAGGCTACTCAGACTTCACCCACAACATACCTAACACACCAATGACTTCAATAACTTTAAACACAGAAATACAATTATGTGCTAAACAAAAACACAAACATTAAACGATAGTAGCCCTTACTTAAAATCAACTAATCACACAGGATTTAGTGAAGATTTAACAATATTCAAGCATGCATCACAAACTATTAAAAATTAAGCCAAGTTCGGGACACTAACCTCAAAAGTAGATGGACTAAATGCTAGGCAAGCAAATACGGACGTGAGAGTGAAAAGTCCCCAGAGCAATTGATCCCCACACAAAATTAACAACCAAAAATATAATTTAGATATGAAGTGTAAAAATGCAAAGGTCAGAAAATGTGAAATGAAGGAAAATTTTGAATTGAAGATGGTTGAGGCCTTTTTGACCCTTCAGTTAGCGCGTCAGTCAGTGATATCCACTTATATTGCCGACCATTCGGCGATGTACAGAATGGTACTTTTGTCCACTGAATGTTACAGAAATCTAGCCATTTAGTTGGTCAACATGAAGGTCCAGATCAGGCTCGCCAACCTGTTCGGCGAGTCGCCAAACTGTATCTAAACTCGCCTAATTGCTTCTTTTCCCAAAACTTCAAATTTTCAACCTGAACATATAACACCCACTATTCAAACATCAACGTTAAAAACTAAAAACCAGGGTTGCTTCCCAAGAAAAGCCTTATTTAATGTTGTGACACAATGAAGACACACTTTTAAGCTTTGTTCTTTGGGTTAACCATGGTATAACTTGATAATCTACCTTTTGGTCTTGGGTTCAATGACTCATTTGTGTTTCTAGCTGCTTAATCGATACATAATGTGATGTAACCTTTTGGTTCAAAGATGATACGTCATCTTTCATTTCCTTTAGCACCTTGTATGATCCTTCCATTTTGTTGAGAATGCGTGCAAACATATCTTCGGTGTGGAAATTTTCAGGATCAGTCCTTTGCTTTTTTGGCTTTTGAAGCTCATGGGGAGGTACATATCATTCTTTTTCACTATCCCTCTCTCTAATTTGTACCACGGTCATGCCATTCGTTATCTCAGTCTCTCCAACCATCATCACGCTCTCTATTCCAACCTTGGTTCCCACCCAACCTTGGATAGTTTGGGCGGAAACCTCCTTCCTGGTTTGCTAGAAAATGTACTTCCTCATTGAACATAGCTTCAAAGTGCGCATCATCAAGATTTACTCCACCAACTCCAATTGCGTTCACAGCCTTAGAACCCCTTTCCATGACATGTTTCGACAATAGCTCCATTTGGGTCATCATCTTAGCCATATTATCATCCCGTTCTTGGTCCTTTTCTATTTGTTCCTTTGTCATCTTGAAGTTCAAATGAGACAGTTGATCTTCCCTAGTGTACTAAGCATGCTTAATATCTGCCATCTCATCAAGAAGAGTATATGCTATTTCAAACGATTGTTGCATGATTCCTCCTTGAACAAGCTGGTCAGCCACACCCTTGTTGACTGAGTCTAGACTCCAGTAGTAGTGTTGTAACAACACATTTTTGGGAGTCCATGAGTTGGACATTGGAGCAGCAACTTCTGAAACGTCAACCATGTCTCACGAATTGGTTCACCATCCAATCATTTGAAGTTCTGAATATTATCTCTCAATGCCATCATATTCGAGGGAGGAAAAAATCTTAAATAGAACGCATCAATGAGCTCTTCCCAAGAAGTAATTGAGTCCCTTGGTAGGTCGGCTAACCACTTTGTTACCTCCCCCATTAGAGAAAAAGGGAACAAACGAAGTCAGATGGACTCTTGCGTGATATTCTTGAAGGAAAATGGACTACACACATCCACAAAGTTCTGGATGTGGTCATGGGAATCCTCATGAGCCAGACCTCCAAATAGTCCCTTCACTTACAATAGCTACAACATAGTACTAGTCACATGAAATACCGCATTGCCCAAAATCGGAGGAAATCAAATAGTACCCATACTTCCCAACTGGTCTTCATTGACATCATACAAGATACTGATGTCATCATTGTGTCCAAATTGGCTAGCATTGCTCCCGTTAACACTCAGGTCTACACCTGTTTAAGAGCAGCTAGTGACAAACAACAAAATAATTTGATTCAACTACAACGAGATTAGTTCACAACTAAACTTCACTAAAAAAATTCTGAACACCACTCCTCGACAGCGGCATCATTTTTGATAACGCCTCAACTACACTTCATACAATTCTAAGTGTAGGCGGTCGCAATCAAGTATAAACCCAACTAGGAGTTGGGGTTGATCCCACAGGGAGTGATACAGTAGCAGATATGAAGTGAAAAGAGTGTGCTAACCATTTTTAGTTGTAAACATTTTTGAAACAATTAAAGTAAATGGCATGGGTTTGACAACTAGTGTCAATTTGGGGGAATTAGAGTGAACAATTATCAACTACAAACAAATGGGAGTAATCAAATAGAGAGGGATCCTTGGGAATGTGATCAATTGAATGCCTATTTAGCTAAATGGGTGATTATTACTTACTAACAATCGTTGAATCTAGTGGATAGGCTAGGCCTTAAGTGCAATAGTTATTTATCCATCAACTATTACAAATCAAGTGAGTTCTCTCAAACCTCGACAAGCCCAGAAAATATAAATAGCCCAAAACCTCAATCATTCTACTTTTTCAAGCTAGATTAGTAGGATTGAATTTGGACCCACTTTCTCAAGCTAAGCCCACAATAACCCAATCATCAATTAATAGTTTTAATTCTAAAACCTCTTTATCAAGCTAGCTTTGAATGCTAAGCTAGAACTGTATTTGCAACTATATTTCATCAATTAAACCTCAACTATTAATTGAACCCACTTCAAATCAATAGTAAAATCAGTAAATACTAACACTCATAAGATAATTGGAACATTCAATCACATGATCACACCCCCAAGAATGGGGGTTTTAGCAACACATAATAAAGAGCAAGAAATTATTACCAACTATGTTTTCCATCAGCTTGGGCAACAATCCACAAGTCATTAAAACAAATTTAAACCCTAAATCTCTATTCAAAAACTCAAATAACAATGTTAGGGATCAAAAACCCAAAACTAGACAATGTGGGAGCTCTCCAAAACCTCCAGAACTCCTGAACTCCCTTTTCTTCTTTTGAAAATTGCATTTATACGTTCCTAGATTTTCACCTATGGAGCCACTCGACGAAATAAGTCAGACATTGTTGACCAGGTCCGCGATCTAACGAGTGTTCTTTCCATCTCCTTCTTGGCTTGGCCTTGCATCATTTCCATTTTGTGACTTTAGGTGATCATAATTAGCATCGCCTATCCGTTCGACACTTTGCCAAAATGCCATTCTCTATGCTGAGTTGGCTTTGTCAATGGGCTAGCTTGTTGTGACTTTTGGTGAGCTGAAGAGCCTCTCGGCGACTCACTGAGTGGTTTTAGCAATCATCAGCCTTGCTTTTCTTTAGCTTTTTCAGCTTTATCGCTTCTTTTTGCCTGGTAATGTCCTAGCCTTGCTCTTTTGCCTTCATTGTTGCAAATTAGAAGTATAACATCATTTTAGCTCTTAAAATAGGCATCAAGGACACTAAAACTCTAAATATTAAGCCCTTAATGAGTCGAAATCCTTGACTCATCACCTGACCAAGGAAGTAAAAAGTTAGAAAGACATTAAACAACAAAGATTTAGTGTGATAATTCGCTATCTAATAGCCTAACCCAAATAAGTGAGGGTTAATCTGGGGTCAAGGGTCAGGGTTAGTAAGGCACACACCCGTAGATCGACCAACTCGCATGGTGAAATTCCCTAGTTGGATGACCAATCACTTAGGAGATACCTAACTTACCGACTTTGTATGCTAAACACTAGGAAAGAGTTACTATTATTAGGATTACTGTGTTAAGAACTTGTGGGGAACACATATGCCCTAGTTTTATCTCATATTGATATTAGAAAATGTGAATTAAGCTTACTTGTTACTACAAATCCATCAACAATTACTTTGTTTAAGAATTCCCCTTTTTATGAAATTAATCTGGCTAAACGTACAATTAACCATAAATTAGCCTAAGTCTAGACCATATTCCTAGTGGGATCGATCCTAAGTTAGGTTCTTTATTTGACAATGACCGCTTATACTTTTTTTGGGAGGTGTAATTTCGGCATATCAATTTTTTACTTGTTTAGCGCACTTTCTACAATTAATTAATCAATTAAAGTTTTTTCTTCTTTTGGAGGCTATGAAAGGGAATTAGTAACCTGACTACTCCATTTTGTGTGGCTCATCAATGTCATCCTCTTTCATTACCCAAAAAGTCGAGTCATGATGGCACCTATCATAATTCGTTAGTAGGTAAGTCAACCCATATCCCGAAAGTAAAAGTAACAGGCATACTGGGTAGAAACAACAAACAATAGGCAATAAGTGAATCAATTTAACAAAGCAACTGAAAATAAGAACAACAGAGAATATTTATACAACAAAAATAAGAGATCTAATCTCACGACCTAGTAGATACATGTACAGAGCTGCTTAAAAAAGTACAAGTCTCAAAAGGGACAAAAAATGCAGCCTTGTCTCAAATACAAAAGACTAGTGCAAAAAGTTATAAACAGAAGGTGACAAGCCGATCCAGGATGTTATAAGCTCACGCTCGACCTCCAATATCCTCAGAGCAGGCTCAGAATCAATGTTGGCAACTGGTGCTCACACATGCATCACAAAAATAGATGGAAAGTATAGAGTAGATGGAAAGTATAGTATGAGTACCAAAAAAAATATACCAGTAGGCATCATAGGTTGACTGAGCTTGGAAATTAAAGACAAGAATGAAAAGAAATAAACAACACCAACTAGAGGTCAAATGAGTAGAATGATAAAGACAATCTAACGAAAAAACACACAAGTCTAGGGATGAACGAAAATGAAAGTTAAGAACTAGCTACAACCTACCCGGACCCCATATGTCCATAAGGTACACTAGTGCACAAGTTAAAACTAAATAACTAGAATAGACCCCCACAAGTCCGATGTGTACATACAGAGTTACAATTATTAAGAATGAGAACTAGTGAATCTAGAATAGGGAGTGCATAACCAGGACCTCGAACCATGGCTAAAACACCTAAAGAACCCAATAGAACCATGCCTCTAATAATCACTCGACCGGAAGTAATGTTTCTGGAACTCAGACTACGACTGAAAGATAATATTATACCTGGACCTTGAATTTACGGCTATGAGAAGGGTATGTATGGATCTCAAATCCGCGGCTATACAAGAAATCATGGAAATATCCCAAAACAAGAGTCACCATCATAAGGACCTCATGATCTAATTCCACCCTAAAGTTTCCATTGAATCACTCCAAGCTCAAACCAACTCCAATCTCAAGTAGTCAGACGAATCCCAAAATAAAAACCGAATAACTCATAAGCCAGAACATAATATGTAGTTATGGATGAAAGGTCACGGGAACTGAGTTACCTCTTAGCTAAGTCTTACACTATCAAATCTAAGTCTTCTACATCACATTACATGGAGTTAAGCTGTCCGTCGTGATGTCGGAGAATATTTATAGCCTATCGGCTCTGAAATGCAAGTCTAAGGCAATCACTAGCATACACCTAGGCGAAGGAAAATAAAAAACTATCAATCATTATATCAACAATATTACAAAACCATAAGCCTTGTTAAGATCACACGATTGAACATAGTCATGCTCGATTCTCTAAGAAAAAAACTAAAAATAAGGCTAAGGTATGGATTTTAATAATAAAATATGATCTAACTACAAAGTCAACCCAAATCTAGCAAATTAATATGAACTCACATTTACAAGCTCAATTTAAAGACCGGTAAGTCGTAGCCTACCTTAATGCTGAGCGCACACGCTCTAAAATCATGATTTTAGAGCTTTTCCCTTACAAGCGGCCTTTGATTTCTGCCACTCTACCAAAAACCTGATCACAAAATCAATACGAACGTTTAGACAACAAAATAAAAACAATTGAGGACAAACTCAAAACTGAGCCAAAATGGAATTGTGGGACCATGTCGGGAATCCCAAAATTGACCCCATCGAATGGTTCCATTTGGCTCAAGGGACTTGCTCCCCAAAAACGAGTACAATCTAAGCTCGGAAGGCAAGAAAAATAGGTCATACAAATGGACAACCGAAAGTCACCATTAAAGCTCACAACATAAAAGAAGGGAGGGAACTAACGGGTTGATATGCATAAAGAAAAGTTTGTAGTTACGATATATTTGTACAAACAATTATTTCTACAAAATAATTATCAATAAGTAATATTTTTAACGGAGATAGTAAATCTAGTTATATTTAAAAAAATATTATTATATGAGGGGACTACGCTCTAAAATCATAATTCTAAAGCTTTATTCAATTATTTTATTCATTATGATATATTCATAAATTATATTAGTTAACTGCGAACCTATGCAATAGCCAAGTACATGCATAATGGGGGAAAATCATGTGGTGATTGGAACCACCACTTATATATGGAAGTGGTGGAGAAGGGTAGCATAAGGATTTAATGTGTCACAACCCAAAGTACACCCTAGACGTGACATGGCGCATAAGACCCCGAGAGGCCCTGCACAAGCTACTTAGCATACATCATACAAGATAATAAAATTTAAAGAGTTCAAAAGATAGCATTTCATATAAGAGTTTTTGAAACAAAGCGGAAGTCTAACATTTGTCTCAATAAGCCATCTAATACATCATAAGAAAAGTGATTGGGACGTAACCCATACATCACATACAAAGTATGAAACTGAATGGCTAAAAGCTATAAAAGTGACATCATCCTCAAAGTATGAGGACTCACCAAGTATTCAAATCTCTAATGCAATAAACTAGTCATGAATGGAAGGATAAGAATCATCAAGCCCTACATTAGTGAAACAATGTAGGCACAACTATGCATTAGTACATGGAATGTACTAAGTATGAGGGGAATGCAATAAAACATGAGACGTGATCATAAAGGAACATAATCGGAAACAAGAAATGCATGACCAAGTTAAAACATAGTAAAATCATTTATGAAGATTCATAAAGCATGAACATGGTCAATTCATCTTGAAATCATAAAAGGAATCTTTATAACACATTAGAAATCAACTTAGTTCTTTTTGTGGGAAGTTTACCTTTAACCGACATATAGATCATGCGAGTTATAACATGGAATCTAGTGTCTGTCCCACACCAAAAAAGGGTGTCCTACTTGCCAAGGTAAGGACCATGAATGTCTAGCTTACATGGATACACTAGCCAATTCTATCTAGGACAATCATCCAATGGGGGCACATATGTATGGGATAAAAAGATTGCTACTTGAAACCTGACCTCAAGCTAAGGGAGAGATTCCATGCATAAATCCCACATAATAGTCTTTAATCTTACTCATCTTATTATCCATGGAAAAGTACAATTAAGATATTAATCCGAGCTAGAAACATTATAGGATAGCTCCTTAGACCATGTGTGAGATAACCTTTCACCATCCATGATCTTTTCATAATAGCTTTTAAGGCCCATAGTCATTCACTTCATGCTAAAAATGCCCTACTACTAATGGAAATAGTTTTGAAAGCATGATCTATAATCATTGATGGCATATCTGGATACAATACTAATCAAGACCTAATTTAGGAAAATATTCCGAAAAGCATTGAGCAAAAATCTAGAATTCATTCATGTCATGTGGTCAAGCTTCATAGAACATATAGATACCTTCAATAAGCTTACTTGAGTCATAAACATTATTTTCATAAAAAAACATACATAATTTCATAAATCATATTCATAAATTCAAGCTTCTTCATGAATTCATGTAAATTATGGTTCATAGTCAAAATTCATAGATTAATGCATGGGTTCACATTGAATTGGTTGAAAAGCATGTAATTAAGTTCAAATCATCAAAATAAGATCATAATAAAGCAAATTAAACCCATACAAATAAAAACCATGTGGAATTGAGTGAAAATCTAATCAAATCTTGAGAAATTGAATTAGAGAATTGAACAAACCTTGGGGACTCAATGGGTGAATTGAACCTGTCACGACCTAGGGGTACACCCTAGAAATAACATGGCGTACTAGACCCTAAAAGGCCTAACACAAGACACTTAACATATCATAAGATAAAGTAAGTAGAAATGATGCGGAAATTTTAAAACTTTTCTTTACATTCAAAGTCTTTTATAAAAGCAAGCGGAAGTCTAGACTTGTCTCAATATAGCCATCTATTTCAATAGTTCAAATGAAAAGGGACACAACCCAAACAACATAGTCTGAAAGTGAAAACTACTAGACATGAAAATCAAGTGAAACTCCTGTCCTTGAATTATGAGGACTCACCACAAGCAAGGAGAATAGTCAAATCCAAGCTTGAACCGAATGATGACCACCTTATGAACCGGACCCTCCACTTGGGAAAAGTGTAGGAAAATATGGGTTAGTACAAAAATGCACTAAGTATGATAGTCATGCATAAAACCCTTGAAAACATGACAAAAGGGACATTTTAGTTGAATGCATACACTTTGCTAAGTTAAATCATCATTTTGAAGATAGTGGAAAAACACAAGTCATAAGCATAAGAGACTAAAGCATAGGCTATAACATAGTAGACCATCATCATAATTAGTGAGCATAAGAGATAACATCATAGATATATACATAATCAATGCAATCTAGTTTTAACATAACATAGGAGAAATACTTCATGATCCACCTCCAGGCTAGCTTGTGCCATGCATAGATAAGATCTCATAATCCCGCTCATGCTAAGCAAGTCACTTTAGGTCCTCATTCATGTTTACCATCTCTTAATCTCATTATTAGCTTATTTCTCATAGACGAGGTAACATTCACCTGTAGTCAATCATATCAAGGAAAGAAACTTATAGCAACAATCTAAGTTAGCATACATCATTACAAGTGATTTTCACATCAAACATCCTTAACACGTAGTCATAAGCACATGCATTACATAAAACATTGTTACATAGGAGGAACACACCAAAACTACCCTAAAAGTATACTTGTGCAATGCATGAATAAGATCCCATACTCTCACCCATACTAAGTAAAGCTTCTTAAGTAGCCATAGTTCATACTAGACTTGACCTTGTGAGAATTAGCCTTAACCGATATAGACCATGTGAGCTTGACATGGAATCCGGTGTTGCCCACACCATAAAAGGGTTGCTCTACTTTCCTAAGGTAGAACCACTAACTTATATTTAGGTGGAACCAATAGCTAAATAACCTATAGGGTTACATAGTTATGGGATAAGGAGATTGTTACTAGATTCCCGGGCTCAACTCTCGTGAGGTTATCATCTTAAGAGATTGCTCCTAGAAATCCGGGCTCAACTCACATGAGCGCTTCCATCTCATATCAATATCCACTTGGTGCTAAGCATAATTCCATCAGAATACTTTACTAAGTCATAACTTGCTTCATGTCTTATGGAAAGATGTACAAGACAATCTATCCAAAAGAGTTCATTAGGATAGCTCTTAGATCATGCGTGAGAATAAACTTTCATTGTCCACGTCTTCATTTAGATTTAATTAGGTGAGAAGACCTTTCAACCTAGAATCATCATTATGTGAGAAAACCTTTCACATCATGTTCATTATGTGTTCATGAGAATAGCCTTTCAATCATCACAACATCATTATCATAATCATACATAAGTGTGTAAATGAGAATATCCTTTCAACCACACACAACAAGAACATAATCACTTTACTCTCAAAGTATTCTTAAAACGCATACATAAATCTCATAATCATGCATAATTCTCATACTTTCACCCTTCAAGGATCCAAGATCATATTCAATCAACATATATAAATTACTACATTAGACATGGATAATAACATGATTCAAATAATTAATTCACTACATTCACAATTCTATAATATTCTACTTGCATCAATCAATACCCACACTTTAAAATCCAATTTGGGGAAAATAGGGGAATTCATGAATTCTTGGGGAATTCAACATAAAACCATATAAAATAATCAATATATCCTTAATAAAACATAATTCAATCATTAAAAATGAATTTGAAAAGAATCCATGAGATTGTAGTGAAACCCTAAATTTTGGGATTTCTAGCTTTGAAATTGGGGTTTTTGAAGGGGCTCCATGGATGGAAACTATCCATGGATGAAGGACTACCATACCTAGCTAGGTGATGAATACCCATGAAATTGAGAAGACAACAACCTCCTCCTTCTTTTTCTTCCTTGAGTTCTAGTTAGAGAATTTTTTGGAGAGGATGAACTTTTGGGAAAATATTTGGGTGTTGTGAAAATATGACTTAGGTTTGGTAAATTTGACTTAAAAATGACTTATGTAGGTGTATAAACTAAGGCAAAACGACCTCACTTAATAACCACCTAAATAGGAATTACTTAAATAACCCTTCGCTGAAGTGACCTGCCCAGGGACCATGAGAGGCCCCACGAGCCATGGTCATGACCACGAGTCGTGGTCCCCTTCGTGGTTCTTGAGGCAGTGGCTAAGTCTTCATGACTTGGCCCCCTTGAGGCTAAATGAAGACCACGACCACTCCCACGGCCCTTGGTGGCCTTCACGAGCCGTTAAGTGGCTTGTGGGGGAGGGTCTCGCGTGGGCATCATAGTAGGCACACTGCCTTTCCCACCACGGACCACACCGTGAGCCGTGGTGGTGGTCGTGAAGTGGGGCAGTGTCTTGGAAAATTTGGGGCAACCTTGGCCCTTGGCTTGGGCCTTGCCCCTTTGCCTTGGATCTTGCCCTTCTCCCTTGACGTTAACCCCCACGTTTTGGCTCTAGTTTAGCCTACTAATTTTTGAGATGTTACATTATCTCCCCCTTGGGAACATTCATCCTCGAATGATGATCTAGACACCTTAAGGAAGTAAAGACACAATACTAGCAGCCCATCATTCATGAAACATCAAAATAATGCGCAATTCAAAGGAGGAAACACCAATTCCAACTCAAATGTAATCAATGCATCACAAGGAAGTAGAAACTACATCTAACAACCAATTATGCATGAAAATTCAACATTTCACATTTTCATAGGAGGAACTACCTTATCCAACTAAAAGCATACTCAACATAATCCATGGAACCATTAGGCCAACTTTTCAAGAGAAAGATATAGATATAAGGCATGTTCATCAATTTATCTCATGAAGTCAAATAGGCAACTCATACTAAATGCACTACAACATGAGGAACATAAGTCATGAAAACTCATTTTCTTTCTAAATATTAATTTCTCAAGAACATGCATATCATAAGGAAATCATGGAAACACATAAATCACACATGACTCCAAAACATAATATAAGCTAGGAGGAACTCTTTGTCTCAAGCTAGAGTAGGAGTAGAAGAAAAAGATGAGGATATCGGGACACTCCACAACCTTGCTATCTAAGCACACCATCTCCCCCTTGGGAGGAAACCCCTACTAAATCCTCAAGTACCTCTTCTTTCAAGCAATCCTAAACAACATAACCAAGAACTCATAGAGGTCTAACAACAATGCAACCCACCCTACTAAGGAAAACATCAAAGTCTAACAAGTAGCATCGGGATCTAATAAAACCTTTACATGTATATGGAAACCATCAACATACCGATTTATTCATCCGTAGAGCCTTCTTGGTCCTTTCTAGACCCAAGTGCATAGAAGCGACCATTCTTTGGAGCATTGGGATCCGAAACACTAAGAGAAACTCGCTTGGCCTCTCTCCCTTTTCCCATGAGTGTCGGGCAATCTCTCATCTTATGACTACTCTTTCCACACCCAAAGCACCCATCCGTGCCGGCTAGGCACTTACCTGCATGTTCCTTCCCACATTTGGCACATGTAGATCTTTCAAAAGAAGAACCGCCTCCATTTCCTCCTTGAGGTTTAGGGTTAGACACCCTATCCTTATTGACCCTTGGGGAAGCATTTGTGAAACCTTGGTTGGAGGACCTTTGTTTATCGGACCTAGCATTTGAGAAGTTCCCATCACCGGTCCTAGCTCTCTTCACCTCCCTATTCGTTTTCTTAAGCTTTAATTCCTCAATTTGTTGGGCATGCACCATAGGATGTGAGATATCTATATTATCATGAAGCATTGCCGAACAACATTCTTTTACTACCAAGCTAGACACACCCGTCAAAAACCTACTCATCTCATTCCTCGAATTCGTCATCAAATATAGAGCATACTTGGATAGTTGGGTAAATTTCAAGGCATACTCCTTAACACTCATGCTACTTTGCCTAATGTTAATGAATTATTCCACCATAGCTTCCCTCAACTCTCGGGGAAAGAACCTATCAAGGAACACCGATTTAAACACGTCCCACTCTATGGACCCACTCCTACCGGCCTATTCCTCTTCCATAGATTATACCATACATGACCAACACTCTTTAATCGGTAAGCGGTTAACTCCACTTTCTCTATCGAAGTCACCCCTATAATGTCAAGTATCTTATAAATGTCTTCCACAAATTCTTGAGGATCCTCTTCCACTTTGGAGCCACAAAATTTGGGAGGGTTCATTCTAGTAAAATTCCTAACCCTTGAAGCAGCCGAATTCACATTAGGGTTCATTGGAGCTACTACTTCTCTATTGGCTTGGGTCGTCATGGCTTGGGCTTGAATTGTCGTGGCTTGAGTCAAAATTTGGAAAGCCAACCTCAACCTTGCATGGGTCACATTCTCAACCACGGGATCAACTAAAGCTTGATTAGCTTGAGGAGGAGCTCCTTCATTCACATTGTCACCCTTCATTCTTCTTGCATTGGCCCTTCGTGTATTCATATCCTGAAGACATAAGGGAAAGATTCGGAGAGGGACTTTATAGAGTTAAACTCTATGGCACGACTTAAGAGTAATGAAAGAAGTGTAGTTTCCTAATCATTTTGTATCCTCTCATTCATAAATGTGGCGCACTTCACACTATGAATAAGACTCTACTAAACGTGGCTTATAATACATCATCCTATAATCATTCTAAACCTTGCGCTCTGATACCAAGTTTTTCACGACCTATACTACTAAAAAAATAGTGAATACCGACCTCCGAGGTCGGTATTCCCTGAAATATCGACCAAAAAGCGACTTCCTAGCTTAGGTCGGAAAAAGCTTGGTCGTTATTCAATTCCGACCTCTAGAGGTCGATATTTACTAACCTCTCGATGTATTTTTTAATTTCGATATTTACTGACCTCTCGATGTATATTTTAATTTTAAATCAGAATATTCATTATTTTATTTTTTGATTTCCTGAGGTCACTTTTATATATTTGTTTATTTTTTATTTTTATTATTTCAGTCTTCCTGAGGTTAGAATATTTATTTCTCATATTTTGGAATACCGACATCCAGATGTCAGTATATTTTAATTTTATTTTTTTAATTTTTAAATTCCGACCCTCGGAGGTAGGTATTTTTATTTTTTATTTTTGAGATTCTGACCTTCAGAGGTCGATATTCTTATTTTTTATTTTTCAGATTCTGACCTCCGGAGGTCGGTATTCTTATTTTTTTTTTTTGAGATTCTGACCTCCGAAGGTCGATATCGTTATTTTCTATTTTTGAGAGTCTGACCTCTGGAGGTCGGTATCCTTATTTTCTATTTTTGAGATTCTGACCTCCGGAGATCGATATTTTTAGTTTTTATTTTTGATATTTTGACCTACGAAGGTCGGTATTTTTATTTCTTATTTTTGAGATTCTAACCTCCGAAGGTCAGTATTTTTATTTCTTATTTTTGAGATTTTGACCTCTGAAGGTCCGTATTATTATTTTTTATTTTTGAGATTCTGACCTTCGAAGGTCGGTATTTTTATTTCTTATTTTTGAGATTCTGATGTCGATTTTCTACTACAAAGCTGGTAGCAAATTGCTGCAATTTTAGTTGCCCACATGCATATTTATACCAAAACAACCCAAAGAATTCCAAATAAGTTATTTCAAAATAAACTTCATCCAACTTCAAAATAAACTAAAATACGATCAAACAATTCCAAAAATATAGAAGTCTAAAATGTCAAATAGATACAACTACTCCTTATCACCCTCACTCTCCGGACATGGAGGAAGAATTTTTCCTGATTCAAAAAGAAAAGTTAGTTGGGCCTGAAGCGCAACATACCTCTTGTTCTCTGTCTCCTTTGCTGCCGCAATCTCCTCCTCTCTCTTCCTCTCTCTTTCTTTCTCTTCTCTTTGTCAGCTACAACAGCAGCTCGGCATTGAGAAAAGCTATCCTACCCTCCATTGTAGATGTTGTCTCTCTATCCCCACCATCGAAGCTTGAGGGTGATGAACCACAATACCAAGCAGCCTTCTTCTGATACGTCTTTTCTGGATAGCCGTAGACTGAACCTCTAATCGGTTCACCTACACTCTGTTTCCAAAGATTCTTGTTTTCTTCTTGTGTAAATGATCTGTCCCGACTCTCAAGAGGTAAGAGTACTACGATATTCTTGAGATATTCGTATAAACCTATACTGTAATTTAAACAAAGAACTTTATGAATAAGAATGTAATATATACAAGGAAAACTAAAAAATATTAGTTTGAATGGAGTTCTTACATATGTCTCTTGAGCACGTGGTTCAATCCATCTTTCTTCTTCTGTGGGGTTCGTACTCTTCTTGGCGTGAGTAACCTTGAACATCTCTTCTACAGCTGCCGGCCTACCCAACTCTTTTTCTTGCAAATAACATATATAGAATTTGATCTCATTAATCTTCAAAAACTACTTATCAAAAAAAATTTTTTTTTACAAAATTAAGAAGGTATACCATTCTTTCCTTCCTAGTAACCAGGCTAATAGCTCCACCAGTGTGCAAAGAGGCTCCCTTTTCTGATGCACGAACCTTCTTCCCAATCTCACTCCTCTTTTTAAATTTTTCATCAGTACCCCAATGTTCCAGTAATAGATCCCATCCATCTGGTAACATAAACTGAGGAATTCTGTTTTTTCTCCGACAGTCACAAAA
The DNA here is from genome assembly GCA_035578085.1 of Solanum pinnatisectum. Taxonomy (NCBI): domain Eukaryota; kingdom Viridiplantae; phylum Streptophyta; class Magnoliopsida; order Solanales; family Solanaceae; genus Solanum; species Solanum pinnatisectum. Next base: position 13,946,027 of record CM069082.1, on the reverse strand, counting down.
TGTGCTAGAAAGCAACTTTGAAGCTTTAAGCTTGAAGTTCACTTGAACTTCTTCCTCTTGTTACATGGATATCTCACATTTTCACAATTAACACACAGACACATAATCAATCTTGCATGATTTATGAATCTAGTGACACCTTCTGCAAATTTTGGAATCATACCCGCTCAACCAGGTTTGTTTCTGTTATACATCCAACAATGATCAGGATCCATCTACACAAACAATAATGATAATTTTAATTCCAACAACTAAATAACATTTGAACTTAGTTAAACAACTTAACAACTTTCTAAGTCTAACTAGTTTTGACTTATTTATTTTAACTTATTTAAACAACCTAACAACTTTTTAACTTTAACTAATTTAAATTAGACTTAATTCCAACAACTAAATCCACCAACTAAACCACATTACTTATTTTAACTTACTTAAACAACTTAATAACTTTTAACTTTAACTAGTTTAGTTTAGACTTAATTCCAAAAACTAAATCCACCAACTAAACCACATTATTTATTTTAACTTATTTAAACAACTTAATAACTTTTTAACTTTAACTAGTTTAGTATTGACTTAATTACAACAACTAAATCCACCAACTAAACCACATTATTTATTTTAACTTATTTAAAAAACTTAACAACTTTAACTAGTCTAGTTTAGACTTAATTCCAACAACTAAATCCACCAACTAAACCACATTATTTATTTGAACTTATTTAAACAACTTAACAACTTTTTCACTTGAACTAGTTTAGTTTTGATTTAATTCCAACAAATAAATTCACCAACTAAACAACATTATTTATTTTAACTCATTTAAACAACTTAATAACTTTTAACTTTAACTAGTTTAGTTTAGACTTAATTCCAAAAACTAAATCCACCAGCTAAACCACATTATTTATTTTAAATTATTTAAACAACTTAACAACTTTTTAACTTTAACTAGTTTAGTGTTGACTTAATTCCAACAACTAAATCCACCAACTAAACCACATTATTTATTTTAACTTATTTAAACAACTTAACAACTTAACAACTTTAACTAGTGTAGTTTAGACTTAATTCCAACAACTAAATCCACCAACTAAACCACATTATTTATTTGAACTTATTTAAACAACTTAACAACTTTTTCACTTGAACTAGTTTAGTTTTGACTTAATTCCAACAAATAAATTCACCAACTAAACCACATTATTTATTTTAACTTATTTAAACAACTAAATAACTTTTTAACTTTAGCTAGTCTAGTTTAGACTTAATTCCAACAACTAAATCTACCAACTAAACCACATTATTTATTTTAACTTATTTAAACAACTTAATAACTTTTTAACTTTAACTAGTTTAGTATTGACTTAATTCCAACAACTAAATCCATCAACAAATATATTATTTCTAAATTTAAAGCTAAGTGTCAACACTAGATGGACACAAATCAATCTTGCAAGAAAATCAATTTTGTCATCAATAGGATCAACTACTGTTGGTACTTATGCTTAACAAATATATTATTTCTAAATTTAAAGCTAAGTGTCAACTCTAGATGGACACAAATCGATCTTGCAAGAAAATCTATTTTGTCATCAATAGGATCAACTAGTGTTGGTACTTATGCTTAATAAACACATTATTCCTAAATTAAAGCTAAGTGTCAACACTAGATGGACACAAATCGGTCTTGCAAGAAAATCAATTTTGTCATCAATAGGATCAACTAGTGTTGGTACTTATGCTTAATAAATATATTTTTCTAAATATAAAGCTAAGTGTCAACACTAGATGGACACAAATTGATCTTGTAAGAAAATCAATTTTGTCATCAAGGATCAATTAGTGTTGGTACTTATGCTTAAAAAATACATTATTCCTAAATTAAAGCTTAATATCAACACTAGATGGACACAAATCGATCTTGCAAGAAAATCAATTTTTTCATCAATAGGATCAACTAGTGTTGGTACTTATGCAAAACAAACACTCGATGGACACAGACAAGTTATCACAAAATTAAAGCTAAGTATCAATACTAGATGGACACAAACACATATAGAAAACAATTGTACTTGAACTTTAAAAATTTAGAAGCACCAAACCTTATCTCCTACTTTGATGAAAGAAGCAATATAGTCTTGTATCAACATTTTTAAATGTTGAGCTTCCTCAGTTGCCTAGCACAAAAAGAAACAAATGTTAATCAGCTTATTGAAATTCATACCCACTTTGGTGATATACCTCACAAGCAGGCATATCATTGGTTTGGAAAAAGGATGAAACTTCATATATGCAAAAACATGAATAGAGACTAGCAACAAACCATTGCTGCCAGTAACCCTAGAGAAAACTTGTGGGTATAACAGAACAAAACAAGAGACTACATGCAGGTATGCACTAAAAATCCCCAATAACCAAGAGTCTCCATAACACCAGCTTATCTACTTCACAAATTGGACTTGCAGTCATAGTATGATCCAATTTAGTGTGCTTTTATGAATTCCAATGTTGAAGTTGGTCGGATTTGAATCACCAAACAAAATATTAGCTCTACAACTATGAAGAGACTATGCAACAACAAAAAATGTGTATCATCAGATCCAAATAACCACAGTAACCTAAGATCAATATTCCTGGTAAACTGTCCTCTTAAAACTTCTAGATAACCCATGAACTAAGACCAAAAGAAAATAAAGAGAAACAATGGTTTGATCATGAAGTAAAGAGAAACAAATAAACAAAGTAGCCCTTTATCTTAAACCGTGAATAGATATCTTCTATCTACCCTTCTACACACTAGAAAGAAAAGTAACACTAGATTGTTCATGAGATTTACGACATTCCTCTACCCGATGTAAAATTGTGTAATGCAGATACTTCCAGGATAGTATAGGTTAAAGAAAACTAGAACAACATAAAATAGTAACTTCAACAAAGCAGTAACACCCAAAAATACCAAAAATCAACTGACCATGTATTGCTGTCATAGCATGAAAAGAATTGTTCTTTCATGCCCAAAACTAGAAAGAAAAATGTCAAATGCAGAAGCATCAAAAGTCTAGATCAAACGAAGTTACTATATCGACCAGGTCAATCAAGTAAAAGTCAAAGTTCACATTGTTAAAACTAACAAAAGTCACACTTCCAACTAAGGTGCTTGGATTTGTATCTGATACAATAATAAGATCAGCGAAGTTCTGGCTTCAGCTAGATTTTTTCTCAATGAGTCCTGGTAATTGCAGGCTGTAGTATCATACAAGTATAAATAGTTAACAAACATCAAGTATAAATAGTTAACATCAAGCATATATGAAGTTTCATCCTTTCAAACTCCATTTTTTTTCCGTTTCTATATTCACACTGTACTAGTAATTAATCAATACCCATAAAAAAATCAACATCAATTTTCCCAATGAACAATCATTTCATATAGTTGAAGAGAGAAGTGAGTGGGTTGGTATTGCTGAGAAAATAAATAGAACAAACCTTATGGAGGCGGTGCGAACTGAGAAAGCAGCTGATGGAGGCAGCGCCGATCGGGATGGAAGCGGTGCCGATCGGGATGGAGGAGGTGCCGATTGGGATGGAGGCGCGAACTGAGAATCTCCTCCTGCTTTGCGACCACCCTTGATCTGCTGCTACGACCTACTGTTGCTGCTGAGGCAGTGTCGATTGGGCTTAGTGGTGTGGTGTGGGGTGGCGTGGCGCAGGCATGTGTGGGGATGGGCGCCGATGGGGGTGGGTCAGGGTGAGAGAGGACTGAGAGTGGAGTGAGAGATGACTTAGGGTTTTGATATTATCATTCTTTTTTAAGAGAAGTGTTTAATTTACCGACCACGAGATGTCGAATCTTTTAAAATAATTATCTATATTTAATAAATATTGATATCATGAAGTCGATATTATTTAAATAAAATAATAATTTAAATATACCGACCTCTTAAGGTCGGTTTACATATATAAATTAAAATTGCATATATATATATATATATATATATAAAATTTAATTGAACTACACATCAACATAAGCTTAATTTAATAAATTATCGATCAAGTTAATTTTATAAATCTAAATTATATAATTCATAATTATATAAATTTAATTTTATCGATCAACAAATTAAAGTTTATCAATATCAAACTTAATATATAAATCTCCTTGAATTGATCATCGGTATTTCTTTAATTGATAATCTATTTCATATCTGAACTACTAATATATAAGACTTGATTTGTTAAACGACTCAAGGAGTATATAATTAATCAACGTATTTCATACTCCAATGAATTATCCTTTACATGTCATCATTGCCTACGATATGATCACTACACTTGACATCCATTCAAGATCGAACGTATATAATAATATTATCTCGCATTTCATACTCGAATAGATTATATGTTAGTTCTTCACCTCTACATCATGACATGATATATTAAGTTCATGATTTGACGACAGACTAATAGAATTTGTGCATTACTCTAGAAATATAAGTATAATTATCTCTTAATTCATATCAACGTAGTTTCAGACTCTAAATCTGGATTATAGATATTTTTTAGTTTATTCCATGAATTCTAACCTTTTATTTATAAAAGTATACAAAATTGTTACACTTTTTTAAACAATTAATTGTAGGTGTAAAATGAAAATTTAGTATTATGCTAGGAAAATTATGATTTATAGGAACATTTTAAACAAACCAACCTCCGGATGTCGCTTTTATTAAAAGTAATTAGATGAAATAAAAATGTCGGTATTTTATATAACTTTATTTTTTAACTTATATAAAACCGTCATCCGGAGGACGATTTATTTAAAGTGAATTGAAAGTATTAATTTATTAATTTTCTGGAAGCCACTATATAAATATTTTTAATGAAAATTAATTTAAGTACATAATATTTAATTTTACCGACTTTCGGAAGTCGGTATTATAATATTATTTGTTTTTTATTTTACGCAGAACCGTCCTTCGGAAGACGATTTAAATAAAATTAAATCAAAATATTTCTCAACAATTTTTTTATATTTAATTGAGAAAAAATAAAATATTGTTATTTATTTATTTTATTTAATACCGACATCAAGAGGTCGGTTTTTATTGTAATTCATTTTTTTTCGGGAAAAATTCCGACCTCCAGAGGTCGGTATTTGATTTCCCGCTTTATTTTGCATGAAAACCGACTACTTGTAGTCGGTTTTCATATCAACGTAGTTTCATACTTTAAATATGAATTATTGATATTTTTGGTTTATTCCATGTATTCTAACTTTTTATTTATAAAAGTATACAAAATTGTTAAACTTTTTTAAACAATTAATTGTAGCTGTAAAATGAAAATTTAGTATTATGCTAGCAAAATTATGACTAATAGGAACATTTTAAACAAACCGACCTCCGGATGTCGCTTTTATTAAAACTATTTGGATGAAATAAAAATACCGACCTAATGAGGTCGGTATTTTATATTAATTTATTTTTTAATTTATATCAAACCGTCATTCGGAACACGATTTATTTAAAGTTAATTGAAAATATTAATTTATTAATTTTATGGAAGTCACTATATAAATATTTTAATGAAAATTATTTTAATTACATACTATTTAATTTTACCCACTTTCGAAAGTCGGTATTATAATATTTTTTTGTTTTTTATTTTACACAAAATCGTCCTCTGGAATAGGATTTAAATAAAATTATATCAAAATATTTTGTCAATTTTGTTTTTTATATTTAATTGAGAAAAAATAAAATTTTGTTATTTATTTGTTTTATTTAATACCAACATCAAGAGGTCATTTTTTTTTGTAATTCGTTTTTCCTGGGAAAAATTCCGACCTCCAGAGGTTGGAATTTCGTTTTCCCACTTTATTTTGCATGAAAACCGACTACTTATAGTCGGTTTTCTAAAGTTTTTTTAATTTTTTTATTATTTTTAAGAATACCGACCTCAGGAGGTCGGTAATTTTTAGGTCGGTATTCACAGCTTTTTTAGTAGAGCCAGGGGTACACCTAGACATAACATGGCGTACTAGACCCCGAAAAGCCTAACACAAGCCAGTTAGCATATCATAAGATAAAGTAAGTAGAAATGATGCGGAAATTTTAAAACTTTCTTTACAATCGAAGTTTTTTATAAAATCAAGCGGAAGTCTAGCCTTGTCTCAATATAGCCATGTATTACAATAGTTCAAATAAAAAGGGACACAACCCATACAACATAGTACGAAAGTGAAAACTACTAGAAATGAAATTCAAGTGAAACTCCCATCCTCGAATCATGAGGACTCACTACAAGCAAGGAGAATAGTCGAATCCAAGCTTGAACCGAATGATGACCACCTTAAGAACTGTACCTACACTTGGGAAAAATGTAGGAAAATATAGGTTAGTACAAAAATGCACTAAGTATGATAGTCATGCATAAAAACCTTGAAAACATAATAAAAGGAACATTTTAGTTTAATGCATGCACTTTTCTAAGTTAAATCATCATTTTGAAGATAGTGGAAAAACACAAGTCATAAGCATAAGAGACTAAGGCATAGGCAATAACATAGTAAACCATCATCATAACTAGTGAGCATAATAGATAAAATCATAGATGTACACATAATCAATGCAATCTAGTTTTAACATAACATAGGAGAAACACTTCATGAGCCACCTCAAGGAAAGCTTGTGCCATGCATAGATAAGATCACATAATCCCACTCATGCTAAGCAACTCACTTTAGGTCCTCATTCATGTTTACCATCTTTTAATCTCATTATTAGATTATTTCTCATAGACGAGGTAACATTCACCTTTAGTCAATTATATCAAAGAAAACAACTTATAGCAACAATCCAAGTTAGCATACATCATTACAAGTAGTCTTCACATCAAACATCCTTAACACGTAGTCATAAGCACATGCATTACATAAACCATCATAACATAAGAGGAACACACCATAACTACCCTCAAAGTATACTTCCAATGCATGAATAAGATCCCATACTCTCACTCATACTAAGTAAAGCTTCTTAAGTAGCCACAGTTCATACTAGACTTGACCTTGTGAGAATTAGCCTTAATTGACATAGACCATGTGAGCTTGACATGGAATCCGGTGTTGCCCACACTAAAAAGGGTTGCTCTACTTGCCTAAGGCAGAACCATTAACTTAGCTTTAGGTGGAACCAATAGCTAAATAGCTTACTGATGTTTGCGTAATCAAGACACAACTTCCAATGCAAGTGTCTATTATCGTACAATAGTAAAGTAACCCAACCAAGGGTCGAATTAGTCATAGCTAAAGACATTGTCGAATATAAACATGCTAAATCTAATGGGTGACGCAAGTGTCAATTATCAATGTGGGTTTTGTCACAAGTAAGCAAAAACAGCAAGAATGCAAAAGGTACTAATCAAGGAGATGGGGTCCTTGTGATGTGATAGGAATACGGAAAAAACTAAACTACTGGGTACTTGCTTTTGATAATAAATCTGATGAATATTTGTGACTAGGCTAGACTATAGTGGAGCTAAATTCTCTCTCGAGCAACTTACCTCGAATCAAATGGGTTCCTCTCGGACACCCACTTGCCGCATGAAGAACAACCTCCGCCTTAGTCCACTCACTCTCTCGAGCTGAGTGTGTGGGAGAAGGACTAGGGTTCACTCTCTCGAGTTGAACTTCATGTCGACCCAATCCCATCGGCCATCAATTTAGTAGTCTTAGTTTTACGACCTCTCTCTCGAGCAAGCCGAAAATACAAAGGTGAAATCATATTTACAACTACAATTTCATTAAGTTCCACCACAACTACTAAACAAAATCACATCTAAACAACAAATAAATCATCAACAAACAAGACCCAACAAATAATCTAATCCATATTCACAAAATCACACCTCAAGAATTGGGGTTTTAGCTAGACATGTAAAAGAGATAGAAATTTATACCAATATGAGTTTGCATTCAAATAGGTACGAAGATTTAAGTCTTAAAACAAGCCAAGAGTGAATAATCCACAAGACCCAAGTCCAATTTCTTGGAGTTGAAACCCTTTGAACCCTCAAGTTCTCCAAAATCCTTTCCAAACTTAGAACTCAAAAATAGAAGCAAAGTCTAAAAAATTACTGTTCACCGCTAAAAAATCTCCTTGAAATAATAGTTCTCAATGAGTATTTATAGTTTTCAAAAACCTGTGCTGCGAAAGATCACTCGGCGAAGTTAGTCAAAATCGCCGATCAACTCGGTGATCCACCCTTCGGTCTAGTTCATCGCCGTCTTGCGTTGGTCTTCAGCATCGTTGTGTTTTGGATCATTTGGCGACATAGTACTGCTTTGCAGAACTGCTCGACGATACGTCGACTGCTCCTTTTCACCGCCAATTTGATCCTTTCCTTCAGGGCTCAGCACATTAGAACAAAAGGCGAGGATAAGACCTTTTGGCAACTCGCTGAATGGGTTCGGCGATTCTCAGATCTTCATTTCTTTGATCTTTCAGCTACTTTTGTTCCTTTTTTCTAAGCAGTGTCCATGCTTTCCCTCAAACTTTAAATACCTGAAACTTAATGGTTTTCATCAGATATTAAGACAAAATATGCATTTGAGGACATTAGTTCTATCAAAATATAGCCATAAATGAGTCCAATTCCTGGACTCATCAACAGCCCCAACTTAAACTTTTGCTTGTCCTCAAGCAAACTCAAGTTCAGCCGTTCAAAAAGGGTGTCTTGAACAGTGCTACACAAGACTCAATCATGAATGCACATAACAAGACTCAAGTTACATATGCAAAGATCAAATGTGCACTCAAAGATTCAAGTTGTGACTCACCAATATCAAAGAATCTCATGCTCACAATACTTGCTTCAAATGCAAGTTCAAGCTCAACCAAAGTATTCAAATGCCCTCACACAAGGAATGATTCCATATTCACACAATGGTTCATAGTTTAAAGCTTCGGAATCAGATGCAACACTCACACTCATAAAGAAAAACACAATGCATAATTTTGCCCATAGATTTGCCCGTATTTTCCAATCAACATTTGTTTTAGCTCACTCAAGATAAAAAAGGTCTTTTCAAGGCTTGTAATGGGACTGAGTTCAAAGGTATGGTCATTTAGGCTTAGTGACTTTCATCCTCATGAAATGTGGTGTTCACAACACTTCCTTTCCTTTTCCTTCATCATTTTCTTTAGTGCTCATAAGTCATCCTATTATTCACTTTCCATGGATTGTTTTGGAACCCCATTTATTTTGTACTTTATTCCACAACTTTCTTTTCATTCTTATATATATATATATATATATATATATAAGAGGAGGGGTTCCATTTTTCTCAAAACCATGGGTAAGAGGAGACTTTCCTTGCACTTCTTGACTTGCCCTTATCTTTTCACCACACCCCCAACTTAGGCTTTTGGCCTAAGTTGGCTATTCAACTAACCACAACTTCATGAGGATTATGGGTAATGGATAAAGAAAGGTTATGATTTAATCAAGTTTCTTCCAAAGAAAGGTAAGGCTCAAGGGGTGTTCAAAAGAGGTTCACACTATCACAAGGTAGGTCACAAAAGAGGTATATGTCAAATTGGCTCACACTCTTAGAAGTTGCCTAAGATCATATAAAGAGATAACATCACTTAGTTGATCGGACCAACAGGGGAAATTCTAGGATCTATCATGCATGGTTCAAAGTAAGCTCATCACACTAGGCATTGACACTACAGTCAAACATGACTCCACACTTTCGCTAGTGTTCAATGATCATCACAAGAGACTCAAATTGATACTAGGCTAGTCATAACGAGATGCAAAGAGTTCACATATTGTCTATGCAACTTCATTTGGCCTCATCGTAGCTGCGCATTCATGTTCGTTCGATTGAGAGCACTATTTAAGTCATCGGTATTGATCTAAACCGAGACTTAAATTTTGCAAAAGAACAGCCACATTCAACACATGAGAGGTGGCAAAAATTTTCGAACGGGTCAAAATCATTTTGCAATTTAAAACAAAAGGAGCCACAAGCTCAAATATCCACAGAAAGCAGTATATCAAACACAACAACCTAAATATAAAAAAAAACACAAACATCAATAGCACACAAAGGTGGGCCTCACCCAACCACAATTAAAAAGTATTTGTCCTCAAATGCAAATGAAATAAAGTATCCCAAAAGTGAAAGTAAGTAAGACAGTGAGGGAGGTAGAGAAAAATCATGTCTACACAGTCGCTCCATCTGTCTGGGCATCAGTGCCCGATGTGTCGGCCTGGATTTAGATAATGGCCCCTGGAGCTTCTTTAGAAGATTCAGCGGCAACTAACTTACTAAGATTGTCCAAGTCATGAGCCGCCAAAAAGGAGTGGATAGCTTTGAGGAATCCATGTCTCTACGAGGGAATAGTGGGGTCTCGGGGATTTGTTCTCTTGCTGGTACTGGGCTTCTTGCCCTCATTATCCATTTTGGGAGGATTTATTGGCTTTGTATTTTTCCTAAAACTTTTTGCTCTTGTTTGTCCGGGTGGCATGTCTCTTCTGGCTACTTTTGGTCTAGCCATTTCTACAAAGCTTCGAGAAAAAGTTAGAAAGTATTTAGACAAAAGCAAGGCAGTTCAATTGCAGAATCACTTCACCGAACCAGTTGGCGAAGCGTGCAACTACTTAGGTGGTTCTCCAAGTGCAGTGCATAGAGAATACAAGGGTGCAGACAGAAGGGCAAACAGGAAGTCTTTCGGCGAGGCACCGACTGCGTTCGGTGACATCATGCTTCTCACCAAAAGTTATAGAATTGAACATCATATTTGGCATTAAATTAAAGGCGAGATGAAGATTTTAGGTGAACCGCCGAGTGATTCGGCGAGCTCGACCCAGCTCGCCAAATGACCCAACGTGCCTGGTTTTGACCCAACTTCCCGAATTCTACCTCACAACCCCCAAAAACAAAATTAAGGCATACACAACTCAAATTAGGCTTAGACCCAGTGACAGTCATGCACAACCCATGATTTTTTCAATCCAATTTAAAGTGCGACCTTGAGGAATTAACTATTTAACTAAGTACGGACAAAATTTATGAACCTAAAAAGCAAACAAATATTTTAGTCCTACCAGAGAGGCCCAGTACACATCATCAAAGTAATGCTATTTTATTTGAGTACATCTTTCGAGTAAAGGAACGCGGGGTTTGAAGTACCAACCTTTTATGCCGATCAAATGGATATTGAGATGCTAGGAAGCAATGTAATCCAACTCGTAGCACAATCGATATTAAAAATGCTCTAAAAATACAAGAAATGTAAAACTAGAGTGCAGGTATGAGTTTGGGAAGATGAAAAAGTGAGTGCAAGGGAATAAATTTGAAACTTGTAAACCTTTGGCCTGAAAAATAGTCCACTTTCACCCATTTGGCGACATTAGTCAGAATCGCCAAATCACTTTAGCGTTTCGCCAAAAAGCCACTTGCCTTGCTGAATTTTACAGTACTTCCAATTGTTCTGAGAGTCCAAACAACGGTCTCTGTCGGGATTGCCGACATGGTCGGTGGTTCGCCAATAATTTCCTATGCTTATCGAGTTTTACAGACTCCAATGCAAGATGGTCTTGAGTCTAACGGTGTTCTAGTTCGGAGTCAACAAATTGTTCGGCGATTCTCTGATTGGACCTGTTGCTCACCAATCTGTACTTTTCGTTCACTCTCCACACTTCCATCTACACAATCAACACACCATTATTTTATCACAGCAAAAGAAAACAATAAATGGTTTTGGGTTGCCTCCTAAACAACGCCTTAGTTAATGTCGTGGAACGATGTAAGTCCACCTTCAAACCTCATTTTTGGGGTTGGCCATAGTATCACTAGGTAAAACCCTTTCTATCTCGAATTTAGGTAAGACGATATCTGACCCATTTGGGTCTCCAGCTGCTTGATTGATACTGAATGGGAGGTAACAGTTTGGGTAAGGGTTGACACATCCTCTTTCATCTCTTTCAAGATCTTTTCTGACCCTTCAACTTTATTTAGGATATGAGACAACATATCCTCAAACCTACCACCCTTTGAATCCTTTGGCTTTTGGCGCTCGTGGGGAGGCACATACATGTCCTTCTCCCTATCCTTCCAATTAGGATTTCGGTCTCTTCATTCACGATCCTTTCATCCTTCATCTTTAGCCCAACCTTGGTTACCACCCTGCCTTGGGTATTTTGAACGATAACTACTGCCTTGGTTGGCTAGGAAGTTCACTTCCTCATTATACAGGGCTTCAAATTTCGCCTCCTCAGGATTTTCACACTCGAGCCCCATAGCGTTGATACTACAGGCACCAGCCCCCATGTCATTTTTAGATAAAATGTCAAGCTATGTCATGATCTTGGCCATGTTTTGGTCTCTCTCATTATCTTTTTCCATCTGCTCCTCGAATAGCTTGAATATAAGAGGGGCAACTTGGTCTTCATGGGTGTACCATGCCCTATTGATGGTTGTCATGCTATCTAAGAGTTGGGCTGCTACTGCATACGGTTGTTGCATCAGGCCACCAGGTGAAAGTTTGATCAGCGACACCTTTGTTTACGAAATCCAGGCTTCGGTAAAAGTACTATAGCAAGACAACGTCGGGCAGACCATGAGTCGGGCATTGTAGCACCAACTTTTTAAATCGCAGCCAAGTCTCATTGATTGGCTTGTCCTCCAAACTCTTAAAGCTTTGGATACTATCCCGAAGATTCATCATCTTCGAAGGAGGGAAAAATCGCACATTAAATGCGGTTACCAATTCCTCCCAAGAAGTGATGGATTCACAAGGCAACTCCGCCAGCCACTTGCACGCCTCTCCCATCAACGAGAAAGGGAACAACCTTAACTGAACTAACTCCTGAGAGATGTTTTTGAAAGAGAATGGTCTACACACATCCACGAAGTTCCGAAGATGTTCGTGAGGATCCTCATGAGCCAATCCATTGTCGGGGAGTGGTGTTGTTTGAAATTCTTTTGGTGAAGTTGAAGTTTTTACGTTTTAGTCATAGTTGAATCTACTTATTTTTAGTTTTGGTTTGTGTGTTGTTGTGAAAATAGAGGAAATGAGTGAATATGGTAGCAACGGTAACCAAGCGGACTACCATCTTCCAAAATTGCTAATTCTTATCGATAACATCCTAAATTTCAAGCATTTGGAAGGTGATAAAATCCATGAGTTGTGTATGAGATTTAAGACTCTTACTGCAGTGCCAAACTTATGGAATCTCAGATAAGATGCTACTGGACTGCTTCTATATAGGTCTTGGTCCTGAGAACAGAAGAAAGGTTGACCAACTTTCTCCAGGTGGTCTGATGAGACAACCTTACGCAATAGTATCCCAACTTCTCGATCGCATGACCACAAACAACAAGGAGCAAGAGAGGGACCAGGAGTTAGGCAAAATGCTAACCCAGCTGGACCTTTTGACAAAGAAATAATGAAATTTGAAGTACTACACAAAAATAAAAATAGGTAATTCCTCCTCATTAGCGTAGAAAGCCAAAGTATTATGAGGGTGGACAGATAGAAGAGATACTCTCACTAATTCTTTACAAAGTAGAAGAGCACGACAAAGTGTTGAAAGAGATAAAAGAGAATGTCTCAATGCTAAATTAGATGACTGCTTCTCATTCCATATCTATTCAGCTAATGGAGACCCAAATGGATCATATGTTGTCTCGTCTCTACTCGAGACAACAAGGGGGGTTGCCCGGTGATACTATGGCAAACCCCAAAAATGAAGCTTGAGTAGGTACTTGCGTTGTGCCACGATGTTAACTAAGGAGCTTTTTGGTAGGCAACCCATGTTTTAATTGCTTTACTTGAGTCTTTGGAATAACGTGTGTTAATTGTGCAGGTTGGAGTGTTGAATGTGTTTGAAAATTGCAGGTTGGTGAACCAAAAGTCCAGTCGGCGAGATATGTAACCACTCGGCATGTCACCTAGTGGTTTGGCACGGTAAAATAATATAGCCGAAAGGGCGCGAACTGGACGGTTTTTAAAAGGCCAAAGGTTTAAAATTTCAAACTCTTTCACATTCCCTCATTTGTAACTTCATATAATCACACCCGCACTTTAAATTTTCTATGTTTTAGCATTTTATTAATTTTTGCTCATCATTTTTGTGTTCAGAGTTGGAATTCTTTGCCGCCTTGCATTTCAAATCATAATTTGGCATTAAAGGTTGGTTTTTCTGAATCCCGAACTCTTATTTAGCGGTTAAATTCAAATGCATTGTTATAGATTATGTTGATGTATGCTTGGCCTCTCTAAAATCGTAAATGTGTGCTAATTTACCTATTTTGAATTTTGATATCGTGCTTAAATTTTATAAATTGTTGATTCCCTGATTTTTGTGTTTAAAATTGATCGTAATCTTTTGGGTTGTGTGAAATCATTTTTAAGTCTAGTCGGGTAAAGTCTGAGTAACCCCAAATTGTGCTAAATGATGTGCTTTGCCCAATGATGGAGTGTTTGACGTCGTTCTTAAGGGTTAAAGTCGTCAAATGACCAATTTTGGCCAAACTGGGGGAAGTCTGAGTACCCCGGTGGCATATGTGATATGGGTTTGAGCTTAATTGAGTTTGTATCTGGTTTGATTTTGTTTTTAGGGACTACGGGTTTGATTTTGGGAGTTGGGGCTGAAAATAGGCACGTAGGGTAGTTTGGTGAGCTTGGTCGAGCTCGCCAAACCACTCGGTGGTTCGCTGACATCCCCATTTATAGCCTTTAATTTCATGGTTTGATTGATTTTGATTCTACAACTTTCAGCGAGAAGCCTAAGCTCGCCGAGTTCTTTAGGCGACTCACCGAAAGTCTCCATTGATCGCCCTTTCTGCGCCCCCAACCCCTAAAACAGATTGTAACTTTTGGTAAGCAAGTCTGTGCTTGCTGAATGATGTCGGCGATTCACCAAAAGGTACTTTTCATCGTCGAAACACCATTTTTCTGGGAAAATTTCAAGCCAATACTTTCGGCGAGCACGATCTAGCTCACCAAAGTGATTCGGCGACTCGCCAATCGGTTCGATGAGTCTTTCTGCAACATATTTTCTGCAAATTTTCTTGAATTGTTCCAACTCATTTTGGTGTATTTTTGCAGTTGTGGCTAGAACCAACCTGGACAATAGTGGTATGCCACCCCGCAAAAGAGCACGGGGCATTGTTATAAATAAGGGAGAATTTACTCCCTCTAAAAAGAGTAAACAAGCACCTCCTAGGGAGGCAAAGGAAAGGGCAAAGCACCCGCATAGGAGATACCAAAGCATAACTCCTGCAGCGAGGGGGAGTTATTTGACTCCCAGACTACATTCTCTGAGCCTGAGGATGACCAACCTCTGCAATCCCGGCGAGCTGAGATTCGTTCCAGATCTCCTCAAGGTCAGTCTAGGACCCAGAGGCCACCCCTCCTGCTGATGCTATTGTACCAACTCCGGCACAGACAGTGGTTCCGACGCCACTAGTGCAGGGTCCTCCTCCTCGGCTACTCAAAAGGCTAAAGGCCGAGGGATTGAAGACAATTCTCTAAGAGAAGTTGCGGTCCATAGAGGGCCTAATGGGCAGACATTCTGGGGTGATGGACACACTCTGGTACCATCGCTTTGACATATTGATACGCTCAAATTACACCTCCCTAAAGAAGTATAAATGATCGTTATCAAGTAAAGAACCCATCTTGTAGGTTGGGGTAGATCTCACGAGGAATATGGTTTAGACTTAACTTTAACTTACGATTATATTCATTTAGTCAATGTATTTTTGAGAAAAATGAGTAAAGGTGGGTGGGGGGTGTTTATGTAACACATAACTGATTGTTGTTTAGAGAGCAAGTGAGCAAGATTCGAACTTTAGTTGTTATCAATGAGAGAGATAAACTACAGTGTATATGTTCCCCATAAGCCTATAATGCAGTAATCCTAGTAGTAGTAATCCTTTCCTAGTGTATCACATGCAAAGTGGCAAGTTATGTATCTCTAAGTTCTTAGTCCGCCAAATAGAGAATTTCACCCCGCACCTTGGTCCAGCTACGTGTGTATAATTTACTAACCCTTACCTTTACCTCATATTAGACATCACATCAATGTATGACTTAGTTTTCACCCTCACATCAATTGACATTAGACTATTAGATAGTATCACACTAAATCTATGTTGATAATTCTTTTCTTATTAACTACCTCTTTGGTCCGACAAGAAGCAACAAGACAAGTTCTAACGTTGGCCACTATTAAAAAGACTTCTAAACGAAAGAATTATCAATGCATGCAACAACACTATTCAATAATTACTTAGTTACTATTTAAACTTTGTTAATCGCTCATGGTTCCCATAACCCTAGTTATGGATTTAGTTACCCATGCTAGCAAGAACACATTCATATTTTTAGAAGAAGAATTCATTAACTTACATAATGAGTAGAGGAAACCTAAAATCTCCAATTGAAATTCAAAGCAAGAATCTTTATAAACTGAAATTAGGAAATCAAATTGCTAGTGTTTGCAAGTTAATTCCTAAGAAAATATCAAGAACTAAAATAATATTATGGTGTCTAAACCCCAAAAACGAGGTTTACATGCCCTATTTATAGAAACAGTCCTAAACAAAAAGGAAATGAAATAAGGAAATAAACTACTGGACGTGTAGCTTTAATAGACGAGACTGACCTACGGACCGTGGATCGACCTACGGTCCGTAGGTCCCTTCCGTACCTCAAGACTTAGACTTTTTCTCCAAAGTTGGAACCTTCAACTTTCAAACACAAACGACGGACACCTGCAGTATGGACCGTAGGTTGACCTATGGTCCATGGGTCCCCTTCCGTGGCTCCACACTTAGAACCTTTTCTAAGGTACTGGAACTCAAAATCTCTTATACAAACGACAGAGATGCAGGATGGCCCGTGGGTTGACCTACGCTCCGTCAATGGCTTTCGTAGTTCCACACTTGGTCAAGACTTCCTTAAGGCTCCATGTATGCCACCCTCATACGGAGCGTGACTGAACCTACGGTCCGTAGGTGGCTCCTTCTGCAAAATTTATGCTGATGTCTCTGTCAACCTCGTCCAAGCCTATTTCCTGCAATTAGCACACAAACATATTAATTCTTGATACAAAATGGCCCTAGACACTGATGAGTCCACAATTTGGACTCATTTAAGACTTTATTTTAGTAGAATTAGTGTCCTTAAATATATATTTTGTCTCAATAACTAATGTAAATCCTTAAGTTTCAGGTATTCGGAGTTTGAGACAAAGCATGGACACTACTTGGCAAAAAGGAACAAAACGGCTGAAAAGACAAAGAAAAGTAGACCTGAGGATCACCTAATGCATTAGGCGAGTCACCGAAAAGTTCTGTGAAGCAGTACTATATCGCCCAATCATCCAGAACACGAAGATGCTGAAGGAAAAGGCTGAAAGGCGATGAAGCAGACCAAAGGGTGGATCGCTGAGTGCTTTGGTGATCCCGACTAACTGCACCGAGTGATCCTTCGCAGCACAAATTTTTGAAAACTATAAATACTCATTTAATTTTGTAGCTTAGTATCAAGTTGTAGAGAATATTTTCAGTTTTTAGTTCTTAGAGCTTTTGTGAGACATTGTTCTTTAGCTTGAAGGTTTTTAAGGTTTTCAACCCCAAGAAATTGGAAGTGGGTATCCAAGAATATTCATTCTAGACTCGTTTGAAGTGAATATAAATCATACCCAGTTGATGTTGCTTCTATTTGGTATCATTTTCTTCCTTTTCTCTATGTCTAGCTAAAACCCCAATTCTTGGGGTGTGATTTTGTGAATATGAGTGAAATTTCTTGTTGGGTGTTGCTTATTGTTGGTATATTATCTATTTAAATGTGATTTCATTTAGCAGTTGTGTTTGAACTTAATGAGATTGTAGTTGAAAATACAATTTCATCTTAGGGTTTTTGCTTGCTCGAGAGAGAGGTTTTAAAACTAAGACTACTAAATCGACAGTTGGTGGTTATTGGGTCGCCGTGGGTTCAGCTAGAGATAGTGAATCCTAGGCCCTCTCCCACACTTTCAACTCGAGAGAGTGAATGGGCTAAGGCGGAGTCTGTGTTTAAATGCGGCAACTCGGTGTTTGAGAGAAATTGAGTTATTCGAGGTAAGTTGCTTGAGAGAGAATTTACCCCCACTAAAGTCTAGACTAGTTACAAATATTCAGCGATGTACTATCAATAACATCTACCAGGTAGTGTCTTTTATCCCATATTCCTATCACATTCCAAGAATCCCGTCTCCCTATATTCGCATCTTTGTATATTTGCTGTTTTAGTTGTTAATTGACTACAAACCCCTCATTGATAATTGACATTCGTGTCAACCCCTTGATTTATCATTTTTTTACTCGATAATGTTTTTAGCTATGGTTAACTCTAGCGTATTCACACTTAACTCTCAATTCTCAGAAACCGCACCCTTGGGACTCGGCCCCAACCCATTCAGTTGGGTTATATTACTATTGTACGATCGTAGACACTTCAATCGGAAGTTGTGTCTTGATTACGCAAACATCAGACACACACACAAAATTCTTAAGTGAAATGTATTAAAATACCGTAAACTCACGGTATATCAACACCCTCAACTTAAATTTGTTGTTTGTCCTCAAGCGACGCACTAAGACTCTAAACGACACTTGTATACAAGCAGACATTCAAGCATAAGCAATCACGTGGCTATTTCAATCCATCCCACTCTTTAAGTGAAAATCATTTTTCTCATACTCAACAAACTAACTTATGCGAATCAAGATATGACAAAGATCGACCAACAGACACCACAACATACACTTTTTCACAGTCACCAAGGTACCGACCTTTCGACAATGTCACTAGTACCCTTACTTCAAACGATATCCTTTACACACAGAAGATATGAATTTTAGAGTTTTAGGATTCATTCAACACTCACGCTCAGAAGTGACTTCAAGTATAGTTAGTGCTCAATACCATAGCCTTGCCCTTATTTTCACTGCTTAGACTCTCCAAACTAGTTGTTAGGATCAATATAGGATTCTTAGCTTGTAACGTAGGCTCATGGTCAGGTGTGGTACATTTGGGTACTTTTAGTGACTTTCTGCCCTCCTTGACATTACATTGGCTATTAACCTCTTCCTTGACCTATTTTTGGCACCTTTTCATTCCACATTCTTTCCTTTAACTCTTTTCAACATTGATGCGACTTTTGACTTCGTGACTCTTTTTTTTTCTTTTTCACTTTGTTCTTTTCCTTTCACTTTATTTTTCTTTATTTTTCACACTTTCACTTATCACATTGTTGTCTTTTTCGCACAAAGTCACATCCTCTTTTTTTTTTTCAACACTAAACTCTTTTCATACCCTTTTTTCATTTGGTTTCCTCTTTCATAGACACCCTCAACTTATGCATTTTGCATTAGTTGAGGTGCATATTGTCTGATGTTGGACCAGGACCAAGATCAAGGTCACTTTTGGCTTAGCCACCCTCAACTTAGGCTTTTGGCCTAAGTCAAGGTGCACATGTCCAAGGAGGGACCAGGGCTAAGACAATATTTTAAGGGAAGATGAGTTAGGTGAATCAAAAGAAATGGTCAATTTTAGGCTCAAATATTTGGATCAAAAAGGGAATAATGCTACCATTTGGTTAGATCATTTTAGGCTTAAGTTGAATAAATTTGAACAATGGCCTATGATCACTTCCCAACTTCTAGCCTAGATTATCCTAGCATGACCAATGGGGCAAGTTCTAGATTGGCACAAAATTGTCTGAACATTCAACTATCCTCACACACTCTTGGCACCTTGTTTCATTATCAGATTATCAAATTAACCAGTTCAAGATTTTAGCTTAAGTCATGAGATCAAATTGGTTCTTTATCATGTCATACTCAGAGCCAACACATTCAACTCATTCTAGACTACAAATTTTAACACATATCACAACTTTTGGAAGGGTATCATTTTTCATTCATAATTATGTTATCATGCTTCATTCTTTCTCATGCTTCTACACATACAATCCTAACACATGCTGGTTCAACAGAAATTAAAACAGTCTCCGAGGGGAAAAGAACACAGGCAAGAAAACCCCAAGAGAGGATTATGAGTTGGGTTACTCAGACTCCACCCTATCACTCACAATCCATTTACCCCACCCCCAATAAAATAGAGTGCAATTGTACCCAATGCACAAAAAAAGGAAAGAATAAAGGCTCGGGTGAAGCAAACCTATGGCGCATAGCTCCAAAGACCTATTAACAAGCGGGTGGGTTCGATTTTCAGGAGCCTGTTGGATCAACAATCGGGTCACCCTCAGTAGGTGCCTACATCAACCATCTCAGCATCATCAGTAGTGCTCACATCTACCCTCACCGCACCATTAGTGGCGCTCATACTACTAGAGGGACCAACACCTACCTCCCTAGCCCACTACTGGCGCATCTCCTCATTAACTATAGAAGCCCTCTGTGCTACCTCAAGCACCTAGCGCTCCCTCTTTCTTGCTCTCTCGGCCTCAATATCATTAGAAACCTAAATGGAGTGGGGCCGCTTCCTAGTATGATGGGAATAAGCAGGAGGTGGCATCTCATCTCCGAATAGAGCATCAAACACCGTAATATACACCAGTGTTGTGGGGGCTGACTCACGCTCGGTCTCTGGTGGAGCTAGAAGGGTGTCAAGATCAGCTCGGAGACTAGCTAACTCCGACCGAAAAGCAGAGACATATGTGGTGGGGGCTGGTTGCTCTGAGACACGCAACTCAAAAGCATCAAGGTGCTGGTGCACGACCTTAACCTTTCGATCCATCATCTGCTCCATCCATTGCTCCACCTTAGTCGCAGACTCCTCAATTGCCTGCTGCATCCACGACCTCATAAGCTGAAGCAGACTAGCCATTTGAGCCTCCAACTTTTGGACTCGAGCTAGGGGCATGGCAATAGATCCTGAATAGTGAGTGGCTTTGGAGGCGCTAAGGGCCTAACTAGTGGCCGGAGAATGGGAAGCTGGGGCATCTTTAATACGGGCTGGAGGGGTAAGATCCTCACCCTGCATCTGCTCCACATCAGCAACTAAGTCTGCTCCCAGTGGTGGCACTTCAACAAACGGATTTCTGCGCTGTGTAGCAACATTGGCCTCATCTCAAATTAGGCCTATATCCAGGGTCTTGGTCACCTAAATCAATTTATCACAATGCCAAACTAGCACTCCAGAGTCCCTGCACAGCTAAGAAATGAGGCACGGGAATAGGTAAGTAGTGGTGGCCTTGAAGGCCCTCTCATGTATCTCCGCAATAATCATACGGGAAAAATCCATCTCGAACCCAGCAACTAGGGCTGCCACCATGACTGCGTGGTTCAAAGTAAGAACATTGTATGCCTGCATAGGAGACACTTTGTTTCTCACCAATAGCCAGAAGAATTTGCCCACAAAAGTCAAAGTGGCCTTCTTGATGCCTCAACTCGATTTGCGGTCCCACTCAGTGCGTTCTCTGTCCGTAGTAAGGTGATAGACCAACCAACATAATAAAGTCTCTCTCTGCTTTGCATTCCTCTGGAATACCCCGCTCCTCACGATGTCCCAATGATAATCAAACTCATCCATGTTGATTGCTAAAATATGGCATGGGCCGTAGAGGAATCTGCTAATAGTAGCCTCCGATATATCAACTGAGAACCCATGAACTAGTGTAGCCCTAAGTGGAGGCTGGGCTGCGAGCTTGGCTCGTCTGTCAATGGAACCTCGGAGGGTGGCTGCGTAGAAAGCATAGAACTCCCTCATGATCTCCTCATTGTAAGTCACTGGGCTACGAGCCATCCACTCGCACCTGTGTATCTTGAAGAGTTCATGAATGGCGGGCGCGGTGTGCAAGCTGCCTGTGAGGACACGACACTTATCAGTGACTAATAGAGCCATCCTCTCCTTCTGCCTGTGAGGACACGACACTCATCAGTGACTAATAGAGCCATCCTCTCCTTCTGAGTTATCATGTGGGCATCCCTATATATTTGTCATTGATCACTTACACACCACCGGTTTGGTTCCTCAGCAACTGCAGCAGGTTCAGTGTTAGGTGGTACGGGAATGTCCCCCGCGCTAGTAGCCTCATCAGACAAGGCAATCCTTTTATGTGAACTAGAGCCGGATGTAGAGCCAGAATCAGAGCCAGTAGCTAACTCAGAGAAGGAAGTAGAACCAGTCGATGAACCGATCGGTGTATCCCCCTCATCAGACTGGGGGCAGTGACCACGTCGGAAGTCACCAGCCCGAATTGATTTCGGGTAGTGCGAGGTGCTGTGGGGGATGTGTTGATGGCAGGTGGAACATGTGTGGGATCAGTCTCTGACATGCTCAAATTACACCTCCCTAAAGAAATATAAGCGATCATTATCAAGTAAAGAACCCAACTTGGAGGTTAGGGTCGATCCCATGAGGAATATGGTTTAGACTTAAGTTTAGCTTACGATTATATTGTTTTAGTCAACGTACTTACGAAACAAGTAATTAAAGGGGGGGATTTGTGAAGCAGATTTTGAAAATAATGTGAACAATTAGTAAGCAAGATATAAACTTTTGTTGTTACCAAGATGAGAGAGAAACTAGGGTGTAGATGTTCCCCATAAGCTCATAACGCGGTAATCCTAGCAATAGTAATCCTTTCCTAGTGTATTACATGCAAAGTGATAAGTTAGGTATTTCTAATTCCTTGGTTGGCAACTAGAGAATTTCAGCCTGCACCTTGGTCCGGCTACGTGTGTATAATTTACTAACCCTTACCTTACCTCATATTAGACACCACATCAATGTATGACTTAGTTTTCACCCTCACACCAATCGACATTAGACTATTAGATAGTATCACACTAAATCTATGTTGATAATTCTTTTCTTATTAACTACCTCCTTGTCTGGCAAGTAGCAACAAGGCAAGTTCTAACGCGTGCACTCGTTAAAAGGACTTCTAAACGAAAGAATTATCAATGCATGCAATAACACTATTCGATAATTACGTAGTTACTATTCATGCTTTATTAATCGCTCATGGTTCCCACAACCCTAGTTGTGATTTAGTTACCCATAGTACCAAGAACACAATTCATATTTTTAGATGAAGAAATCATGAACTTACGTAATGAGAAGAATAAATCCAGAATCTCAACTTGAATTTCAAAGTCAAAATCTTCAAAACGAACTTAGGAAATCAAGAATTCTAAAATTGCAAGTTAATCTCCAAAGCTAAAAACTAGAACTCAAATAATAAAGTCTAACCTAAATAAAAAGAAGAAAAGAACCCTAAAAAGTATCTTCTATCAATTCTTTCCTATAATAATTATTTATATATACTATTTATAAATATAGAAAATTCTAAATAAAATAACTGAATCCAAAACGAAAAGGAATTGGATTTTTTTTTTTCGCCGAGTGAGCTGTCCGCGTGAAAATTGGAACCGCCTCAAAGAACTCTTGCTGCGTTAATTTCATGCCATGTGTCAGTTGCAATTCAAATCCTTTTAATGGCGTGGCAGCAATTGAAATTTTGAGAAGTGCGGCTATATTCATATGTATAAATATATTATTTTATTAACTTTAATCCATTAAGTTGTCTCCTTTATTTCCTTCTTTAACTTTCCATCTTTAATTTGTTTTAGTTCTAAACTTCTTCATTTCTCCACCAAGTTAATTATTATTTAGTACAATTTATAAAATTCAAACTCAAAAAGGACAAAAATAAATAATAAATATGAGGCAAATAATGATAAAAATATATAGTTTTGACCTCAAATCAACACCCACACTTAAATTTTTGTTCGTCCTCAAGCAAACATTAAAGCTCATCTAAAAAAAAAAACACAAACTAGGAATGTCTTTACTTTGGTTGACACAAACAATTAGGTCATGTACAAATTTTAAAATGACAAGTACAATTCCCGCTCATTATGCAAGACATCCAAATAAATAATAAACCTCCTAACCTCAAGAAAGTACTTTGAACTCATCAAATTAAAGTTTGCTCACCTACTCTCATCAAAGAAAGCTAATAAAATCACCTATCTATCATGAAATAAGTGCCTTCATAAAAAGAAATAGTCCACGCACTCAATTCAAAAGATTGAATATAAATTAAGGACTTCATATCAAGAACAACTCTCACACTCACAAATAAAATTCACATGTAAGCAGAAAGAACCATAGGCTTGCCCATTATGTACATCTCCACTAATTAAGCATACTTGAATAGAAACAAAAAGACGTTAACGGGTTGTAATGTAGGCTAAGAAACGGGTAGGAAAACTATATAATAGTGACTTACACTTTCTTAAGCACTTTGCAATTTTAGACTGCATCACCCATTATTTTCTTCTCTTTATTTTCAGCCCTCTCTTCAACAATTATTTCAAAGTAATGTTCATCATCTCAAGAATGCTTAAAAAAATTTGTTTTTTTTTCTTTCTTCTTTTTTCTTTAGAGGTTTTGCACTAGCCACCCTCAACTCAAGTGAGGTACACAATATCCTTGATAGGACCAGATTCAATGTTTTAAGCATACTTCTGAATTAGCCACCCTCAACTTAAGTTTTTAAAGCTTGGTTGAGGTGCACAATATCCACAAGGACTAAGGCCAAAACAGAGTTTTCACACTTTTCTTCATTTTTCACACATCAAGCATTTTCACACTTTTTTTTTCTACCAATGTTTTCAACTTTTTTATTTCTAAACATAGAGCATTAAGGATTTCTTTTTGGATCAAATAGAATTATGGTATCAATAAAAAGGGATTCGGCTCGATCATGTGGTTTACAAGAAAAATATAGGCTAAAAGACTTAAAAGGGTTAACTAGTGATATCATATCTGAAAAAGTTGAAATTTATCAGACAAATCAAAGAAAGCCTATTTTCATCTCCTAAACAAGGCAACACTTTTTATTGCGCTTCAATAACATACAGGCCAAGTTCTAGACTAAGAGATGCAAAACATGGAATAAACAAATTTTCACCACACTTGACACAAGTATCAATCAAGATGAATCAATTCCACTTCTAAGAGAGATAGGATCATAACAAACTACAAAATAGAATAAGTTATATACAAAGTCACGACCATGAACCTAGTTGTCAAAGAGTTTCCAATTTTACTATCAATCAAACATTCACAAGAAAGTACTACTCAACAATTAGGCGTAAATAGCAAGTATCACACCACTCAAAAGGGTCTTTTCTTTTCTCCAAAAAAAAAATTAAAAGAAAACTTATTCCTACAAAAAATTAAAAGACACTCGGTTCAAAGGGACTATCCTCAGGAAAAACACCGAAAATAAAAGCCAAGGAACCCATCCTAAAAAAAAAATCAATAAAACAGCAAAAACTAGGAATTCGTTCCTCCATCCCACACTTAAAAATATGTTGTGTCCCCAAAGCATTAAATAAAATTTAAAACAAGGGTTAGGAAAACTCCTTGAGGCCTCATGGCCTAGCTAGTAGCATGTTCTCTTTATTTTCATCAAGGGTTGAAGAACCCCACACTTAAGCTCAAACATGCTTTTTTTTTTTTGGGTACTCAGACTTCCCCTAATCTGCAAAAACAAGACAAAAAAAAGTGACACTAATAAAATAAAATAAAATAAGAAGTTACACTACTAATTGGGTTGCCTCCCAATAAGTGTTTAATTTAACGTTGCGGCACGCCGTAGACATCTTAGTTACTCAGATTCCATCTCCTTGACCCTCTCCGATTGGATTATTGTGTACTCCTTGATTAGCCATTTTCCTCAAAGTTTTACTAAATTCAGGATCGTAGGGGGTCAATAATTCATATTGACTCCGTGTACTTGATATACACTAGAGTTGAAACATGTAGAAAACAAAACTAAAAACAAAAATGTAAAATCGGAAAATACTTGACTAAACTTCAATAATGTAGTTAAGCTTAATCTAAAAGCCTTATTCCCCGGTAGTGGCACCAAAATTTGATACGCTCAAATTACACCTCCCTAAAGAAGTATAAGCAATCGTTATCAAGTAAAGAACCTAACTTGGAGGTTGGGATCGATCCCACGAGGAATATGGTTTAGACTTAAGTTCAGCTTACGATTATATTCTTTTAGTCAACATACTTCCAAAACAAATAATTAAAGAGGGGGGGGGGGGATTTGTGAAGCAAATTCTGAAATAATGTGAACAATTAGTAAGTAAGATTTAAACTTTTGTTGTTATCAAGATGAGAGAGAAACTAGGGTGTACGTGTTCCCCATAAGCTCATAACACAGTAATCCTAACAACAGTAATCATTTCCTAGTGTATTACATGTAAAGTGATAAGTTAGGTATCTCTAATTCCTTGGTCTGGCAGTTAGAGAATTTCACCCTGCACTTTGGTCAGCTGCGTGTATATAATTTACTAACCCTTACCTTTACCTCATTTAGACATCACATCGATGTATGACTTAGTTTTCACCCTCGCACCAATCGACATTAGACTATTAGATAATATCACACTAAATCTATGTTGATAATTCTTTTCTTCTTAACTACCTCCTTGGTCCGGCAAGTAGCAACAAGACAAGTTTTAACGCGTGGACTCGTTAAAAGGACTTCTAAACGAAAGAATTATCAATGCATGCAATAACACTATTCAAGAATTACTTAGTTACTATTCATACTTTGTTAATCGCTCATGGTTCCCACAATTTTAGTTGTGGATTTAGTTACCATAGTAGCAAGAACACAATTCATATTTTTAGATGAAGAAATCATGAACTTACATAATGAGAAGAATAAACCCAGAATCTCAACTTGAATTTCAAAGTCAAAATCTTCAAAACGAACTTAGGAAATCAAGAATTGCTAAAATTCTAAGTTAATCTCCAAAGCCAAAAACTAGAACTCAAATAATAAAGTCTAACCTAAATAAGATGAAGAAAAGAACCCTAAAAAGTATCTCCTATCAATCCTCTCGTAAAATAATTATGTATATAGACTATTTATAAATATAGAAAACTCTAAGTAAAATTGCTAAGTCCAAATCAAATTAGGAATCCAAAACCAAACAAATTGGATTTTTTTTTTCTTTTTTCGCCGAGTGAGCTGTCCGCGTGAAAATTGGAACCGCCTCAAAGAACTCTTGCTGCATTAATTTCCTGCCACGTGTCAGCTGCAATTCACATCCTCTTAATGGCTGCCACGTGGCAGCAATTGAAATTTTGAGAAGTGCGGCTATATGCATATGTAGAAATATATTATTTTATTAACTTTAATTCATTAAGCTGCTTGATTTTCTTCTTCAACCTTCCATTTTTAATTCGTTTTAGCTCCAAACTTCTTCATTTTTCCACCAAGTTAATCCTACAAATAAAATATACTATTTAGCACAATTCATAAAATTCAAGCTCAAAAAGACAAAAATAAATAATAAATGTGAGGTAAATAATGATAAAAATATATATTTTTGACCTCACATCACTCTCCGCATAAGTCGCTTCATCAATTAGCCGAAAAGTCGGCGCCACAGATTTAGACTTGCCCTTTGGTGCCCAAATCGGTGCTTTCTTAGGGGCCATGGTCGGAGGCTTAGTTAGTACCAAAATAGACCAATGACACACTCGAAAAAAATTTAGAACAAAGAACGAACCATAACGAAAAACAAAAAAATTTTGAATAGTAGCTTCAGTGGCCACCTACGGTAGGTACCTACGGTCCGTAGGTTGACCTACGATCTATGGGTCCCCTCCGTAGGTCAGAGGACCCAAAAGGTTGGGCTCTGATGGGAACCACAGATGTGCAGAACGGTCTGTACATTGACCTACG
The DNA here is from genome assembly GCA_035578085.1 of Solanum pinnatisectum. Taxonomy (NCBI): domain Eukaryota; kingdom Viridiplantae; phylum Streptophyta; class Magnoliopsida; order Solanales; family Solanaceae; genus Solanum; species Solanum pinnatisectum. Next base: position 13,918,205 of record CM069082.1, on the reverse strand, counting down.
AATTGTAGTCCACCTCCGTGGTTCCACACTTAGTGGATCCTTTATGTGCAACATACCATCGGACCTGATCTATGGTCCGTAGGTTGACCTACGGGCCGTGGATGGGGTCTCGTGGGTCAGATATGTGCCAGGTATCATACATGCCTCATTTTTAAACCATTTTTTCAATAATTAAAACAATCAATCTAAGTCTAATCATGCATTTAAACACAATATATGATAGTTTGTCATCCTTAGGGTTCCAATTACTCTTTATTTAGCGTTTATTGCATACAAAACTAGAAACCCTAAGTCAAAACTTCCATTTAGACTATTTCCTCTGAGTTACTTGATTACAAAGACAACACAATCACATTCTATCATTCCGAAGGTGTTTCTAACTACAGTTCATCAGGCAATTTCTTACAAAAATAACCCAAGGTCAAGATCCACTTCATGACTTCATGTATTGAACAATGAATACTGAAATTCAGAGTTAAGTTGAAATCATTTACCTTACAATTATTTGAAGTGGTTGATTGTGTGTTGCAATAGACTTCGTAGACCGTGTGACACCAAACCCGGACCTTGAACTCTATTGGTGAGGTGAGAATGGGAGTGACCAGATTTGGGAGAAAGAGGAATGAAAATTTGGGAGAGGAGATGGTAAGTATGGGATATAGGAGTGATTTGAGGGATATAATGAGGGAGTTTTGGGATTTTGAGGGGTTGGAAACGGTTGGGAGGGAATATGGGAAGTGGGGGATTAATTTTAAAATGAAGAGTTTTATTAGAAAGGGGTCTGGGTCGGGTCGACGGAACCCTAACTTTGGACCCACAAGACCCTGTCTATAGGTCGTGGGTCGACCTATGGACCGTGGGTGGGGTCCGTAGGTCACTCAACACTTAAAAAATTCAATGGACTTACCTGGGGGTCTATGGACACCATTCACGGTCCGTGGATCAATCCACGGACCGTCGATGGGGTCTGTAGACCTCTGCAACAGATATTTTTCTACAGATTTGGCTTTTCATCCCTTCACATGTAGCAACCGTTAGGACTTTCTTTTTACATTTTCTAGACACTTTTTAGACACGGACCCTATTCTATATCTAGCCAACAATATAACCCAAAAAAAACACCAATCTAAAGAATTACAGAAAATCAAATGGACAAAGCACACTCTTAAATCGAAAAGCAAAGCCTATAGTTGGCTAGATTGTACATCTTGGGTTGCCTCCCAAGTAGCGTTTGATTTAACATCGCAGCACCATGCAAGCCTATTGATTACTAAGACTTCATCAAGATAGTAGGCCTCAACCACCTCTTTCACATTCTTTTCTATCCCTATGTAGACCTTGATAATTTGCCCGTTTACATTGGGAACACTTGAGTGACTATGAATGGCCCGGTCCACTTGGACTTGAGCTTGCTAGGAAACAACCGCAACCTAGAGTTGAATAGAAGCACCAGATCACCCACACCAAATTCATGCTTTTCAATATTTTGATCGTGATACTTTTTCATCTTCTGCTTGTACAAGGCTGAAATTTCATAAGCTCTTAGGCGAAACTCATCAAGCTCATTCAAGTCAATTACTCTCTGATTCGATGCGGCACCCCAATCAAAATTCAACTTTTTTAGCGCCCACATAGCCTTATTCTCTAGCTCTACCGGCAAATGGCAAGACTTCCCATATATAAGTTGGTAGGGGGACATACCTATGGGAGTATTGAATGTGGTGCGATAGGCCCATAGAGCATCATCAAGCCTCCTAGACCAATCAGTTCTATTAGCATTCACAGTCTTAGCAAGGATTTGCTTGATTTCTCTATTGGACACTTCAACTTGCCCACTAGACTGCGGATGGTAAGGAGTAGCTAAATTGTGGCGGACGCCATATTTCTCAAGTAGTTCCTTGAATAGCTTATTATAGAAGTGAGAAACTCCATCGCTGATAATCACCCTAGGTGTACCAAATCTGGAGAAGATATTCTTTTTCAGGAAGGTGGTGACACTTTTACCTTCATTGTTGGAAAGTGCAATTGCTTCCACCTACTTTGACACATAATCAACCCAACAAGAATATACTTCATCCCATGTGAGCTCACAAATGGACCTATAAAATCAATGCCTCAAACATCAAAGAACTCAATCACCAAAATCGAATTCATATGTAGCTCTTTCCTCTTTGAAATTCCTCCTTCTCTTTGGCAACGATCACAAGACTTGGCGAAATCATGAGCATCTTGGTGGATGGTAGGCCAATAATACCTAGACTTCAAAATTTTATGCGCAGTCCGAATACCACTATGATGCCCACTAACAGGCAAAAAATGACACGCCTCTAGTATACTCACCATCTCACCCACAGGCACACAGTGACGAATAATCCCATCAGCATAAAAACGGAACAAATAAGGTTCATCCCAAAAGAACTTCTTCACATCATGCATAAACTTTTGCCTTTGGTGAAAAGACAAATCCGATGGAACTAGATCACTTGCCAAGTAGTTAGCAAAGTTTGCGAACCAAGGAATAAGATCATAAGAAGCCGCCAATACCTGTTTATCTGAAAACGCATCATTAATTTCAGCCCCATCTCCTAGCTTGAGCATAGCTTCCTCCTCTAATCTGGACAAATGATCGGCAATTTGATTCTCTGTCCCCTTTCTATCTTTCACCTCAAAATCAAATTCTTGCAGCAACAATACCCATCTAATCAACCTCAGTTTTGCATCCTTCTTAGCCATCAAATACCTCAATGTAGAATGGTCAGTATGCACTATGACCTTAGTACTAAGGAAGTAGGATTGAAATTTTTCGAATGTGAAAACCACGTAAGGAGTTCCTGTTCAGTCACTGTATAGTTCTTTTGAGCCATATTTAGAGCTTTGCTTGCATAGTAAATATGATGAATAATCTTCTCTTGCCTCTGTCCCAATACCACACCAAGCGCCACTCCACTCGCATTACACATTACTTCAAACGGTTGCCCCTAATCTGGTGAAATAATGGTAGGTGCAGAAACTAGATTTTATTTCAACTCTCCAAATGCTCTCAGACAAGTATCATCAAACTCAAACTTACACTCCTTGTTGAGCATTTTGCACAATGAGTGTGCAATTTTGGAGAAATCCTTAATGAACCTCCTATAGATACATGCATGCCCAAGAAAACTTCTAACACCTTTAACATAGATAAGTGGTGGAAGTTTTTCTATTACCTCAACTTTTGCTCTATCAACCTCAATACCCTTCTCAGAAAAATTCGGTGACCTAGAACTATGCCTTCTTTCACCACGAAGTGGCACTTTTCCCAATTGAGCACAATATTGCACTCTTCACACCGTTAAGTACCTCGGCCAAATGATCCAAACAACCATCAAAAGATTCACCTACCACAGAGAAATCATCCATAAATACCTCAATAGTGTCCTCCACCATATCAAAAAATATTGACATCTTGCAATGCTGGAAGGTTGCTGGAGCAATACGCAACCCAAATAACATCCGTTTGAAGGCGAAAGTCCCATAAGGGAAAGTGAATGTGTGCTTCTCTTGGTCTTCTGGAGCTATGAAGATCTGATTGTTGCCCAAATAACCATCAAGAAAGCAATACCAACCTTTACCAGCGAGGCGGTCCAACATTTGATCCATGAGCGGCATAGGGAAGTGGTCCTTTTCTATCCAAGCATTCAATTTTCGGTAGTCCATGCATACTCTCCATCCAGTCACGGGCCGCATCAGAACAAGCTCGTTTCTAGGATTAGGCACCACCGCCATCCCACCTTTCTTGGGCATAAACTGAACAGGACAAACCCAACTACTATCTGCAATGGGATAAATGACTCCAGCATCCAACCACTTGATGATCTCCTTTTTCACTACCTCTTGCATAGGTGAATTTAATTGTCTTTGTTGCTCAATACTAGGCTTGTGATCCGTCATGAATTGGATTTTATGAGAACAAATGCCAGGAGGAATCCCAATAAAGTCCGCAATAGTCCACCCAATAGACCTCTTGAACCTCTTCAACACAGAAACCAAAGCCTTAACTTGTTCCGCATTCAAATTGACCACAATGATAACCGGTAAAGTACCATCTCTATCCAAGAATACATACCTCAAATGCGATGGTAGAGCCTTAAGCTCCAATTTTGGAGCCTCTTCAATAGACGATTTTATAGGTGGAGAGTCTCGATTCTTCATATCGAACTCTAATTTCTTCGGTTTGGAACGGAATTCGATCCTACCAAGTGCGGCAACAAATTCATCATAGTATTCAATACCATCAGCCTCAAAATTCATCATAACCTTTGCTAGTGCATCAACACCCAACCGCTTTTCAATAGACACATTAGAACCTTAACCCACAACATGATTCACCACGGACACTGACTTGAGATCATTTTTCTGATTCATGGACCTACAGATATTGAAAGTTACCTCTTCATTATTCAATCGGGACTTCATCTAACCTTTCTCCATATCGACCAAGGCACGCCCAGTAGCAAGGAATGGTCTCCCTAGGATGATAGGGACCTCAAAATCAACCTCACAGTCAAGTATCACAAAATCCGCCGGAAAAATAAACGACTCCACTTTCACAAGCACATCTTGGAGAACAAAAATAGGCCTTTTCATAGTTCTATCGGTCATGACTAATCGCATCGCAATCAGTTTTGAAGCCCCTAAACTCAACTTCTTGTAAATAGACAATGACATCAGATTAATGGTAGCACCCAAATAACATAACACCTTAGAAAAATGCAACAACTCGATGGTACATGGAATAGTGAAGGCACCAGGATCTTCCTTCTTTTGCACAAGTGACCTCGTAGCAATAACACTACAATGTTGCAACCTATCATCATCTTCAAAACTCACGGCCCTCTTCTTGGTCACCAAATCATTCATAAACTTCACATACCAAGGCATTTGCCCCAAAGCCTCTATCAATGGAACATTGATGGAAAGTTATTTCAATATAGTGAAAAACCTATGGTATTTCCCTTCTTCATTCTTTTTCACCAACCTCTTTGGGAATGGAGGTGGAGGTCTAGGCTTGGGGACAACTTTTTGGGTTACCTTTACTTCCTTCTCTGTAGCATTCTTGGACACTCTAGTAACCTCAATCTCATCATCATCTTTACCAACCTCAATTTCAACCTCAGACGGCATAGGTGGATCAATGGTTTGCTTACCCCCTTGAGTAGTTACTGCCATACAATGCCCATCATTTTTTGAATTTTTGATAGTGTTGCTAGGAAATGTGCCACGTGGATTAACTGTAGTGGACAACTGATTCATCTGCTTCTCAAGTTGCTTGATCGACACGGCATGGGCATCAACTTTTTGGCTGATTCCAGACAAGTCATTTTGCATCTCCTTCACATTCTCATCAATTGAATCAAACCTCTTCATCATCTTCTACATCATATCCTTAATCTGTGACATACTACCCTCAGCTTCCTTATTGCCAGATTCCCAATTCTATGGAGGGATATAAGGCATAACTCTATCATTCCTGTTGCCATAGTTGTTTCGGTTGTAGTTGTTGTCATGATTATAGTTCCCATCCTGGACATGTTGACCCTCTCGATTGTTATTACCATAGTTCTGACCTTGGATTCCTTGACCTTGGTGCCAATTATCTGAATTGGAACCTTGGGTGTTGGCTCGAAGACCCCCCTTTTAATCATTCACCAAGTAAGCGTCCTCCTCATAGTAACATTCCTCTACTGGTGGTGGTGGAGTCCTAGTCAAATAATTCACCACATTTACCTTTTATGCACCTCCACTAACATGCTTCAATACCAACCTAAGTTATGTCCTCATCTGAGCCATCTCCTTAAGAATGTCATCGGCAGATTGACTAGGTGAAGATTCAACTGCAAAAGTACTTCTTCCAGTGTCTGACTTTTGGGTGCTCCATGCTTTGTTGTGTTAGGAAATCTTCTCTAGTTTCTCAGCGATCTCCTCAAAAGTGCACTCACCATATGATCCTACTGCAATAGTATCAAGCACAACCTTACCATTGTCATCTTGACCTCTGTAGAAGTACTCCTTTAGTGACTCATCATCATATTGACCTCTGTAGAACTACTCACAGACTCTCCAGGTAGTGCCACAAAGTTGTTGAGTTTATCTTTGTGGTTCAACTTCTTTGACAACGGGAAGTACTTGGCCATGAACACTCTGTGCAATTGGTCCCATGTATGAATTAAGGTGTACGAAAGCTCAGAAAACAATACAGCAGCATCACCAGTCAATAATAGAGGGAAAACTCTCAACCCTATACGTTCATATCTAACTCCGGTCATCCCACACAACTCTTACAAACACTCCTCAACTTGGCCATGAGCCCATACGAATCTTCTGAAGCCACACCAGAAAATAAACCCCTCGCTGTAAGCATCTGCATCAAAGTGCTAGTCACCACAAATGTATGCCTTGGGGATAGAAGAGGGAGAACAATGGTTCCTTCAGATTCAACAGTTTTTAATTCGGCCCTATAATTATCATGCAGTCTTAGTTCAGGTTGAGCCTACGTCTCCAAGTAGATTATCACCCTAAACCTGAGCATTCTCATTATTCACTTGGTCCTCAGGTTCCTCTACGACTGGGTGATCACGGACCCCTTGATTATTCATCCTTCTCAAAGCTTTTCTTAACTTTGGATCGTAGTGGGTCACTGGTTTGCCTCAACTCCGTGTACTTGGCATACACTAGAGCAGAAACCTGAAGAAAACAAGAACAAAAGAAAGCGTAAAATTAGGAAATAATTGACTAAAGTTCAATAATGTAGTTAAACTTAATCTAAAGTCTTATTCCCCGACAATGACGCCAAAATTTGATACACTCAAATTACACCTCCCTAAAAAGGTATAAGCTATTGTTATCAAGTAAAGAACCCAACTTATATGTTAGGGTCAATCCCATGAGGAATATGATTTAGACTTAACTTTAACTTATGATTATATTCATTTAGTCAACGTATTTCCAAGACAAGTAAGCAAAGGGGGGGGGGGTTTGTCTAACACATAACTGATTGTTGTTTAGAGAGCAAGTGAGCAAGGTTCGAACTTTAGTTGTTCTCAATGAGAGAGAGAAACTATGGTGTATGTGTTCCCCACAAGCTCATAACGCGGTAATCCTAGTAGTAGTAATCATTTCCTAGTGTATCACATGCAAAGTGGCAAGTTATGTATCTCTAAGTGCTTGGTCCATCAAATAGAGAATTCCACCCTACACTTGGTTCGGCTACGTGTGTATAATTTACTAACCCTTACATTTACCTCATATTAGACATCACATTAATGTATGGCTTAGTTTTCACCCTCGCACCAATTGACGTTAGACTATTAGATAGTATCACACTAAATCTATGTTGATAATTCTTTTCTTATTAATTACCTCCTTGGTCCGGCAAGTAGCAAGAAGGCGGGTTCTAACGTTGGCCACCATTAAAACGACTTCTAAATGAAAGAATTATCAATACATGGAACAAACTATTCAAGAATTACTTAGTTACTATTCATACTTTGTTAATCGCTCATGATTCCCACAACCCTAGTTGTGGATTTAGTTACCCATGCTAGCAAGAACACAATTCATATTTTTAGAAGAAGAATTCATAAACTTATGTAATGAGTAGAAGAAACCCAAAATGTTCAATTAAAACTCAAATTAAGAATCTTTATAAACCAAAATTAGGAAATCAAATTGCTAGCATTTGCAAGTTAATTCCCAAGAATATATCAAGAACTAAAATAATACTATGGTGTATAACCCCCAAAAATGAGTTTTATGTGCCCTATTTATAGAAAACATTGTCCTAAACAAAAAGGAAATGAAATAAGAAAATAAACTGCTGGACGTGGCTTCAATCGATGAGACTGACCTACGGACCATGGACTGACTTATGGTCTGTAGGTCATTTTCGTAGCTCAAGACTTATAAATTTTCTCCAAAGCTGGGACCTTCAACTTTCAGACACAAAAGATGGACACTTATAGTACAAACCGTAGGTTGACCCACGATCTGTGGGTCCCCTTCAGTGGTTCCACACTTAAAAAATTTTTCTAAGGTACTAGAACTCAAAATCTCTGATACAAACAACGGAGGTGCAGGATGGCTCATGCGTCGACCTATGCTCCATCAATGGATTTCATAGTTCTACACTTGGTCAAGACTTCCCTGAGGCTCCATCTATGCCACCCTCCTATGAAGCGTGACTGGACCTACGGTTAGTAAATCACTTCCGTAGGTGGCTCCTTCTGTAAAATTTCAGCTGTTGTCTTTTTCAACCTCTTCCTAGCCTATTTCTTGCAATTACCATACAAACACATTAATTCTTGATACAAAATGGCCCTAGAAACACACAAATCTTAAGTGAAATGTATTAAAAATACCGTAAACTCACGGTATATCACATATTCACCAGGCCCCGAGGCCCGTATATCCCCATCAACACTGTATTTGATAGAGGGTCAGGTTTTGACTACCAAAATTTATCTACCATTACGAAACCTTTGAATGATCGAAAGGGTTGGCTTTCTCCCCTCGTTTCTGACACTACCCCGAGGTGGATTGAGGCAGGAGCTCCAATTGAGAAGAATGATTTGAATATAGTTGCGCGTTACTGGTTTGGATTCATAAGCAGCTCCATTATGCCTTCACAGAATGAGTCCATCTTCTGACATCCAAAGGCGACCTGTCTTGGGTCAATCGTAGCCCAGAAGAGCATTGACTTAGGACTTATTATTGAGCAGGAGATGGCCATGAGGGCCAAATAGTGGCAAACGACCCTTTCCTTCCCGGTCCTGATTACAGAGCTTTGCTGGCTTGCTGGAGTTCCTCGTGATGAAAAGAGGGAAATAGAGGTCACTCCTACATCTTCCACAGATATCCAGCACATAGAGGCCGAATACACTTGGGATGAGGCTGATAGGAGGAGAGCAGCTTCAGTGGATACATCCCAAAATATTTATATTGATTTGATACCTACAAAGGCATCTTTTCCTACTTCGGGCCTTCAGGTACTTCCACTTCCTCCCAGGATTCTAGTTCTTCCACTGCTTCCCAGCCCACCAATATTACTCATGCCAGGATACTAAAGATGGGGAACTTAGCTCATTCGGCTGATGTGAGGCCTACCCGGATAGAGGCAGAGGTGCCTTGGATGATTGAGTGGGCCTTCATATCTTCTTTGACACCCCTACGGACATCTATTGATGATCTCACGGTGAGAGTAGTGACTTGTGAGAGTTGACAGGGAGTTACTTTAGAGATGACGGCTTTGAAAGTTTTGGTTGCAGATTTGAGGAAGGACGTGGACTATTTGAAGTCCATAGACTTTACCTCTCTATTTGAGTCAGCTGAGGCGGGATGCTCCGGCCAATTCTGATATGCCTCCGGGTACCACCGGAGATGTACATGTAGATGATGTGGCAGCTGATGAGTCAAAAACGGAGATTGATGAGGAACAACTAGCTGCTTAGGAGGCGACCATTTATGGAGACCTACTAGATTTAGAGGAGACAATTGTACAATCTGTCATTCAGAAATTGCTGACAGAGACATCCATGGCAGGCTCTAGTGGAGCCAGTGTTGCTGCTACCCCGGGCATGGATACCCAAGATGCTGGTGTGACCCCAGGCATTGATACTCTGACAGATGGAGCGACTGTGTAGACAAGACCCTTCTTTACCTCCCTCTCTATCATTTTTATTGACTTTTTATTATTTTGTTGCATTTGAGACAACTGCCTTTTTGTGTGTGGTGGGGTGAGGTATTTCCATACCTACCTCTTGTGACTATCTTTTGTATATACTATTAAGTTTTTGTGTTTTCAACTGCATGTTGATATTGTTTTGTGGATGTTTGAGCTTATGCATCCTAGTATGAATGAAAATGGTTTTTGACCCATCTGAAAATTTTTGCCACTCTTGTTGTGTTTGAATGTGGCTGATCTTGTGCAAATTTATGTATCAATTATGATCAATACCAATGACTTGAATAGTTCTCTTAATCAAACAAAAATGAATGTGCGGTTATGATGAGGCCAAATGAAGTTACATAGACAATCTGTGAACTTTTTGCATCTCGTTGTGATTAGCCGATTATTGAATGAGTCTCTTGTGATGAACATTGCACACTAGTGAAAGTGTGGAGTCTCGTTTGATATTGGTGCCAATGCCTTGTGTGATGAGCTTATCATTAACCATGTGTGCTGAAACCTAGAATCTGCCCCGTTTATCCGATTGACTAAGTGATGCAAGCTCTTGAAATGATCTTAGGCAACAATTTTGAAGAGTGAAACAATTTTACAATATACCTCTTTTGTGGAGAACCTTGTGAGATGTGTGAACTTTGCTTGAACCCCCTCTTTTGAGCCTTATCCTTTTCTTGGAAGAAACTTGAGCAATCGAGACCTCTCTTTATCCATTCATCCATAATCCTTATGAAGTGTGGTTTGTTTAAATGGCCAACTTAGGCCAATATCCTAAGTTGGGGGTGTGGTGAAAAGTGAAGGTAAATCAAGATATTTGAAGAATTCCCCTTTGAGTCATGGTTTTGAAAAAAATGGAACCCCTCCATACAAAAAAAGAGAAAGAAAAGAAGAATGAAAAAGAAAAAGAATGAAAAAGTTGTGAAGTAAAGTTGTGGAAGTTGCAAAAGAAATGGGGTGTATGGTATTCCATTGGAAGTGGATAATAGGGTGAATTTTGAGCATGAGTGAAAATGCTGAAGAAAAGGAAGGAAAAGTGATGTTTTTACCACATTTCATGAGGATAGCAGCCAATAAGCCTAAATGACCATACATTTACACTCAGCCCCATTACAAGCCTTGAAAAGACCTTCTTGATCTTGAGTGAGTTGAAACGATTGTTGATTGGAAAATAAGGGCAAACCTATGGGTGAAGTCATGCATGTGTTCATCTTTGTGAGTGTGAGAGTTGTGTGTGATTTTAGAAATATAAAATGTTGAAAAATTGTGTGTGAATATGGAATCATCTTTGTTGTGAGGGCGTTTGAGTACCTTTGTTGAGCTTGAACTTGCATTTGAAGCAAATATTCTGAACTTGAGCATGTTTGATAATGGTGAGTCACAACTTGAATCTTTGAGTGCACAATTGAACCTTGCATGAGTAAGTTGAATTTTGTTGTGTGCATTCATGATTGAATATTTTGTAGCACTGTTTGAGACATCCTTTTTAAATTGTTAAACTTGAGTTTGACTTGAGGACAAACAAAAGTTTAAGTTGGGGGTGTTGATGAGTCTGAGATTTGGACTCATTTAGGGCTTTGTTTATATAGAATTAGTGTCCTCAAATGTTTAATTTGTGCCGATAACTGATGTAAAACCCTTGATTTTTAGGTATATGGATTGAGGAACAAAGCAAGGACACTAACAAGCAAAAAGGAACAAAACAGGCCAAAAGGATGAAGAAAGGAAGCTTGGTGATCACCAAGTTCACTTGGCGAATCGCCTAATGGCTATTTGATCGCCTAAAGTTTCAGTGTGCCAAGCCCTGAGGGAAGAAACCAAATAGGCGAGAGAAAGGAGCAGTCAGTGGATCCCCGAGTAGTTCCATGATGCAGTGCTAGACCACCCAAAGTTACAGACCTTGAGGATGTTGAATGCCAAGGCAGAAGGGCGATAGAAAGGACCAAAGGTCGGCTCGCCAAGTGGTTCGGCGAGCCTGACTTACTTTGCCTAGTGACTCTTCGCAGCACATTTTTTGCGACTATAAATACAATTTTTAACATTTAGTTAACTATCTTAGATCATATATTTTAAATCTATTTTTTGAGTTTTGAATTGGGAAACCATTTTCTCTAGTTTTTCCTAAGCTTTGAAGGATTGAAGAAATTCAGTTTTGAGAATTTGGGAGTGTATCTTTGAGAATCTTCAAACTGGAGCATTGTAAGGACGAAATCACTGTTACCGAGTTGATAGATAATCAATTTGGTAACTATTTTTACCTTTTTATGATGTCTAGCTAAAACCCCAATTCTTGGGGTGTGATTATGTGATTATGGGCTGATTTAGCTTATGGGTATTGCTAATTATTAGTTTAAATGTTATTTAAAAGTGAGTTTAATCATTAATTGTGATTTAATTTAAGAATTGTAGTTGCTAATACAGTTCTAGCTTTGTGTTCTTGGCTTGCTCGAGAGAGAGGTTTTAGAACTAAGGTTTTTGATTAGAACTAAATGTCTAGCTAAAACCCCAATTCTTTGGGTGTGATTCAGATCGAGAGAGTGAATCCTAAACCCAATCCCACACATTTAGCTTGAGAGAATGAATGGATTAAGGTGTGGGCTGGTCTTATTTGGCATGCTTGTTGATTTTTAAGAGAAATCACTTGATTCGAGGTAAATTGTTTGAGAGAAAATTTACTTCGAGTATAGCCTGTCTTACTCACTAATATCTAGATATCTACTAATAGTTATAATTACCCATTTGTCTATATTAGCCTATAATCGATCACATCCGAAGAACCCGTCTCATTATTGTTATTTCGTATTGTTTGTTGTTGTTTGTAGTTGATAGTTTAAACTAAAATCCCCAATTGACATTTATGTCACCCCTTAATTTGAATAATGTCTTTATTCGATAATGTTTATTCCTATGACTGATTTGAGTATGTTCATACTTCCCAATTGAATCTTAAACGTGTACCACTCCCTGTGGGATTCGACCCCAACTCATTTAGTTGGGTTTTATACTGATTAACAACCGTTGACGCTTAGAATTGGATGAAGTGTCTTCGAAACGTTACTAATCAAAAAGGAGTGGCATAAACTTGGTACCGGCAGTGGAAGGAATCTTGTGGTATTAATGCATGTCCAGAAACTCTCCCAAAACCCTTCTCAGTCTCTACTCCAGTTGGTGACCCAGTTATAGCTAGACGGGTATACAGAAATTGCCCTGTCATAGCCTCTCAGAAAGTCACTAATTTAACGTTTCAAGGACACCACATCCAATTCTAGGTGTTCAATTATCGTAAATCAGTATAAAACCCAACTAAATGAGTTGGGGTCGAATTCCACAGGGAGCGGTACGTGTTTTAAATTTAATCAAGAAGTATGAATGTGATCTAATCAGCCATACGAATAGAAATTATCAATTAAATACATAATCCAGTAAAAGGGGTGACACGAATATTAGATGGGGGTTTTTGGTTTTAGATTATCAACTACAAAACAACCACAAACGATTTGAAATAACAATAGGGAAAAGGATTCTCGAGGTGTGATCGATTATATAGACATATGGGTAATTGCAACTACTAGTAAATAACTAAATATCAGTGAGTAGGCTAGATTGTAAGGGAGATAGTTTTCTCTCGAACAACTACCCCGAATTAGGTGATTTCTTTCGACCGTCAACAAAAATGACAATGAAGAACAACCCACACCTTAATCCATTCCTTCTCTCAAGCTAAATATGTGGGATTGGATTTAGGATTTACTCTCTCGAGCTAAACCCAGGTCAACTCAATACCCACAAACCATCAATCAATAATCTTAGTTCTAAAACCTCTCTCTCAAGTAAGCCAAGAACACAAATATAGAACTACATTTGCAACTACAATTATTAAATTAAACCACAACAAATGATTAAACTCAGTTTTAAATAGCATTTAAACTAGTAATTAGCAATACCCATAAACTAATTCAGCCCATAATCACATGATCACACCCCAAGAATTGGGGTTTTAGCTAGATATTATAAAAAGCTAAACCCCCAATTCTTAGGGTCTGATTATGTCTAAAACCTCTCTCTCGAGCAAGCCAAGAACACAAATATAGAACTACATTTGCAACTACAATTCTTAAATTAAACCACAACTAATGATTAAACTCACTTTTAAATAGCATTTAAACTAGTAATTATCAATACCCATAAACTAATTCAGCCCATAATCATATGATCACACCCCAAGAATTGGGGTTTTAGCTAGACATTATAAAAAGGTAAAAACAATTACCAAATTGATTATCCATCAACTGGGTATGAGTTATTTCATCTTTGCAATGCTCCAATTTGATGAATCTTAAATACCCGCTTCCAAAATCGCAAATTTATAACGACCCGTAAAATGAATATGTGAAACTAGATCCTAATTAGCGTGTGTATAAGTTGTTGTGGGGTTTCAAGTGGTAGAATGTTGTCCCAAACATAGGTTGACGGGTTTCAAGGTTAAACGTCAAAGTACGACTCCCCAAGGACCACCCAAGGGGTCCTTGAGAAGGACCCTAAGCCTAAACCCCAAGACCCCAAGAAAACCAAAAAGATGGAAATTTGGGATGACCTACAGATGGGGACCTATGCCCCGTAGGTCCATCCATTCCCCGTGGATGGCCTCCATAGGTCAAGGCCCCCAAAACCATGTTGTATCCACGAACCAAGAAGGTGAAAAAATGGTCTATGACCCCATCCATGGTACATGGGTAGGAGTTTCGTGGGTGGTACCTGTTTGCTGTCCAAAGTCAGCCAAGTGAGGGGTTAGTTTGGTAAATTCTTTAATTAGTTAATTGAGTTAATGGACGGTTATTATTGTTTTATTAAGATATATTAAGGGCTTTTAAAGTATTAAAACACATTTTCAACTCATTATTTCAAAACCCAAATTAGAAACCTCCCCTCCCCCTTCAAAAGTTCTCTCTCTAGAAACCTCCATTTGAGGTGAAGGATTCAAGCTCTCAAGGTCAAGTCTTCATCCTTTTCCAGGGATTTTCGTGGACTTCTTCCATAGAAGGTATGGTAGTCCTCACCCTTGACTTAGTTTCTTTCAAGGAGCCAATTTCAAAGTTGATTTCAAATCTCCAAAGTTCCCCAGAAACCCTAGTTTTCAATCTATGCATGGGTTCAATTCCAAACGTTTTCAAAAGGCATTTAAGTGATGAATCATAGTTTAATTGATGTTTTAATGGTGAATTAAGATGATTTCTTCTATGAACCCATGTTTTCCCCCAATTTCATGAGTTATGAATTGTGATTGGGAATTGATTGATCATGAAAGTATGTTGAATTATTTATGTTATTATGAAATTAGTTATTGAATCATCTCAATTTCCTTTTCTATTGTAGTATCTTAGATTTATGGGTTGATGTTGATTCATAGTCTTGTAAGGCAAGTTCATGAAGGATATATGTATGATTACTATGGGAAGTATATGTGTGTGATCTCAATGAAAGTGTTATGTTTAGAATGTAATTGTGTTATGATTGAATGTTATTTCTCAATTAACACTATGAGTGATGAGGTTATATGTGAAAGGTTATTCTCACATACACACATACTCATGAATGACTAATGAATAAAGTTTCTATGATTATGTTAATGATGATGGGTTGATTGAAAGGCTATTCTCAATTGTACTCTACTGAATGATAGTGACATGTTGTGAAAGGACTTTCTCACAATATGGGATTCTTTGTTGAAAGGCTATTCTCATCTTTAAATCTATGAGCTATCTAATGAATGAATGTTGGGTTTGAGATGGATGCTCATCCAAGAGTTGAGGTGGGGTATCTAGTAACAACCTATTATCCCATAATGATGACTAATGTAATGAATGTTAAGTACTCCATGGGGAATAATGCTAAGCACCGAGTGGATATGAATTGAGATGGATGCTCATCCGGGAGTTGAGGCGGGGTATCTTGTAACAATCTCTTGAGAGGGATGCTCATCCGTTAGTTGATGAGGGGTATCTAGTAGCAATCTCCCTATCCCATAACTATCTTCCCACATAAGTCTAGTTAGTGGATCCACCTAAGCTAAAAGTAATGGTCCTAACTTAGGTAAGTAGGAATCCCTTATCCAATGAGGGTGACACTGGGATTCCATGAGTTGCTCGCATGGTCTATGTCAGTTAAGGCTTACCCCCACAAAGAATGTTAATGAACTATGGCTTCTCAAGAATACACTACTTAGTGTGGGTGGTAGTATAGGATGCCATCCATGCATTGCACAAGTAAGCTTTAAGAGGGGCTATGGTGTGTTCCTTTATGTTATAATGTTAAATTAATGAATGTGCTCTTATGATGATGTTAATGAGAATGTTGGTTTAATGTCTAATGAATGAAGGCGTCCTTAATGAAGCTAATGGGGAATGTTGACTTATGTATTTAATGTAGTGATGCATGCTATACTTGGATTGTATTATGAGTTACTTCCTTGTCATGACTTAATGAATATGAATGTGCCGTGTCTACGGTGGCTTCAAGGAGTACTTAGTGTGAGTAGTAGTATGGGATGCTACATATACATTGCACAAGTATGACTTAGGGTTACCCTAGATGATGGTCCTAATGTGTTGATATGACTTATGTAATGTTTATGTCTATTATCTATGAGTATTGTGTAATGATGGAAGGATGAATGGTAAGTTCACTTTTGGTGGTCTTGATGTGGTACTTAGTGTGGAAGGTGGTATGGGACGCTATCCATACATTGCACAAAGTATAGCTTGAGGGTTACTTGAGGTGAAGGTTTAATGTGATGAAATGGGCTATATGTTGATTATGTTCTAATGTGAAGAAAAGACATGTATGTTGGTTATGTTTGTATATTATGCCTCTCATACTTATGTTCATGAAGTTTTCTCAAATTGGCATAAATTCACAACTTTCAAATAAAATGTCCGTTTTAAGCATGTTTTTGTATGGCTATCATACTTAGTACTTAATTGTGCTAACCCATATTTTCTTTACCTTTATGAAGTGTAGGGATTGGTACTCGATTTGATTCTCTCTAGTTGAAGCTTGCATTTCAGATTCCTCCAAGGCTAAGCAGTATGTCCTCATAGATCGAGGACAAGTGTTTAGATGTTTCTTTTCTTTCATGTAATAGACAATTGTTAGTTTTTCGATTGTAAAGGGCCGTGCCCCTACTTTAGTTTTCAAGATGTTGTTTTAGATGGCCATGTGATACAATAGACTTCCCTTATTTTTGAATGTTTTAAATGAGTATTTTTATTGTATGATTTCAAAGAAAGTTTTAATTCCATACGATTTTCCTTATATCGAATGTTATGAATACTATGAAGCTTGTATGAGACTTTTCAGAGTCTTGTACGTCGTGTCGCTTCTGGGGTGTAGGCTCAGGTCATGACAAAATTGAACTTCTCAAATTCATCAAAGCTATGAAAAACTATAAAGAGAAGAGTTCTAAGTATTCTGATAAAAAATAATACTAGAGATAAGTTCCTGGATACTAACTAAAATGTTCAAAATCTAATTTATAGTCGCCGAAAATAAGCTACAAAGGGCCAGTCGGCGAAGTAAGTCGGGATCGCCGACCCACTTGGTGAGTCGCCCTTTGACCTCTTCCATCACTTTTTCGCTTTGGCATTCAGCATCCTCAAGGTCTGTAACTTTGGGCGATCTATCTTGGCTTTGTGGAACTACTCGGTGATCCACCGACTGCTCCTTTTCATCGTCAACTTGATTCTTTCCTTCAGGGCTTGGTACACTGGAACTTTAGGCAGTCGTATGAGCCACTCGGCGACACACCGAGTGCTCTTGGCAATACTTAGGCTCGCTCTTTGTCATTTCTTCATCTTGTTTTGTTCCTTTTTGCCTGGTAGTGTCCTTGCTTTGTTCCTCAATCCATATACCTGAAAATCAAGGATTTAACACCAATTCTTGGAACAAATTAAAAGGAAACTAAATCTATATAAACAAAGCCCTAAATAAGTCCAAATCCAGGACTTATAAACACCCCAACTTAGACTTTTGTTTGTCCTCAAGTAAAACTCAAGTTAAGCAGTTCAAAAAGGATGTCTCAAACAGTGCTACATAAGACTCAATCATGAATGCACACAACAAGACTCAACTTACTCGTGTAAGGATCAATTGTGAACTCAAAGATGCTCAAGTTCACAATACTTGCTTCAAATGCAAGTTCAAGCTCAACAAAGGTACTCAAATGCCCTCACAACAAAGATGATTCCATATTCACACACAATTCTTCAATAAGTTATAGTTTCGGAATCACATACAACTCTCACACTCACAAAGATGAACACATGCATGACCTCACCCATAGGTTTCCCCTAATTTTCCAAAAACTACTCGTTTCAGCTCACTCAAGATCACAAAGGTCTTTCAAGGCTTGTAACGGGGCTGAGTGTAAAGGTATGGTCATTTAGGATCAGTGGTTGCTACCCTCATGAAATGTGGTCTGAATGTCATTCTCTTCCTTTTCTTCAACATTTTAATCGTGTTCACAATTAACCCTATTATTCACTTTCACATGAACTACTGATACCCCATTTCTTTTGCAACTTTCACTACTTCATTTCACAACTTTTTCATTCTTTTTCTTTTGTTTTCTTCTTCTTCTTTTTTTTATACATGGAGGGGTTCCATCCCTTTTTTTTTCAAAACCATTTCTCAAAGGGGGAATTTTTCACACTTCTTGATTTACCTTCCCTTTCAATCAACACCCCCAACTTAGGCTTTTGGCCTAAGTTGGCTATTCCAACAAACCACACTTAATGAAAGTTATGGGTGAATAGATAAAGAGGGTCACAATTGTTCAAGTTAGTTTCAAGAAAAGGATAAGGCTCAAAGGGGTTCAAGCAAGGTTCACACATCTCATAAGGTTGGCCACAAATAGAGGTATATTATCAAGTTGTATCACTCATCAAAATTGTTGCCTAAGATCATTTCAAAAGCTTGCATCACTTAGTCAACCAGACCAACGGGGCAAATTCTAGGTGTCACCACACACACTGTTCAAGGTAAGCTCATCACACAAGGCATTGGCACCTATATCAAACGAGACTCATTCGAGCTAGTGTGCAATGTTCATCACAAGAGATTTCATTTGATAATCGGCTAGTCACAACGAGATGCAAAAAGTTCACACACTGTCTATGCAACTTCATTTGGCCTCATCGTAGCTGCGTATTCATTTTGTTCAATTAAGAGCACTATTTAGGTCATCGATATTGATCATAACCGTTACTTAAATTTGAACAAGATCATTCACATTCACACACAAAAGAGGTGGCATAAAATTTTCAAAATTGGTCAAAAACCATTTCCATTCAAAACAAAAGGACTCATAAGCTCAAACATCCACAAAATACGATCAAACACATATATAGATCAAAATACCCAATATTCGTCAATATTCACAAACAAAATTAAAACACAAGAGGTAGGTATGGAAATACCTCATCCCACCCACAAAAGTAAAGTAGTTGTCCTCAAATGCAATTAAAAACATAAAAATGAAAAAAAAAAACAAAGAGGGAGGTAAAAAATGATCCTGTCTACACAGTCGCTCCATCTGTCGAGGCATCAATGCTCGGGGTCACACTCTGATCTTGGGCATCAGTGCCTGGGGTGACAGCAACACTGGCTCCACTAGAGCCTACCATGGAAGTATCTGTCAGCGATGTCTGATTGACTGATTGAACTATCGTCTCCTTTAAATCAGGCAGGCCCTCATAGATGGTCGCCTCCTGAGCATCAAGCTGCTTCTCATCCATCTCCGCCTCTGACTCAGCCGCAGCCATATCATCCATAGGCTTAACTCCAATGGTAGCCGGAGGAATATCAGTACTAGCCGAAACACCCGGATCCTCAGCTAACTCAAATACTGAAGTAAAGTCTGTGGACTTCAGATAATCTATATCTTTCCTCAAATTAGAAACCTCGGCTTTCAAAGTCGTAACCTCGAAAGTAACCCCCAGTCGACTCTCACAAGTCTCTACTCTCGCTATGAGAGCATCAATAGATATCTGTAGGGGTGTCAAAGTAGCTGAGATGGTTCGCTCAATCATCCAAGGCACCTCGGCCTCTAGTCGGAAAGCCCGCACTTCGGGAGAATGGGCTAGGTTCCCCATGTTGAGGAGCATGGCCTGAGTGATCCTAGTAAGCAGGGAAGCAGCAGAAGAACGTGGGGCCTAGGAAGGAGTGGTAGCAGGTGTACCTGAAGGCCCAGAGGCCGGAGTAGGAAAAGATGCCTCTATAGGTATGGAATCAACATCAACCTCCGGGGATGCATCCACCGGAGTTGCTCTCCTCATATCTGCCTCATCTCGTGTGTACTCAGCCTCTATGCATCGGATATCAGTAGAGGATGCGGGTGTGACCTTAATATCCCTCTTCTCATCACGAGGAACTCCAGCGCTCTAGCATAGCTCTGTAATCAGCACAAGGAAATGAAGGGATGTCTGGCGCTGTTTGGACCTCATGGCCATCCCCTCCTCTATTATTAGTCCCAAGTTGATGCTTTTCTGTGCTATGATTGATTCAAGACAGGCCACTTATGAACTCAAACCAATATCGAGATGTTATATTCAAGTCTTTCTTCTCAGTAGGAACTCCGGCATTGATCCACTTCGGGGTGGTATCAGCAATAAGGGTAGCTAGCCATCCCTTAAGGTCATCCAGAGGTGTCACAGTGGTAGCCAAACTCAGGTAGTCAAAACCTGACCCTCTATCAAATACAACATTAATATAATCGCTGCTGCATCTCACTTTTTTCCCCTGGACCATGACAGACTCTACCGGTCTGAAGGCACTGGCCTTTTTCTTTCCCTTTGGTACTTGGTCACTATACGCAATGTAAAACTCTTGGACCCATATAGGAATATAGGAGCCACGGGGCCTGTTAAACTGCTCAAATCTGTGGAATCCAAGAGTGTCCCACATATTAGGGTACCTTTCCACTACACCATCCGTGGACAATCTCTTTTCCTCCAGAATGGTCTTCAGTTCCTCGGCCTTTAGCTTGTTAAGTAGCCGGTGAGGTGGACCCTGAATTGGTGGTGCTGGAACTACCATATATGCCAGACCTGGCACTGGATCAACAACAGGTAGGGTAGACTCCGGGATCCTAGACAGATCTTGATGAACTCGAGCTCGGATCTCAGCTTGCCGAGCCTGTAGTGATTGGTCATCCTCAGGCTCTGGAATGAAGCTAGAGAATGAAAGAGTCCCCACTGTTGGAGTTGTGCTCTGGTCTCTCCGCTACAGGCTCTTTGCCCTTTCCCTTGTCTTCCTTCAGAGGAAATTTCTTTTCCTTTTTAGAAGGATTAGTTGTTCCCTCATTGATTACGATACCCCGTGCTCATTTGCGGAGCGACATTTGACTCTTATCCCAATTGGTCCTAGCCATATCTGCAAAACACATCAGGACAAGTTAGAAATAATTCAAGAAAAATCTCAAAATTTAGTTGCAGAAAGACTCACTGAACTAATCGACGAGTCGCCAAGTCACTTTGGCGAGCCAGGTCGGGCTCGCCGAAAGGACTAGCTTGAAAATTTTCAAAAATATGGCCATTTGGTGATGTGTCAGACCCTTAGGTGAATCACCGACATCACTTCGGTGAGCTCAAACTAGCCCGCCAAAATTAACAGTGCATTTTAGGGGTTAGGGGGGCAGAAAGGGCTATCCAGGGAGACTTTCAGTGACTTGTTGAGTGAACTCGGCGAGCTTAGGTTTCCCGCCAAAACTTACAGACTCTAATCTATCCAAAACACGAAATTAAGGGCGATCAAGGGGATGTTGAGGAACCGTTGAACGGTTCAGCGAACTTGACCCAGCTTGCTGAATTGCCTAACGTGCCAAATTTCAACCCCACTTTCCAATTTCAAGCCCGCAACCCCCAAAATCAAAATCAAACTACATACTTATGCAATTATACTCAGACCCATTCGACCCATGCCACCGGGGTACTCAAACTTCCCCCGGTTTGGCCAAAATTAGCCATTTGATGACTTTTGCCCTTAAGAATGACGTCAAACGCTCCATCATTGGGCAAAGTACGTCATTTAGCACAAGTGGGGGTTACTCAGACTTCACCCAACTAGACCTAACAACAATTTACCGCAACCCAATAATGTATGATTAATTTTAACGTACAAAACTCGAGAAATCAACATTTTACGCATTTTAAGCATAATTACAAAACTATGATGGGAAAATTAACATATCAACTACTATTTCAACATAGGCCCAACACACAACAACAAGATTTTACCAAATGCATTCGAGTTAAACTACAAATCAAGAGTTCGAGGTTCGAAAAACCAACTTTTTAGCCGAATGAAGAGTTTGAAAAGCTAGGCGGCAGTGAAATCCAAATCTAAGGACAAGATCAAGAGTAAAAAATGATAAAAATGCAAAAATATAGAAAATATAGAGTGCGGGTGATATTGTATGAGTCTAAAATGAGGGAATATGAAAGGTTTCGAAAATTTGAACTATTTGGCCTTTTAAAACCTTTCCGTTCACGGTCCATTTAGTGGGGTTAGTTGACCACGGTGAACAACTCGGCGATGCGTCGAGTGGTGACTTACATCGCCGAGTTTTATAGGACCTCCAGTTAATTTGGGGGTCCAAATGGCGGATAAAATTGGGCTCGCCGACCTGTTCGGCAAGAGCCGATTTATCCATAGGCCCACCAAGTTTTATACACTCCCACCTACTATTTTTGTAAGTCCAACGGCTGTCCAAGTTGGCCTTGCCGACCTCTTCGGCTAGTCGCCGACTGGACTCTTGGCTTGCCAACCTGCACTTTTCAAACACATTCCACTTTTCAACCTGCACATTCAACACTCATTATTCAAAAACAAACACAGAGCATTTAAAAGCTTGGGTTGCCTCGCCTTAGTTAACATCGTGGCACAACGCAAGTACCCATTTAAGCTTCATTTTTGGGGCTTTCCATAGTATCACTAGGCAACCCCCCTTGTTGTCTTGGGTTAAGATGTGAAGAAATTTGACCCATTTGGGTCTCCAACTACTTGATAGAGATGGAAAGAGAGGTCACCGTCTGGTTGAGAGTCGACACATCTTCCTTCATTTCCTTCAAAACTTATCGGACCCTTCAACCTTGTTAAGAATATGTGAGTGCATATCCTTAGTCTGGCCACCCTCAGAATCTTTGGGCTTTTGATGCTCGTGGTGACAAACATACCTATCCTTCTCTTCTTCTCTTTCCTTCCAAGTGGCATTACGATCACGCCACTCTCTATCACGATCTCTCCAGCCCTCATTTCTATTCCAACCTTGATTACCACCCGGCCTTGGGTAGTTTGCACGATAACCTCCTCCTTGGTTGGCTAGAAAGTTCACTTCCTCATTGTACAACACTTCAAATTTGGCCTCTTCGGGGTTTACACCACTAACACCGATAATATTAACACTCCTCATACCAGCATCCATGATGTTTTTGGTAAAAATGTCCAGTTGGGTCATCATCTTTGCCATGTTTTGGTCTCTCTCTTGATCTTTTTTCATCTGCTCCTTTGTTAGTTTATAAGTAAGAGGAGAGACTTGATCTTCGTGGGTGTACCATGCCCGGTTAATCTTAGTCATGCCATCAAGAAGTTGGGATGCTATTACATAAGGTTGTTGCATCAAACCTCCCAAAGAAAGTTGAGCAACTCCCTTGTTCACTGAATCAAGGCTTCTATAGAAGTATTGCAGCAGTACATTATCGGGCAATCCATGAGTTGGGCATTGCAGCACCATCTTCGTAAACCTTAGCCAAGTCTCATAGATTGGCTCACCCTCCAAGCGCTTGAAGCTTTGGATGTTTTCCCAAAGAGTTATCATCTTTAAAGGTGGAAAGAATTGCACTTGGAACGGGGTAATAAGCTCATCCCACCAAGTGATAGAATCTCTTGGCAACTCAGTCAACCACTTGCATGCTTCTCCCATTAGAGAAAATGGGAACAACCTCAGCCGGACCGATTCTTGAGATATGTTCTTAAAGGAGAACGGTCCACAAACATCAACAAAATTCCTTATATGCTCATGGGGATCCTCATGAGCCAGCCCACCAAACAAACCCTTTAGTTGTAGGAGTTGCAACATGGTGCTTGTGATATGAAACACAGTGTTTCCTTCAGCTGGAGGCAAACGAATGGCACCAACACCACCCATTTTGTTAAGGTCATTGACATTTGGGTAATTAACATCATTGAGATTCTCGATGTCATCTTGGTGGCCCACTTGGCTACCATTGCTTCCGTTCACATTCATTTCCTCCTCTGTTGTAACACAAGAAATAGAAAACCAAAAATAAAAGTAAGTAGATTCAACTATGACTAACAAGAATACAATTCAACTTCACCAAAAGAATTTTAAACAACACCACTATCCAGCAACGGCGCCATTTTGATTCAACTTTTCAAGTACACCTCTTCCAATTCTAGGTGTTCAATCATCGTAAATCAGTATAAAACCTAACTAAATGAGTTAGGGTCGAATCCCACATTGAGCGGTACGTGTTTTAAATTCAATCAATAAGTATGAATACGTATAATCAGCCATAGGAATAGAAATTATCGATTAAAGACATAATCAAGTAAAAGGGGTGACACAAATGTCAAATGGGGGTTTTTGGTTTTAGATTATCAACTACAAAGCAATCAAAAATGATTTGAAATAACAATAGGGAAAAGGATTCTCGGGGTGTGATCAATTATAGGCAAATACAGGCATATAGATAATTGAAACTACTAGTAAACTGCTAAATATCAGTGAGTAGGCTAGATATAAGGGAGATTGTTTTCTCTTGAACAACTACCCCGATTTAGGTGAGTTCTTTCAAACATCAACAAGCATGACAATGAAGAACAGCCCACACCTTAATCCATACACTCTTTCGAGCTAAATGTGTGGAATTGGGTTTAGGATTCACTCTCTTGAGCTAAACCCAGGTCAAACCAATACCCACAAACCATCAATCAATAATCTTAGTTCTAAAACCTCTCTTTTGAGCAAGCCAATAACACAAATATAGAATTGCATTTGCAACTACAACTCTTAAATTAAAACCATAATTAATGATTTAACTCACTTTTAAATAGCATTTAAACTAGTAATTAGCAATACCCATAAACTAATTCAGCCCATTATCACATGATCACACCCCAAGAATTGGGGTTTTAGCTAGACATTATAAAAAGGTAAAAGCAGTTACCAAATTGATTATCCATTAACTGGGTAAGAGTGATTTCGTCTTTATAATGCTCCAATTTGATGAATCCTAAAGACCCACTTCCAAAATATCCAAATTGAACTTCTCAAATTCTTCAAAACTATGAAAAACTATAGAGAGAAGAGTTCTAAGTATTCTAATACAAAACAATACAAAATATAAGTTCCTGGATACTAACTAAAATGTTCAAAATCTACTTTATATTTGCCGAAAATAAGCTACGAAGGGCCAGTCAGTGAAGTAAGTTGGGCTCGCCGAACCACATGGCGAGTCATCCTTTGTGCTCTTCCATTACCTTTTCGCATTGGCTTTCAGCATCCTCAAGGTCTATAACTTTGGGCGATCTATCTTGGCTTCACAGAACTACTCAGCGATCCACCGACTACTCTTTTTCATCGCCGACTTGGTTCTTTTCTTCAGGGCTTGGCACACTGGAACTTTAGGTGGTCAAATAAGCCCCTCGACAACACGTCGAGTTCTCTTGGCGATCCTGAGGCTCACCCTTCGTCATTTTTTCAGCTTGTTTTGTTCCTTTTTGCCTGTTAGTATCCTTGCTTTGTTCCTCAATTTATATATCTGAAAATCAAGGATTTAACATCAGTTATTGGCATAAATTAAGCATTTGAGGACACTATATCTATATAAACACAACCCTAAATGAGTCTAAATCCATGACTCATTAGTCACCTCAACAGATCTTGTAGAGTTAGAAATGGTAGATTTTGATATCATTCTAGGCATGGATTGGTCACATTCATGTTATGCCTCAGTCGATTGTAGAACTAGAATCATTTGGTTGTAGTTTCCAAATGAGCCAGTCTTAGAATGAAAGGGTAGTAACTCAGTGCGTGTTGGTCAATTTATCTCTGACCTTAGGGCCAAGAAGATGATCTCAAAAGGGTATATCTATCATCTTGTTTGGGTTAAGGATTCAAACTTTGAAACCCCAACTCCTAAGTCAATCCCAATAGTAAATGAGTTTCCAAAAGTGTTCCTAGAAGATCTACCTGGAGTTTCTCCTGAAAGGAAAATCAACTTTGGAATAGATCTCCTCCAAACACCTAGCCTATTTTGATTCCTCCTTACAGAAGGGCTCCAGTGGAGCTTAAGAAATTGAAGGAGCAGTTGAAAGACCTTCTATATAAGGGCTTCATTAGACCTAGTATCTCTCAATGGGCTGCTCCAGTATTGTTAGTGAAAAAGAAAGATGGTTCTCTCAGAATGTGCATTGACTATCGTTAGTTAAACAAAGTCACCATCAAGAATAAGTATCCCATCCCCAGGATTGATGACTTGCTCGACCAACTTCAGGGTGCTAGTTGTTTTTCTATGATAGACCTCAGATCTGGTTATCATCAGCTCAAAGTCAGAGATAGTGACATTTCGAGGACAACTTTTAGGACTCAATATGATCATTACGAATGTGTAGTTATGTCTTTTGGACTAACAAATACTCCTACAGCTTTCATAGACTTAATAAACAGGGTGTTAAAATAGTATTTGGACTTATTCATCATAGTCTATATTAATGATATCCTCATTTACTCCCGGAGTGAGGAGGATCATGCGACTCAACTAAAAGTTGTTCTGCAAACTCTCAAAGATCGCCAGTTATTCGCTAAGTTCAGCAAATGTGAAATCTCGTTGCAGTTGGTCACTTTTCTTGGTCATGTGGTATCCAGCAAAGGGATCCAGGTGGATTCTCAAAAAATTGAGGCAGTACAGCACTAACCCAGACCCACCTCTCCAATAGATATCAAAAGTTTCTTGGGTTTGGCTGATTATTATAGGAGATTTGTTGAAGGATTTTCATCCATAGCTTCCCCATTGACCAAGTTGACTGAGAAGGTCAAATTTCAGTGGTCAGATAAGTGTGGGAAAAGCTGCTCAAAACTGAAGAGTATGTTGACTACAGCTCTGGTCTTGACTCTACTAGATGGTTCAGATGGTTACGTGATTTATTGTGATGCATCTAGGGTCTTCCTAGATTGTATGTTGATGCAACGAGGTAAGGTCATAAATTATGCTTTTAGACAGCTTAAGGTCCATGAGAAGAACTACTCGACTTATGACCTCGAGCTTGCAGTCGTAGTATTTTCCCTAAAGATTTGGAGACACTACTTATATGGTGTTTATGTTTATGTATTCACAGATCATAAGAGCATCCAGTATGTGTTCACCCAGAAAGACTTGAATCTTCGTCAGAGGAGATGGCTTGAATTCATCAAAGACTATGACATGACTGTGCTTTACCATCCTGGTAAGGTCAATATAGTTGTTGATGCTCTCAGAAGGTTGTCTATGGGTAGTGTAGCACATGTTGAGGAAAAAGGAAAGAGCTAGCCAAAAATGTCCACCAGCTTGCTCACCTAGGAGTTTGCCTTACGGATACATCAAATAGTTGGGTGATAGTTCAAAATGGATCATAATCTTCATTGGTAGCAGAGATTAAGGAAAAATAGGATAGTGATCCTATATTACTTCAGTTGAAAGGTGTAGTTCATCAGTAGAAAGTTATGATTTTCTTCTAAGGGGGAGATGGTATGCTTTGTTACCAGGGTCGCTTATATGTTCCTAATGTGGGTAAGTTGAGGCAGAAGATCCTTACAGAAGCTCATAATTCCAGATATTCTATTCATCCAGGTGCCATTAACAAGTATCGTGATATGCGAGAAGTCTTTTGGTGGAACTACATAATGAGAGACATCACAAACTTTGTGGCTAAGTGTAATAACAATCAACAGGTGAAGGTAGAACATCAAAAACTAGGAGGTATGACTCAGGAGATTAACATTCCTATATAGAAGTGGGAAGTGATAAACATGGACTTCATTACGGGTTTATCTCGTACTCGCAGACAGCATGACTCCATTTAGGTAATAGTGGACATAGTTACTAAGTCCATTCACTTCTTGGCGGTCAAGACTACATATTTAGTGGAGGACTACACCAAACTCTACATCAATGAGATAGTCAGGTTGCATGGGGTTCCCTTCTCTATCATCTTAGATAGAGGTCCTTAGTTTACCTATCATTTCTGGAAATCATTTTATAAAGGTCTTGGTACTTAGGTAAATCTCAGTACAACATTTCATCCATAGACGGATAGTTAGGTAGAATGTACCATTTTGACCTTAGAAGACATATTGAGAGCGTACGTGATCGATTTCAAGGGTAGTTGGGATGATCATCTACCTCTCATAGAGTTCACCTATAATAATAGCTTCCATTTCAATATTCAGATGACCCCGTATGAGGCACTATATGGGTGTAGATGTAGGTCCCCAATTAGTTGGTTTGAAGTAGGTAAAGTAGCCTTGATAGGGCCAGATTTGATTCATAAGGTTATGGAGAAAGTTCAACTCATCAGAGATAGATTAAAGACATCCTAGAGTTGTCAGAAGTCCTATGCAGATGTGAGGATAAGGGACTGAGAGTTTGAAATAGATGATTGGGTTTTTTTGAAGGTGGCACCTATGAAGGGGGTAATGAGATTTGGCAAGAAAAGGGAATCTCAGTCCTAGATTTGTAGGTCCTTACATAATCCTAAAAAGGGTTGGTAATGTGGAATATGAGTTAGAGTTTTTAACATAACTAGCAGCGGTTCATCTAGTCTTTCACATTTCCTTGTTGAAGAAGTGTGTGGCTGATCCGGCATCAATAGTACCATTAGAGAGTGTGATTGTGAAAGATAGTCTCACCTATAAAGAAGTGCCATGAAATTCTTGACCATCAGGTTCGTAGTTTGAGAAATAATAAAGTCGCTTCAGTAAAGGTTTTGTGGAGGAGTCAGTCAGTAGAGGGAGCTACATGGGAAGCAGCAGCAAACATGATGACCAAGTATCCTCATCTCTTTCCTTCTGATTCCGTTTAAGTTTCATGTAATAGTTCCTCTCCAGTCTCTCAGTTTACTCATGCATAAATTCAGTCTTAGTATCTTATTCCTTCAGTTGTTCTTGCATTTCAGCATATTTGCATGTTCTTGGAACTCAGTTCAGTTAAATAACAGTTTCTAGTACTTAATGATAGGGATTGCAGCTCTTTCCTCCATACTCAGCTTGTTTATACTTTATTCGAGGATGAATGTTCCCAAAGGGGAGATGTAATGACACCTTAGATTTTAAAAAAATAGAAAAAATGTAGCTTTTTAGGACCTGGTGCAAGAACCACGAAAGCCGCCGATGGTCTATGGTTGATGAGTCCACAATTTGGACTCATTTAGGGCTATATTTTGATAAAATTAGTGTCCTAAAATGCATATTTTGTCTTAATAATTGATGTAAACCCTTAAGTTTCAGATATTTGGATTGAGAGACAAAGCATGGACGTTATCAAGCAAAGAGGAAAAAAGCGGCTGAAAGAACGGTGAAAGGAAGCCCTGAGGATCGCCTAATCCATTAGGTGAGTCATCAAAAGATCCTAAATCCTGCCAAATGTTCCAGTGTATTGAGCCCTGAAGGAGAAGGTCAAGTTTGTGATGAAAAGGATCAGTCAGCGCGTCACCGAGCAGTTTCGCGAAGCAGCACTCTATCGCACAATGCCTCAAAACACGAGAATGCTGAAGGAAAAAGTAGAAAGGCGATGAACTAGACCAAAGGGCGGATCACCGAGTGTGTCAGCAATCTTGACTAACTGCGCTTAATGTTCCTTCACAGCACAAATTTTCAAACATTATAAAAATTTGTTTAAATTGTTAGCTTAGTATCAGACATCAGATTTTAGAGAGATATTATTTTGGAGAATATTTTCAGTTTTAGTTCTTAGAATTTTTTGGAGACATTGTGCTTGAACTTGAAGATTTGAAGATTTTTTATTCCAAGAAATTGGAAGAGGGTCTCGAAGAATCTTCATCCTTAACGTGTTTAAAGACTTTAATCATCGTACCCACTTGATAGAAACACTTGTTGGCATCGATTTCTATCTCTTTTTCATGTCAAGCTGAAACCCCAATTCTTAGGGTGTGATTTTGTGCATATGGATTAAATTTATTGTTGGGTGTTGCTTATTGTTGGTATACTCACTATTTAAATGTGATTTCGTTTAGTAGTTGTGTTTGAACTTAATGAGTTTTTAGTTGCAAATACGATTGCATCTTAGTGTTTTTGGCTTGCGAGAGAGAGAGGTTCGAAAACTAAGACTACTAAATCGATAGCAGGTGGTTATTGGATCGTTGTAGGTTTAGCTCGAGTGAGAGAATCCTAGGCCCTCTCCCACACTTTCAGCTCGAGAGAGTGAATGGGCTAAGGCGAAGGCTGTGCTTAAATGCGGCAACTCGATGTTCGAGAGAAACCAAGTTAGGTAAGTTGCTTGAGAGAGAATTTACCCCTACTAAAGTCTAGCCTAGTTAAAAATATTCAGCGATGTATTACCAATAGCATCTACCCGATAGTGTCTTTTATCCCATATTCCTATCACATCCCAAGAATCTCGTCCCCCTATCTCGTTTCCTTATATTTTTGTCATTTTTACTGATTAGTTAATACAAACCCCCCATTGATAATTGACGCTTGCATCACCCCTTAGATTTAGTATGTTTGTATTCGATGATGTTTATAGCTATGATTGATTAGAACTTGATTTTACTTTTCTATTAATTCTCAAAACCACTCCTTGTGGGAACGATCCCAACCCTTGGTTGGGTTATATCACTACACACTATTGTTGGCACTGAACCGAAATAGTGTCCTTATACGTGAAGTCAAAATGGCGTTGCTGCTGGGGAGTGGTGTTACTTGAGAATTTTGAGTTAAGTAGGATTTTCGTTCTTATTAGTCGTAGTTTACTTAATTTTTAGTTTTGTATTTGGCTTGTTTGAGCTTTGAAACAGAGGAGGTGAGTATGTCAAGTCCTACTCGTGAGCAAATGGAGTTTCCTCCATTAGAAGTAATGATGTTCAGGGATCACATTCTAACCTTAAAACAAGTGGAAGGTAAGTGGATTCATGAAGCATGAGAAAGGTTTAAATCATTTCTGATTCGATGCCCCTCTCATGAAATTCCCGATATAGTCCTCCTGGATTGCTTCTACAAAAGTCTTGGTCCCAAAAACAAAGCATTGGCTAACCAACTCATTTCGGGTGGCATTACATAGCAGCCCTATGTAATAGCAACCCACCTGCTTAATCACATTGCTGAAGCAAACCAAGAAGTAAAGAAGGACTTTACGTTGGCTGCGCTGATGACTCAGATGGATGAGTTGCCCAAAAAGATAGCGCATATTGAAGTCTAATGCAAAAGGAGGGACAGATACGTTCCCCCTTATGAGCGAAGAAAGCCCAAGGACAATGAGGGTAAATGTGTCAAAGAAATGCTCTCAATCATTCTCAACAAGGTAAGTGAGCATGATAGGGTGCTAGAAGAGATGAAGGAGAACATCGAAGTGATGAAACAGATGATTGGTTCTCATTCCAGATCCATTCTGCTGCTCGAGAACCTTACTAGTCATGTGATGCCTTATTTCCACCCGCCACAAGGCAGGGGGTTGCCAAGTGATGTTTTGGCTAACCCCATAAGTGAAGTTTAGGTGTTAACTTGCGTCATGCCACGACATTAACTACGGCACTTCTTGGGAGGCAACCCAAGAATTTATCGCTTTAAACCATTTTTAGAAATAATGGTGTATTGATTGTGCAAGTTAAAGTGTGGAGAGTGTGGAAATTGCGTTTGGCGAGCTAAAAGTTCCATTCAGTAAATCGCCAAATAGGTCGGCAATCCCGATGTTGTCCGCCGTTTGAACCCTCAAAGTAATTAAAGGTCCTATAAAAGTCGGCGGGGTAAGTGACCACTCGGCGAATCACCGGGTGAATCGGTGAGTGTGACTAACGTCTCCGAAGGGATGCAAATTGGAGGGTTATTTATGGCCAAAGGTTTTAGAATTTCAAACTCTTCACTTTCTCTTGCTTTTAAACTTCACAAACTCACACCAAGTTAGTATTTTCAACATTCTTGCATTCCATAATTATTTTGGTGGTTGATTTGTGCTCGGAGTTAGAAAACTTTGCCGCCTAGCATCTCAAATTTATATTGTTCAGTATAAGAGGTTGCTTTTCCAAATCTCGTGTTCATTTTTATGGCATTTTGTACTCATTTGCAAATGATCTTATCTTAGTGATGTGTGATGGGCCTCTCTGATCTTGTATTTTGAATATGCCTATTTTTAAACTTGACAATCTTGCCCATATTGTTTTGATCGTCAAATGCCTGTAAATTTGTGTCTTAAATTGAGTAAAATCTTGGGGGTTATGCTTGCATGTTGGTTAGATTGGTAGGGTGAAGTCTGAGTAGCCCATATTTATGCTAAATGATGTAAATTGCACAATGATAGAGTGGGTGACACCATTCTTAAGGGCAAAAGGTGTCAAATGGCCAAATTTGGCAAAATTGGGACAAATCTAAATATCCCAAGATGATGGGTGTTATGGGCCTGAGCTTAATTGTACTAGTGCATGCTTTGATTTTGTTTTTGGGGGTTGCGGAGTTGAATGCGAGAAGTTGGGTTGAAAATAGGCACTTTGAGCCGTTTGGCAAGCTGGGTCGAGCTCGCCGAACCACTCGGTGGTTCGCCTAATGTCCCATCTCGCCCTCAATTTCATGCTTCAATTGATAACTGATTCTGTAACTTTTGGCGAGTAGCCTGATGTCACCAAAAGCACTCAACGACCTGTCGAAAGGTTTCTTGTTCTCCCTTTGTTTGCACCTCTAAAACCTTGTAGCACTGTAACTTTCGATAGACAAACCCTTGCTCGCCGATAGCTTTCAGCAATTCGTCGAAAGGACATTCCCATCACTGACTTACTATAAGTTTTTAGCAAACCCCTTTGGTGAGCCCGATCTATCCGGCCAAAGAGATTCGGCGATTCATCGACTTGATCGACGAGTGTGTCTGCAGTTAATTTTTTTGTGCTTTGATGTGATTATTTATTAAATTTTCTCCAATATTTTGCAGATATGGTGCGAACAAATCTAGATAGGCCACCCTAGAAGAAAGCACGGGGCGTTACAATAAACGAAGGGGGATCAGGTCCTCCAAAGAAGAGAAGGCAAGAACTTCCACCGAGAGACAAAGGCAAAAGAAAGAAGCACACAAATGAGAGAGTGGTGTTAACACCCAGGCTGATTTGTCAGAGCCTCAAGATGAGCAACCTTTGATCTCCAAAAGGGATGAGATCTGGGCTAGATCTCAACCCTCATCCACTAGAGTTCCCTCAACTGCCACTCCTCCTGCAACAAATTTAGTACCAGCTTAGGCACCTCCTGTGACCCATGTGCTTCATATTTTACCTCCTCCTAGGCTTCTAAACAGATTAAAAGGTGATTGTTTACGAACCATCCTCGAGGAAAAGTTGCTTTCTACAGAAGGCTTGGAGGGGAAGTATTAGAATGAGGGAGACCCTCCAATTCCTCAGGTTTGAATAATTCACTAGGCCTCGAGGCCTCTATATTCCCTCTTGGGTTCGTGAGTTTTACACAACTTATGGTGATCTGGTTCCCAAGAGCAAGAAGAAGGCCTACGAGTTCACATCGATTAAGGCGGTCATAGTCCGAGGCAAGGAAGTCAGGTGCAGCAGTGAGTACATTAATGTTGTACTAGGTAGAGATCTACACTCTACACATCCATATGATGGATTGCCCGTTGCTCAATCCTTGGATGATCTGAAGAGGTGGCTGGAACCTTTGATTTTTGATACCACCCTGAGGTGGATTGAGGCAGGCGCCCCTATTGAGAAAAGGGATTTGAGTATTGCTGCCCGATTCTGGTTTGCTTTATCAGCAGCATAATTATGTTGTCCCAGAATGAGTATGTCCTCCGCCATTCTAAGGCAGCATTCCTAGGGTCCATCATATCTAGGAGGCACATCGACCTAGAACTACTGATTTCATAGGAGATGGCCATGAGAGCCAAGCAGAGACAAACTTCTCTTCCATTCCTGGTCCTGGTCACTGAGTTGTGCAAACGTGCTGAAGTACCTCAGGATGATGCAAGAGATATTGAGGTGACCCCTTCTTTCTCTACCGACATTCGACATATTGAGGTTGAGTACACACGAGAAGAGGCTGGCGAAAAAAGAGCAGATCCACCATATATTTCTCCAGAAATTGATATTGATTCGTTACCTGCAGAGGCATCTTCACTTACTCTGGCCTCTGGGTTATCAGGTACTTCTGCCACTTCTACTTCTTCACAGATTCTGGGCACCTCCACCTAATCCCAGCCTGTCAAAATTACTCAGGCAATGATCCTGAAAATGGGGAATCTGGCCTATTCAGCTGATGTGAGGGAGACTCGATTGGAGAGATCCATCCCTGGAATGATTAAGAGTGCTATTTTGGCTGCACTAACCCTTCTCCAGGCATCTGTTGATGATCTGGCTACTAGAGTCATAGCTTGTGAGAGTAGATAGGGGAATACCTCTAAGGTTTCGGCTTTGAAGGCCGAGGTTGCAGATTTGAGGAAGGACGTAGACTATTTGAAGTCTACCAACTTCAATTCATTGATTTAGGATCAGATGATGTGGATGCTCCTAAGACCTCGGGGACTTCTCTGGGTACTACTATCGATGCATGCCGGGATGAGCCTACAGTTAAGGAGTCGGATGCTGAAACCGTTGAGGAGCAAACTGGGGTACAAAAGGAGAACATATTCAGAGATTTGCCAGATCTTGCATAGACCTCCATAGCTGTCTCTAGTGGAGTTGTTGCTTATGAAGTGATTCCGGGCACTGATGCCCAAGTACAAACTGTTGTACAGGGCACTGAGGCCTAGACAGATGGACAGACTGCATAGACAGGATCCTTTCTTTACCTCCCTCTCTGTCTTACTATCTTTCACTTTTGGATACTTTACTGCATTTGCATTTGAGGAAAAATGGTATTTATTTGTGGTGGGGTGAGGCCAACCTTCTGTGTGAATATTAGTGTTCATGTTTTGATTGTGTATTTGGGTTGTGAGCCATAGTATTATGTTTTGCACTGCTTTTAGCAGATGTTTGAGCTTGTGGCTCCTTTTGTTTTAAATTGAAAATGATTTTTGACCCTTCCAAAAAAAATTTGCCACCCTTCTCTGTGTTGAATGTGGCTGTTCTCTTGCAAATTTGAGTATTGGTTTTGATCAATATCGATAACTTGGATAGTGCTCATAATCGAACAAACATGAATGTGCGGCTATGATGAGGCCAAATAAAGTTACATAGTTAATATGTGAACTCTTTGTATCTCCTTGTGACTGGCCAATTATCGAATTGATTCTCTTGTGATGAACGTTGCACACTAGCTAAAGTGTGGAGTCTTATTTGACTTTGGTGTTGATGCCTTGTTTGATGAGCTTACTGTAAACCATGCATAATAACACCTAGAATTTTCCCCGTTGGTCCGGTCAACTAAGTAAGGCTATCTCTTGATATGATCTTAGGCAACATGGAAGAGTGTGAGTCAATTTGACATATACCTCTTTTGTTGCCTACCTTGTAAGTGTGTGAACCTCTTTTGAACACCCCTTGAGCCTTACCTTTCTTTGGAAGAAACTTGATGAAAACATGACCTTCCTTAATCCACTACGTATAATTCTATTGAATTGTGGTTGATCGAATAGCCAACTTAGACCAAAAGCCTAAGTTGGGGGTGCGGTGAAAAGAGAAGGCAAGTCAAGAAGTGCAAGAAAAGTCCCCTTTAACCCATGGTGTTGAGAAAAATGGAACCCCTCCTTACAAAAAAAAAAGGGAGAGAAAAGGAAGAAAAAGAAAAATAATGAAAAAGTTGTGGAATAAAGTACAAAAGAAATGGGGTTTCCAAACAATCCTTGGAAAGTGAATAATGGGATGACTTATGAGCACTAAAGAAAATGATGAACGAAGAGGAAAGGGAGTGTTGTGAGCACCACATTTCACGAGGATGAAAGTCACTGAGCTTAAATGATCATACCATTACACTCAGCCCCATTACAAGCTTGAAAAGACCTTTCTGATCTTGAGTGAGCTGAAACAATTGTTGATTGGAAAATACGGGCAAACCTATGGGTGAAAGCATGCATTGTGTTCTTCTTTGTGAGTGTGAGCATTGCATTTGATTCTGAAACTTTAAATTGTTAAACCATTGTGTGTGAATATGGAGTCATTCTTTTGTGTGAGGGCATTTGATTTCCTTTGTTAAGCTTGAACTTGCATTTGAAGCAAGTATAGTGAGCTTGAGAATCTTTGATAATGGTGTGTCACAACTTGAGTTTTTGAGTATACAAATGATCCTTGCATGAGTAATTTGAGCCTTGTTGTGTACATTCATGATTGAGTCTTGTGTAGCACTGTTTGAGACATCCCTCTTAAACTGCTGAACTTGAGTTTTACTTGAGGACAAGCAAAAGTTTAAGTTTGGGGTGTTGATGAGTCCACAATTTGGACTTATTTAGGGCTATATTTTGATAAAATTAGTGTCCTCAAATGCATATTTTGTCTCAATAACTGATGTAAACCCTTAAGTTTTAGGTATTTGGATTGAGAGACAAAGCATGGACGCAATCACACAAAAAGGAACAAAGCGGCAGAAAGAACTGCGAAAGGAGGCCCTGAGGATCGCCTAATCCATTACGTGAGTCATCGAAAGGTCCTAAATCCCGCCGAATGTTCCAGTGTGCTAAGCCCCGAAGGAGAAGGTCAAGTCAGCGATGAAAATGAGCAGTTAGTGCATCGCCGAATAGTTCTATGAAGCAGCACTCTATCGCCCAATGCCTCAAAATGGGAGAATGTTGAAGGCAAAAGCAGAAAGGCGATGAACCAGACAAAGGATGGATAGCCGAGTAGGTCGGCGATCCCAACTAACTGTGCCGAATGGTCCTTCGCAGCACAAATTTTCAAACACTATAAATATTTGTTTAAATTGTTAGCTTAGTATCAGACATCAGATTTTAGAGAGATATTATTTTGGAGAATATTTTCAGTTTTAGTTCTTAGAGTTTTTTGGAGACATTGTGCTTGAACTTGAAGATTTCAAAATTTTCAATTCCAAGAAATTGGAAGTGAGTCTCATAGAATCTTCATCGTTGACGTGTTTAAAAACTTTATTCATCATACCAACTTGATGGAAACACTTGTTGGTATCGATTTCTATCTCTTTTTCATGTCTAGCTAAAACCCCAATTCTTGGGGTGTGATTTTGTGAATATAGGTTAAATTTATTTGTTGGATGTTCCTTATTGTCGGCATATTCACTGTTTAAATGTGATTTCGTTTAGTAGTTGTGTTTGAACTTAATGAGATTGTAGTTGCAAATATGATTTCATCTTAGTATTTTTGTCTTGCTCAAGAGAGAGGTTTTAAAACTAAGACTACTAAATCGATAGCCGGTGGTTATTGGGTTGTCGTGGGTTCAGCTCGAGAGAGTGAATCCTATGCCCTCTCCCACAC
This sequence comes from Solanum pinnatisectum, assembly GCA_035578085.1. Classification (NCBI taxonomy): domain Eukaryota; kingdom Viridiplantae; phylum Streptophyta; class Magnoliopsida; order Solanales; family Solanaceae; genus Solanum; species Solanum pinnatisectum. The sequence continues at coordinate 13,880,839 of CM069082.1, read as the reverse complement.
TTTCAGCTTGAGAGAGTGAATGGGCTTAGGCAGAGGCTATGCTTAAATGTGGCAACTCGGTGTTCAAGAGAAACTGAGTTGATTCGGGGTAAGTTGCTCGAGAGAGAATTTACCCCACTAAAGTCTAGCCTACTTAAAAATATTCAGCAATGTACTACCAATAGCATCTACCTAATAGTGTCTTTTATCCCATATTTCTATCACATCCTAAGAATCCCGTCTCTCTATTTCGTTTCCTTATATTTTTATCATTTTTGCTGATTAGTTAATACAAAACCCCCCATTGATAATTGACGCTTGCATCACCCCTTAGATTTAGTATGTTTGTATTCAATAATGTTTATAGCTATGATTGATTAGAACTTGATTTTACTTTTCTATTAGTTCTCGAAACCACTCCCTATGGGAACGATCCCAACCCTTGGTTGGGTTATATCACTACACGTGATTGTTGGCACTTGAACCAAAGTAGTGTCCTGATACGTGAAGTCAGTGATATGATACACGGTCCTTAGGTAGGGTCCGTCGTTAGGAACAAAATGGTTATGGTCTCTGACCTAACCCATGGTAGACTAGGACGGTTCGTGGTTGGACCTACGAACCGTAAGCTTTGACCATAGGTGAGGGTCAGCAGCCAATTGGAGGGAATGGTTATTGGGTCAACTTCAGTCATTCATATCCTTTTACACAGAAAGAATTAGGTGACCCATGACCTATCAAATGAAAGATAATTGAATCCTCTTTCCAATACCACCGAGTTTGCTAAAATCCCACTTCCGAGTAAAAAGTTATACCCATTTTAGTGAAGCCCTATTAGGCAGAGATTGACCAATGACTCCTACCGACGGTTGGTAGGTCAACCGACAGCCCTTCAGTCTTGTAGTAGGTGGCACTCATCAAATTTAAGTCAGGATCATTTTGGTCCTTTCCCCTATGCATTGGGCACTTAAACTACATCGTTTAATGCCTAAACTATGTCATTTTACTCAGTTTAAGCCTAATAAATTAGTCAGACATACCCAAAACCTTTATTCACCAAAAATTATCCAAACTTAGAGCAAAAAGGAAAAGAAAGAGGCGCCAGTTTCCCAAGAACAACCAGAAGGTTTGCTTCAAGTTTCAGCCCCAAAATTAAAGGATTTCTTCGTAGATTTCATCACCAGGTATGCGGAATTTCACTAATGAGCTCCTTTCATCCACTAGGTCCCTAGAATTCAGTGAGATCCTTGATTCTCCATATCTTGTTTAGACCTAGGGTTTTTAAACCTTGGATATTTACTATGATTTAGCTGTTGTAGTATCCTAAATCATAATAGCATGTTTTCTTGGAAAGTTTGCTTAATTCCTTGTATGAAACTCAGAACCCTAGTTTGTGTACATTCTCCTAGTTCATGAATTACACTTGCTAGGTCAGTTAAACAGATAATCATGCTTCAGATTTCGAATGTCACATTATCAGTATATAAATATTGCATTCTCAGTTAGCATGTCAGTTCAGTATTTCAGTTGCATTTGTCTCATATACATATTTAGTTGGGAGTAGACTTAGCATCGAGTTGGACTAAGGTTCAGCGTACCCTCATAGTCCCAGAACTACGCGCCCTCATTGGATTATAAGTCCCCTTTCTTAGGCATCAGATTTAGTGATCATGTTAGTCATGCCTCTATACCCCTGGCAAGGTATATTGGGTCCTCTCGATGGGGCGTATACATCGGACTCCACGTTTAGCTCACGTGGTTTATGTCAGTTAATAGAAGCTCCCAAAGTCAGACTCTTAGTGCATTTGATCAGGTTTTCAGTATATACTTCAGCATTCAGTTCAGCATGTTATTTTCATGATTATTACTTGGTCATTGCATTCCGCTTAGCTTTTTAGTTATGTTTCAATATTTACATTCTTGCTCAGTTATGCTTTGTTCAGCTTATATATTTATTCAACTTAGTATTTATATCCTACAAGCTCAGTACATTCCAAGTACTGATGCATACTCTGTGCTACATCATTTCATCATGTATGTTCAGGTACTCAGCATCCAGATCACGCTTAGATTGATTCTCATTCCACTTTCAGCAGCTTTAGTGGTGAGTCCTCATATTCTGAGGATAATAGACATGCTTTTATTTTAGTCTGTACTTTCAATTTTCAGTTTTGTTAGAGTTAGCGGGGGGCATGTTCCACCAACTCAACTCAGTTAAAGGCTTTTCAGACATAGTAGTAGATTCAACTTGAGTTGTTAAGTGATTGTTTTAGTTATTGCTAAACTCTTAGTATGTCTTACATATTCAGACTAGTTGGGTTTTCCCCATTTCAGATATCCACTATTTTTAGCTTCCGCATAGTTTATGTTTTACTTAGTTATTTTCAGTATGCTTATGATATGCTAGACACAAGGTTAGCTTGGGGTTACTCGTGATGCTAAGCCCCGTGTTACGTTGGGGGGGTAGCGTCAAGGCATGACAAAAGAGGACTCAAATACCTTTAATTTGATAAGTCACAGGCCACCTAATTCATTTTGTGCTAAAAGATATGATTGTTTAAAGTTGACCCAAAACTCCCAAACCTGATCAGCCCCTTTCTTGGTCCGTGTGAAGCTCCAAAGACCATTTAGGCAACCATGGTCCTTCACAGTAGCTTTGGGAGTTTTGTGCCTCTTTTCATGGACCACCTCACAGTTCACATGACGTTCCACAAATCGTCTAGGAGTCCATGGTCGTCTATAGAGGGTGGGTGCAACACCACAAGCAGGGTGATAGGTCGTGGTCCTCTTCATGGCACGTGGACCCCTCCGTGGTTTGCCCTTCTCCCTTGATCAATTCTAGTTCAGATTTTTGAGGTGTTGCATAATGTCATTTTCCTTTTTTATTATATTGTCACTATTCTTCGCCAAAATTCTAAGACAATAGCAGTTGCCCATTAAATTATAGTACTATGTGCTGGACATATATTTATATTTAAAGATATGTACAAGAGTTTTCAACAACAAAGACAAGATCAAGTATGTTGCTAATTGAAAAGATGTTATGGGTGTTGCATTGACCATTTAAATGGGAGAGAAAGTTTTGTAATTTATTCTTCAAAAACTAAGATTATATACTCACATTTAAGAAGATTTTGGAAGGAAAAATGTTTTGACTCTTTATTCGATCGTTGAAAGAAAAATTGATTATCTGCCCCAAGTTATTCAAGCTCATATTCAAGGTATGTTAAGGCAAAATCTGTTTTTCCTATCGCACCAATCCTAAATAATTTGAATTATCGAATGAGTCCATTTCTACTATTCAGTTCTTAGGAAGGGCATTGAGATTTTAACTAATTTTATTTCTTAACTCTATTGTATTGTTATCGTACTCGTAATGTTGTGAAATATATTTGATATTTCAAGTTATTTTTCATTGAGTTTCATATTCCTCATGAGTTATTGTATCAAGAGTAAGGCTAAAATGTTGATGACTTATCCTATTGTATCTAATTCAGGGGATTGTTAAATTATTCCATTTTATCATAAACTTTTACAAAATTATTGTTCGAAATGATATTGATGCCTAATCTTGAATTCTACTCTTTCGGTTATATACTTGTCAAGCAACCTTCTTCCTAAAAAGGACCATACTACTACCAAATTGGAGTCATTCTTAAATCAATTTAAGCATGTTAGTCTATTTTTTTGTGTTCCTAAAGTGTTAATTTTCTAAATTGAGATCGAGTCAAGAGCTTTGAGTCTATTATGTGTTTTATAGACCTAAATTGTCATACGAAAGTTAAATAATGTCATGATGAGATTTTTTAAGCACCTTAAGATCTTTATAAACATCCTAAGGTGTAAGTTACCCATTTAGATTCAAGTTAAGTTTCCAAGCTTCATTAGAAAACATATGAGGTTCTACGAAACATTTACATGATATACAAAAGTGGTTACAGGATTATGATAATAAGACTATAAATGAGCCAAGATTGTCTAAGTTCTTTTTATGGCCTAAAATGTGCATGAAAAGTTCATATCATGGCATATTATGCATTTACTCCGAGCTATAATAATGTACAGATGGCCACATGTTGGCAAATATGATACCAATTAGCTACCCGAAATGACCACCATTAGTATCATTTGGTTATGTATGTCATGAATTAGCAATATATATATATATATATACACACACACACACACTCATGACATACAATTACACAAGCATATCATGCATATTTGAATGTTAGGAGGTCAAATGTCAGTCATGGAGGCTATGAGAGTTTTGATTTCACGTGGTATCTATGTTACTCTCTTTATCGCAACTATTTATGAATTTCACTTTCAGCCTTACATACCAGTAAATTTTCATTTGTAGTAACATTCCATTGTAATAGGGATGTTGTCTCAGCTAAGGATTAGTAAGCTCCATTCTTCCTAGAGTTGTTGGATGTCTATAGGTTTTGCATACTTGATTTTTGTATATAGTTTTTGTCATAATTAAGGACTTTTCCCAACTAATTGAGTTGTAGTATTCGTAGAGACTTGTGGACATACTTTGTTGTGTCTTCTCAGCTTCCATTTATAGCCTTTTTGGCTTATTATATTTATGATTTCGATTGCAGCCTTTTCGGCTTGCTAGTTCTTTCTCAGTTAAGTTTGCCTTATCGGCCTATTTTATGTCTTTAAAGTTGTGCAACCTCGTTGATCTACCTATTTTGTTTCAATAGGTTATTGTGGTGGTCTTGTCGGCCCTCATTGTTTCATTTGTTTTATGTTTTAGTTGGTTCGCTCAGTCAAGTGACGCACCTGGTGCTTGTTGTGCCTTCCTTTAAATAGGGGTGTGATAATCCCCCTCTTCAGACTAGAAGGATACTCACTGCTTTCGTGACACAAATCTAGTCCTGGGTTGAGGTGCAACCTCATGGATCTCGGGGTCAAAGTCAGTGGACTCATCCCCGCAACTGTCGATGCGACCATACTTGGGCACCCCTATAGATTGGGTTTAGATTTTGAGGCATAAGTACTTATAGATGCACAAATTGGTACACAAGAACATAATATAGGATCAGCATAAACTTGAAAAGAGTAAAGAAAAAAATAAACATGTGATGGTGGACCTAACGTCTCCCTTAGAGCTTTAACGATCCGTCAGTCCCACCGTTAGAAAAGTTCAAAGATTTTTTAATGTTTCTGCATATTTGATGGTTATTTTGACAGGCCATCACAAGTGTGATCATCCGCCAATCCCATCGTCAGAAAAAATTAGAGACTCAAGACAGTTTTTTTAGATTTGACGTTAAGTATGACAACCTTTTACAGGTGTGACGATCTGTTAGGCTTGCCGTCAGAACCTTTTTAGCTTCATTCACTAAAATTGGCTTGGTGACTGTGCCTTTAATGGTCCCTCAAATGTGTGACGGTTCGTCAAATACATCATCACAAGCCAATTTCATCTTCTATGTTCAGTGTGTGTTGATGTTCCGCTACATAAGGTTACAAACTCTCATGAGTTGTAAATCTCATAACATAGAAAAATATCAATACCAGTTTAAGCATAGTGAGGATTACTTATACTCTGCCCTCGTAAATTCATTTGACAACGCTAACGTGTATTCTCAAACTTCCCTTGTGTAATAGCACATACAAGTATAGAAGTGACGATTTCCCTTAAGAATGCCATCACTCAATCCACCATTGGGAACCGTCACTTAATACTAAAACAAAAACAAAATCATTTTGTGTTTTTAATTTTTTTCAACTTTTTAAAAACTTCACAAGACACAACAAAAATTCACACATATCAAATTCATGTTCAGTGATCAATACACCCATTCGGGGTTACTCAGACTTTAACCCCTTTGCATTCTAACAATTGAATTTTATACATTGAAACCCATTATAATGATATTGGAATGAAACATACCTTATATTCAATGAACAAAGGAGATGTTAAACAATAATTTTCGATCAACACAACTTCACTCATCACAATTTAATCCTCCGATTTGCACAAAAGTAGTGTATGGTTACTAACTAAGGATTTTGGTGAATTTGTGGGGTTGTGGTTTTTGAAATTGGAAACTACGGGATGGGTTACTAATAGAGGGTTTGGAAGAGTAAAGGTATAGGTAGTTGTTGATTTGGTAACTGAAGGTTAGATATAATAGTTGGACAAACCGATCACAGGAGTGGGAGAGAGATTGGGTAACCAAAATTAGGGAATTTAAAATTCCCTAATTTAACTTAAATGGAATGGGTCGGGTTGGTGGGCCAGTGTAGGGGTGGGTTTTGGTGGGTATGGCTATTTGGTAGTGGGTGTAGGGTCGGGTTTTATGAAGTTAGGATTTCATAACTTACCTAAGAAGTAACTGTGGAGTTGATAATTTGTCCCGCATGTAACGTTCTATCAGCTTTCCCAATATCCCCATCAAATTCCAAGGTTGACAAGCTTAGGATGTCTTGTAGTGACGATTCACCTAACATCCCATCAGTTCCCCCACAACAAAAGTTTAGAGAGTATGCTTTTTTACTACACATCTGATGGCAGGGAATGATGGTTCACCAGAATATTCCGTTAGGAATGCACGACCAAATTTTCTTGTGTCTTAGTCCTGCACACTTAACACCCTATCAAACATATCAATCACAATACAAGGCATACGCGAATGAATCTATACAAAAAATTTGGTTTTCCTCCCAACTAGAGCTTGATTTAATGTCGTGACACGACTCATGTACTTTGATTACATAAATTTCATCAAGGTGCACAAACACCATTACCTTTACCTACTCTAGGACCCCAATGTAGTGCTTCACCCACTAACCATTCACTTTGAACCTCATACCTTTTTGATTTTCCAATTCCAAAGCTCTAGATTGAAAAACTTGTGCCACTTTAAATGGACTAGACCACTTTAAATGGACTAGACCACTTTGAACTCAGCTTGATCGATAACAATTGGAGCCTTGAATTGAATAGCCACACCAACTCCACTAGACTGAATTTTCTCTTCTTGATATGTCGGTCATGGTATAACTTTATCCTATTCTTGTAGAGAGCAGATATCCCATATTACCTTAGCAAAAGCTCATCCATTACATCAATCTACTCCAGTCTAATATTCGCGGCATCGCTCCAATTTAGATTCAACTTCTTCAGTTCATATAGGTCCTTAAGCTCTAGGCCTAGAGGTAAATGACATGTCTTTCAAAACACTAACTGGCATGGTGATCTACCAATAGGTGTCTTTAAAGTTGCCCAATATGCCCAGAGCGTATCATATAACTTTCTTGCCCAGTAAGTCCTATTGCATTCACTGACTTCACCAATATGGAATTTAATTTCATGTTAGATACTTCAATTTTCCCACTCAACTATGGATGATATGGACTAGCCACTTTATGCTACTTCCACCATATTTAGCCAACACAGTTCTAAATACTTTGTTGCAAAAATGTGACCCCTATCACTAATAATCTCACGGGGCATGTCAAACCTAGAGAAAATATTTTTCTTCAAGAACCTGACAATACTCTTGCCATCATTATCAGAAAACACCATTGCTTCTACCCATTTTGAGGTGTAGTCACTGCCACCAAGATATATTTCTGCCAAAAAGAACTTAAAATGGCTCTATAAATTCGATACCTTTCACGTCAAATAGCTCCACCTCTAAGATTGGGGTCATAAGCAACTCGTGATGCCTTGATATAGCCCCTTGCCTTTGAAATTTATCACAGCTTTTCACCAGATCAAATGTATTTAAATGAATAGTGGGTGAATAGTAACCAACTTTCATAGTAGTGTGAGCTCCACCATGGTGTCTACTAACTGGAGAAGAGTGATTGGCCTCAAGAATACTCAGCATCTCATATTTAGGCACACATCACCTAATCACATTATCAGCACCTAACCTAACAAGTAGGACTCATCTCAGAAATATTTTCCACATAATTCAAAAAAATTATCTTCCTTTGTTGGAAATTCATATCCTCAGGAAACAAGTCACTAACAAGATAATTAACAAAGTCAGCCGACCAAGGCATACAATCAAGAGTAGTGTCTAATACCTACTCATCCGAGAATGATTCATCTTTATCTAGCTACTTCCAAGCTAGACAAGTGATATTCTACTTGGTTCTCACAATCCTCTTCGTCCTTGACTTCAAAGTCAAATTCTTATAGCAAAAAGACTCATCTAATCAAGCTTGGCTTCACATCATTCTTCACCATCAAGTACATTAATGATGCATGGTCAGTATGCACTATCCCTTTTGTACCTAAAGTTACGTTCTGAACTATTCAAAGGCATACACAATAGCCAGCAACTCCTACTCTATAATAGTATAATACTTATGTGCCCTGTTGAGTGCCTTGCTTGAATAGTATACAGAGTGAAAGATCATGTTGCGGTTTTTCCCTAGCATAACCCCAAAGCAACACCACCAGCATCATAGATTTCCTTAAATAATTCAAACAAATCTGATGCCATTATAACTAAGTTGTGATAAACTTCTACTTTAGGCACTCAAAGGCTTTAAGGCATGCCTCATCAAAATTATCTTTTATCTCTTTTTCCAATAATTTTCATAGTGCAATCTTGGAAAAATCCTTAGTAAATCACCAGTAAAACCCTGCATGCCCCAAAGATCTACAAATATTTTTCCCAGAGATAGGCGTAGGAAACTTCTCTATGACCTCGATCTTAGCCTTATCTACCTCCAGTCCCTTTTTAGAGATCTTGTGGCCTAGTACTATGCCTCACATGACCATGAAGTAACATTTCTCCCTATTAAAAACTAGGTTTTCCTCTTCCTATCTCTATAGTGTCGTGTTAAGATTCAACAAAACACTCATCAAAAGTATCACCTACTAGAGATAAGTCGTCTATAAATACCTCTAGTGTATCCTCAACCATGTTCGAGAAGATAAACATCATACACCTCCAAAATGTGGTAGGGGCATTACACAATCCAAATGGCGCGCTTGAACGCAAAGGTGCCATAAGGATATGTAAAAGTGGTCTTCTCCTTATCTCCTGGTGCATTCGAGATCTGATCATAGAAAGAGTAGCCATCCATGAAATAGTACCATCCTTTACCTACCAACCTATCCAACATCTAATCCATGAAGGACATTAGGATATGGTCCTTCAAGGTCCACTAGTTCAACTTTTAGTAGTTCATACAAACTCGATATTGTGTCATTGGCATAAGGGGTATCAGCTCATTTTTGGCATTTGCCACCATTGTTATTCCTCCCTTCTTAAGGACACACTGCAATGGACTGACCCAACTACTATATGAGATTTGATATACCACACATGTATCAAGGCACTTTATGATTTCCTTTTTCAACACCTCTTGCATAGGTGGAGTTAACCTTCTCTAGTACTCTATGTTTGGGCTACAATTATCTTCCAAATGAGTCTTGTGTGTGTTGATTCCAGGGGTATACCTGTTATATCAGCAATGGTCTAGCCAATTAATCTCTTGAACCTTTTCAGCACCAGAACCTACTCCACACTCAAATCTGCAGCCACAATCATAGGTAAGGTAATACCTTTACCCAAAAACACATGCTTGAGATGGAGTCAACTACTTAAACTCAAGCACATGAGGATTCTCAATGGATGGTTTTGCTAGAGGAGCCGGTCTATTTTTAAAATCCATGTACAACTTCTTAGGAGCATTAGGTTGACATCCTATGCCCTACAGGACATTTACAGTCTCTAAAAAATCATCTCTGAACTCTTTATTAAAGTTAATGATCATGGTAGCTAATGTCTCAACTGTGAACCTCTCCTCTGAGGATGCCATAATGAAGATACATTAATCATAGATACCACACTCATATCATATGGTTGTTCATACACTATCACATATTCAACTTCACCTCTTCACTATTTAACCTGAATTTGAGCTCACCACTCTTAATGTCTACCAGTGTTCTACCTATGGCCAAGAATAGCCTCTCCAAAATTATGGGGACCTCAAAGTCCACATCACAATTTGAAATCATAAAATCATTAGGAAAGATGAAACGTCACAAAGAATGTTCACATGCCTTTTAACTGACCTATCAGCCATCAATAGTCTCATCGACATTGTTTTGGGGGCTCCAAGCACAAATGTTTGTAGATTTATAGAGGCATGAAATTTATACTGGCCCCTATGTTATACAAGACTCTGGAAAAGTCAAATGCACCAATTGTGCATGGAATATTAAATGCACTTGGGTGTTCTTTTTTTTTTTTTTTTTGGATGAGAGACCTTGTAGAAATAGCACTACCGTGATGTAAATTATATGCAGGCTCAAAACTAACTGTTCTTTTTTTTGTGACAAAATCCTTCATGAACTTGGAATAACCTGGAATTTTCTCTAAAGTATTCACTAAAGGAATATTTAATGAAAGTTGGCGAAGCAAAAATATGAATTTTTAAGAAATTACCATCTTCAGTTTTGTTCTTCAGCCTCAATGGAAATGAAGGTGGTGGCCTGAAAATTTTTTGCAAAGGATGTGATACCTTCATCGTTGGCTCATCTGTGCTCTTAGTCCCTTCAACCTCTTAAGAACTAACCTCAACCTCATTAGGATCCTCGGAATCAATAAGTACCTCTTTATCAACCTCTTTCTCCACCTAAGTATCAATTTCGACTCCAACAACTCCTTCCTGTTCAATACTTATAGGTACTAGTTTGGGAGTAATTTACCTCTCGTAGTAGTAATATGCATACATTATCCATCATTTTTCAGTTTTGAACAATAATACTAGGTAATGTACCATTCTTTCTCAGGTTTAACAATAGTCCCATTTGCTTCTCTAGCTTCTGAATAGACAAAGTGAAAATCCACCTATTGACTCATGTAGGAAACGTCATATTTTAACCCCTTAACTGGAGTTTGTAGATTCCACTTAATGTAGTACCTTCACTAATATGTCTTCCATACTAGAGCTACCTGATCCGTTTCCTTCTCTATCTCTATTTCCCAGAGGCACATATACTCCACTACGATCATTCTTGAATTTATCTTTGTTATGCATGTTACATTGATCTTAGTTTCCAATCCTATCATAGTAAATATCATGTTGATAGTTCTAACCTGAGTTCCCCAAATTATAAGTTTCGAAACCAACTTAGTTGTTAAAATACTTGGTTTCCTTCTCATACTCAATATAAAGAGCATCGTATCGACCAGCAGCCCCAACTGCATTTACCTTTTCAGCACCCTGAGCTAATAAATGTTTGGTCAGCAGTTCCATATATGTCTTGTATGAGCCATATCTTGATCACGCTCGTCTTCTCTCCTACGCTGCTCTACTGATATTTCAAATGTAAAACCAAGATCTCCAATGTTAGACTCTTTTGTATGCCATACTATGTTGTTCTTTGAGACCTTATCTAGTATAATTGCAGCCTTTATGAATGTTTTAGACATAAAAGATCCTCCACAAACTGCATCAACAACTGGCTAGGTCACAAAATTGCATGATATGTAGAAAATCTTCATGATATGATTGTCTTTTAGCTTATGTGTGTGGGCACTGCTTAACCTTTTGGCTAAATCTCAACCAAGTGTCATGCAATGCTTCAATGGGTAGATGTTTATGACTATTAATCTCATTATTCAATTGCAAGTTCTTTGAAGGTAGGAAAAACCTTTCCAAGAACTCTTCTCTTAAGTCTCTCCAAGTGGTTATTGATTCATGGGGAAACACATTCAGCCTCTTTATTGCTTCTCCATATAGAGACAATGGAAACAACCTCAACTAAATTGTCGTCTAGCTGACTCAAGGGATCCTAGAAGATTTGTAAGTGCCAATGAAGTTCACCCAACGCTGATGCAAATCATGTCCAATTTCCCCTCTGGAAAACCCTTTCAAGTTTAGAAGCTGAATCATAGTACTAGTAATAGTGAACTTCATGCCCGGTTGTAATGGTGGGAGAACTATTGCCCTAATGTCTTCAATTCCGTCCATAACTACATCATCATCATAATCTAGGAAAAAATCAATGGGTTGTTTCCCTCTCCCTCTCAAAGTTGGCTAATAATGTTGTGAAGTCACCTCTTCATCCTCATGTTCCTCCCCAGCATTGTAGTTATTACCATAGTTAGCATTTGCACTTGCCTAAGCCTCAACAAACTCTCTCAATCTCAACACTTCACTCTCTTGTGCATTCATTTTCTTGTGAATGTACTTTCAAGCTTAAGGTCGTAAGGAACCAATAGTTCACCCTAACTTTGGGTACTTGGAATGAACTAACCTTTACACTTCAAGAACAAAAACAATAAACAATAAACTAAAATTAGGAAATAAGATTAAGAGCGAAATAACACACACTTGACTTAATTGACAACCGTGATCCATGGCAATGACACCAAAATTTGATAGGCCCAAATTTATATGTAAACGAAGAAGTATAAAGTGTTTGTCATCAAATATACAATCCTACTAGGTTAGGGTCTTATTTTATATAGAATAAGGAGATAACTAAGTTGTATATAGTTATCTACTTTTAGTTATTTATTTCCAACATAGAATGGGAAATATGAGATGTCTTGGGGTTTAGTTTGAAAGTCAATTTGCAACAAGTGCCAATCAACAATATCTCTTGATTTAGAATTAATAGAGAGAGTTAACCATCATTGTGTTCACCAACAGTGTTTGACCATTTTTGGGTTAATTAAAGAATTTCATCTTGTATTGTTAGTACATCAATTTATCAAACTTATATTACACTTTATTGTTTCTCAGCCAAATTAAACTCACATCGTTTTTATTCTTTCAAACTAAAAGTATTCCCAATCATTTCAACAGATATATACTCAAGTTGGTTAATTGTACTACATGATTAACGATTAGACGAGTCCAAATCCTTGAATCCTCGTTATCAAATATTTTTCCAAGTTTTTGTGTTTTACTCAGACAAGCTAAACTTAAGAAAGATACTAATGTTTGCAACCATTAAAAGTCAATTAAGATGGAAGAGATAATAAGATATACAGACACAACCTTCAATTCACTCTATAAGAACTTTATGTTTAGATCAAGTTGTCATAGATTCCACAGTCCTTGGTTGTGGGGTTTAACCACTCATGATTATTGAAACAAGGAATAGAATTGCTTTCATTCAAGAAGTAATTAGTAGCCAGAGTAAAATAAAATCAACACTTTGATTTCATTAAATCAGTGTAACTCTCGTACAAACTTTATTCAAGCAGTATTGTATTCTTCGCTAAAAACAAGATCCTATGATAAAACCCTAAAAATACTATTTATCGTTTAAAAAATTTTGAAATTTAAAAACTGAAAACAACAATCTCGAGGCTTGTTTGCTGTTATGTTTGGCTGCCCATCACAGATGTGATGGTCCGTCACCTTGGCCGTCATGGATAATCAAAAGGTTGATTTTACTCTATAAGTGTAATGCTTGGTGTGATGGCCCATTGTAGACCTAACGGTCCATCATCTTTGCCAATAGATAACTTCAAAAACCTTGATCTTCCCTACAAGTGTGATGGGTACCCCTATGGATCGTCCCATGTCTGACAACCTGTCAAGCTTGTCGTTAGAGCTCTCTTTTGGAAACACTTAGCTCTATTTTGTTTTCTTTTGTTCCTATACTGATTCATGTATAACCCAGTAGAAAAACTATTAAAAGACATTATCCTTGATTAAGAACTCATAATTTTCATAGCTAAAAGCATCAAATGTTGGCACATTAATATATCACTCCATTAATGATGCTACCTCAAATCATGATACATCTTTACGATGCCTGGATAAATACTCTGGAATGATGGGCCTAGAAAGAATCAACTAATCAAGTCCTCAACACTTAGAACACAAATGCAGCTGTCAAACCTCAAAAAACCATCAGAATCCAAGATGAACTACCCAGCATCACCTCATAAAACTCAATCTCAGATAGTTGTCAAGGTATCATCCTCAAACTTACAACCACCTATCTACTCCAAATAAGATGACTGAACCCCAATATAGGCTACAACCAACCTAGAATCCCAAATATCCAGCCGAATTATCCTATTGGTTTACGACTGAAGGTCTAAAGCCAGAAGTTGCTTTGAAGTAGAAAGGAAGGCTAGACTTTCCATACTCATTGCCTTTCAATTCAAGGTGTCTACTATCATGTTCACCATGCCTAGATGGTATAGAATAGAGAGGTTGCAATCCTCCAGATGCTTAATCCACCAATGTTTCCTTGAATTAAGGTCTTTTTGGCTCATTATGTACTGTAGACTCCTATGATCGGTGTAAATCACACATCAAACCCCTATACAGGTAATGCCTCCAAATCTTAAGCACAAAAAGTACCACCGTCAACTCCAAATCATGAGTGGGGTAGTTGCGCTAATGCATCTTAATCTTCTAGATGCATATATAATCACACGACACTAGTGAATCAATATACAACCCAAACCAATGTTGGATGCATCCCAATACACTGTGAAGACCTCATTCTTTACTAGAAGAGTCAAAATAGGAGTGGTAGTAAACAACTCATTAAGTTTATAAAACCTCAACTCACACTCCTCTAGCTAATAGAAAGGAACATCAAGGTGATTTAATGGAGTCAAAGGTTCTGCAATAGACGAGAAGCCTTCCACAAACCGTCTATAGTAACCTACTAATCCGATGAAGCTCTGAATCCCAATCACTAAGGTGGACCTAGCCCAATCACCAATAGTCATTTTCTTCACTAAATCAGCATAATGTCATCCTTGGACAACACGTGCCCGAAGAATGCTACATACTCAAGACAAAACTTGTACTTTGGGAACTTGGCATAAACTATTGATCTCTCGAAGTCTTGAGCACAGTCCTCAAATGTTGCTTTGGCTCCTCCCAACTCCACTAGTATATCAAAATGTCATCAATAAACACAATGAAAAAGGAATTAATATACGCCCTGAACACGTGCGTCATCAAGTCATTGAATGTCATTAGGGATGTCGACGACCCTAATCCTCAACTGATGGTAGTGTGATCTCTAATCAATATTAGAAAACACCACGACACCCTAAAACTGGTAAAGTAAATCATCAATACCCCATGGGATACTTGTTCTTCACCGTCACCTTGTTCAACTGCCTGGAACTAATACACATACACATAGTCCCATCCTTCTTGTTCACAAACAAAACTAAGGTACCCCAAAGTTACATGCTCAGCTGAATGAATCCCTTATCTAAGAT
The DNA here is from genome assembly GCA_035578085.1 of Solanum pinnatisectum. Lineage (NCBI taxonomy): Eukaryota > Viridiplantae > Streptophyta > Magnoliopsida > Solanales > Solanaceae > Solanum > Solanum pinnatisectum. The sequence continues at coordinate 13,865,651 of CM069082.1, read as the reverse complement.
ATCAAGAAGCTGAACACTAAGCTTCTTGAGCTTTGTAGGGTCCATATGGTAAGGAAAAATAGAAATAGGATAAGTGCTCGGCTTGAGGTCAATAGCAAAATCAATATCACGCTTTGGGGGAAGGCCAGGTGGATCAGTAGGGAACACATTTGCAAACTCTCTAACAATAGGGGCTGAATCAACCTTAGGGTTCTACCTACTTACATCCAGCACATAGGCCAAGTAAGTTAGACAATATATAGCAAGTAACCTCTGAGCCTGAATAAAAGATATAACCCCAGTTGGTGTGTGACTAAAAGAACCCTACCACACCAATAGAGGGATACAAAGTATGGCTAAGGTAATAGTCTTAGCAAAACAATCCCAGACCACACGGTGGGGGCATAACCAGTCCATCCGTAGGATAATATCAACATCTGACATACAATAAGGTCATCTAAGGGTCACACCCCTGGATAGTTACCAAGCAAGATCTATACACCTAATCCACTACTAAAGACTCACCCTTGGGGGTTGAAATATGCAACTGTAATGGTGAAGCTTAATATATAAAAACATATGAGAAAGTACAACTCTAATAATATAAAGTCGAGTTTGGCTAATGGCATAAAAGAATTATACATGTGATGATAGCGCCTGATGCCTCAACTCCATCATCACTGGAGCTGTATATATGTGTCCATATCCACTTCTACCTTGGGCATCTGATCTCCCACCTAACCCTCCCTTCCAGGGTCATCCTCGAGCTCCCTAACGACCACTTTATTGGTCTTGACCCTGGGCACTGCCTCTAGCTGAAGGTACTACTGCTGGAGAAATTCAAGCTAAATATGGAGTAGACACATTCATCTATCACCAAGTTCAATCTGTAGACTAGTGGACAAGCTTGTCATAATCATAGTGAACCTGAGAAGAACAACCTGCAAAATAGCAACCACCAAGGTTTGAAAAAATTAGATGCAAAACTCTCAAACTCTGACCCAAACTATGAGCACCCTGACTGTACTTCTCCCCCTCTAAGGCTTGAAGATATGCCCGAACATGCCAACTAGGCTAGACATGTTGGTTCTACCTCTGGTGAGACCTATTATATGAGTCCCTAACCCGAGAATGAGACTTACTATAGCTTCCTTGATGATGAGCCATCTTGTTGCTACCAAGATAGGCCTTGTGATGCAGCTCTTCCATAGTAGAGGCATGGTCAACCACATCAAAAAATGATTTGCCTACTAAAACCATACACTTTATCTCAATCCGCAACGGTAGCCTTAAACCACAGACAAAGCAGAAATCCCTCTTATGCTCAATAGAAAATATCATAGTAGTATGCCTTGAGAGCTTGTGAAATCTGGCCTTTTATATCATACAGTCATGGAGCTTGCTCCAGCCTAGCAAACAGATCCTAGAGTCAATCTCTAACACTTCACGATCCTCATAAAACCTAGTCCATGACAAAGCAAGTGACCCATCTTGTCTACATGAATGACACCAGTGCCTAGCTGGCCCATCTAAGTAGTGAAGTTGGTTCCTCTCCACTCCACCAATCATAATTTGTATATAGCTTCTCATAATAACAAGTCAAAAATTATGGGTATCCTCCGTAATAGCCCTAGAAAACTTTAGATGAGATAGTCTCAATAATACTCTGAGCATCTATTCTTCGCCAATAGTATATCCTATGTTGCAATAACTGGTTGGGCAATAATGGGTGCTCATGGCACCTTAACTTGTAGAGACACTATTGTTGGTTAAACCTACAGTGCTAGGATAGTTGGGGCATGTTGCATGCCCCCTAGCATAGCTACTAACTAGAAGATAGTCATCTATAGCTTATGAGCCATGAATGGTCTAGGTGGTGGGTTGGGCTGATCCCAGCCCCACTGGTTGTGAAGGAATAGGAGTGTCTTGAGGTTGTGCCACTAGCTCTAGGGTCTTTGCTTTACCTCAATCCTGGGCTGGTTTTGTATCCCTCGCACAACCTTCAGGTTTTTCTCTGTCCCTACCTGGGCTCTACCTGCAGGCTCGGGTGCTTAACCACTGGCCGATGAGCCACACATGTGACATGTCCTGTGAAAGAGTGAAACAAGTAAGAATTCATGAAACCAATAAGACAATGGACACAGGATAACAAACCAAAAGAGACAATCTTCCTAAAGATATTCTATAGCCTCCCATAGATAGAACATAGGCGATCTGCACCGATCCTTAGGACTTTTCTAGATATTAGCTACATACAAACGACACCAACGAACCTAGGCTCTGATACAACTTGTCATGATCCAAAACCTTGAGTCATGATAACAGCTATCATAGCCCACCAATAAGTAAGTCAATCCATATCCTGGAACATTATGTAACAAGTGTGTTGGTAGAAATAACAAACAGCAGGTGATAAATAAAGTAATTTAACAAAAGCAACAAAGAATAAGAATACAGAGGATATATACAACCAAAAATAGATATCCACCCTACGACATAGTAGATGCATGTATAGAGTTGCTAAAAATAATAGAAGTCAAAAAAGTAGACCAAAAATACAGACTTGTCTCAAATGCAAATGACTAATCAAAATTCTATAAACAACCTTTGATCATGATTCCAGAGCTTTTCCCTTTTGAACAACCTCCGATCGCTGCCACTCTACCAAAAATATGATCACAGCATCAATATAGACGTTTCGATATCAAAATTAAGATAACTAAGGATGGGCCCAAAATCAAGTCTAAAATTGAATAGTATGACCCACATTGGGAATCCAAAAATTGACTCTGTCAAATAGTCCCTTTTGGCTCAAGGGACTTGTGCCCTCAAAATGAGCATAATACAAACTCAGAAGTCAAGCAATCAGGTTATGCTAAGAAACAATTAAAATTCACAATTAAAGGTCAAAATGGAAAAGAAGGGAAGGAACTTATGGGTCAATATGCGTGAAGTATGATAAGTGGTAGATTTACATTCATTTGAGGCCTATTTCGTTCAAAAACTAGTGTCCTTAATACCTAATTATGTCCTATTCTGATGATATTTTGATGTTTTACAACTATGAAGATTAATGGACAAGACAAGGATTAATACTTGGAACAAATGCTAAAAACATAAAAAGAAGTATAAACTCCACATTGTTGATCGCCTAACCAAATGGGAGGATCAGCCGGCACAACCTCGCCTAAAGTGACAGTTCTCATAGTTCAAAATATCAAGGTAGGTTGGCGATTTGAATAATGAAACGGTGATTCGCTGAATGTGATAGATGAACTAAATGACCATCACTAAAGGTGACAAAATTTGGATAAAATATGAAAGCTTAAAAGGAGAATAGAGGTGGTACTCAGTGATTTTCCGAATATGAAAGGCAGACTCAAATGAGCTCACCAATTAAGGTTCAAACACCTAAATCCTAAAGCAAGAGAAAAACAAGCTAAGGAGCGGACGGGGATCCACCAAATCATCTTGGTGAGCACAACTAACGTCGCTGAAGAGGTCATGCAGTGAATTTTAGGCCAAATTTTGGGAAAGTATAAATAGCCCTAAGGAGAGAGAAATTAGAAGACTTTTTCAGAAGAACAGAATTTTGAGCTACTAACTTTGTATGAGTTTGAGAAAAATATTTCTAGTTTTGGAGTTTTAACTTCTACTCTTGAATTTTATAATTTGCAGTTGAAATCAAACTGGTATTAATCATCATTGCTTAATTTCATCACATCCATGGTTGCCTTCATGAAACGTATAATTTCTTTATGTTTTGTGATGGGTGGCTAAAACCCTAATTCTAGGGGAGCAATTGTAGGATTGGGTGTTGATTTAATGTAGTGGGTATTGTGTTTCCTCTATTTTATTATTGTTCATTCATGGATTTGGACTAATTAGCATAGGGTAAACTCGTGGTTTAAGTTTGCAAACTTAATCCTAGTCTAGATCTTTAGATAATGCTTGAAAGAGATTGATTGAAGTGGACAACTAGTCTAATGCATGCAATTTTGTTTTGATGACTATAATATTCTTGAAAGAGAAATTATGGATCATATTTATTTGCCCAAATCTTCTTGAAAAAAATATTGTGTAAGGTAATGGGTTGACTTGTAATTCACATGGATGAGACTGAAAGGAGATTCTATTAATTGATACTATGAGATCGAAAGAATATTAGTGTCATTGATGATGACCCAACATGTCAATGATTGTCTAGCACTATTGATAACACAATTACCCCTATGTGACATCAATTCCAATCCTTGCACCCCTAGGTTGCTTTCTAATTTTTTGAATCTCTAAAGTTTTAGCTCAATTGTGACTTTTGATACCAAAACCTTTTTAGTAAATTTGGTGTAATCATCCACGTTTTGTTCTTAATTGCAACAAATAATTTATTTACAACCTCTATTTCCTGATCAAATTCCTTGCACTATATCACTCTCTGTGGGATTCGACCCTGACTCTTAGTTGGGTATTTTTATTGACAATGATCGCGTATTCTCTTAATGGTTTTTGAGGATAGTTTGAGGATTATCAAAAATGGCATTGTTGCCGGGAATGATGGCTAGGAATTTCATTCTAGAAATTAGTTTGTAAATTTGTTTAGTATTAGTAGATTGTTGCTTGGTATTATGGTTTGCTGATTTGCATGTATAAAACATGAGTGACCACCATAGTGATAATGATAGTCACTACGGGGCAAAATGACCATATGGTTGACTTGAATGCATGTATATGAACATCATTCAAACCATGGGAGCCATCCGGCTACCTACTACAACAGGGAGGGCGTTTTTCATGTAACTAGAACAATGCTACAACTTCCCAAATGAGAGGAATGTTCAAGGGTCTAGCTCATGACGATCCTCATGAACACCTTCAAAATTTTGTGGATATATATAGACCGATCGTGTTTAAGAATATCTCACAAGATTCCATAAGGTTGAGATTATTTCTGTTCTCTTTGACGAGGAAGCTACAAGATGCTTGGTAGAATTGCCAAATAATTCTATCACTTCTTGGGAGGAGTTGACTGAAGCTTTCTTTGGTAGATTCATTCCTCCGTCAAAAAAGGTGAATCTTAGGGATAGCATCCAAAATTTTAAAAGAATAATGGGTAAACCTCTACATGAGACATGGTTGTTGTTCGGGAAATTGCTTCTGCAATATCCAATACATTGTGTTCCGAAAAAATTTGTTGTTGTAGTACTTTTATTGCAACCTTGAGTTAACAAGGGTTTAGCTAATCAAGTTATTCAAGGTGGGTTGATGCGACAACCACTGGACATAGCAATGATGTTTCTATATGATATGATAAAAACGAACTGAGCATGGCATACTAAAAGGATTAAGTATCTTCTCAATAATGGGGAGTGAGCAAGAATCAAATGAAAAAGAATCATGAACTGATGAAAATATGGCTAAAATGATGACCCAACTTGACTTACTATCTAACCATGTCATGGGAGGTGGACTTGAAGTTGTGAATACAGTTGGTACAAGCATTGGACAATACCTGGATGATGTCAAATTTGAGGCATTATATAATGAGAAAGTATAATACTTGGGAAATCAAATAAGGGTTTCTCACGTGAACTACCAAAGGCAAAGTGGAACCAAGGTTGGAACAAGGAGCGAGACAATAGTTGGAGAGATTGGAGAGATCGAGTTAGAAATTGGAGAGATAGGGAAGTAAAAAAAGGACAGATATATTCCCCTAGTGATCTTCCCCGACCAACAGAACAAGTTGGGCCAAATGGAAAGCACACTGATGAAATGTTGTGAGGATCTTCAACAAGGTTGAAGATTCTGACATGGTGTTGAAGGATTTGAAAAATGACTTCTTCACCTTAACTCAAATGGTGACCTCTCATTCAATGCCAATCAAACAACTCGAAACTCAACTGTTTGAACTCTCCACCCATCTCAATCCAAGGCAAAAGGAAGCACTCCTAGTGACACCGTCCTAAATTCTAAGAATGATTGTTTATGAGTGGGAGTTATGTTTTGCCATGACTTTAATTAAGGCGCTTATTGGGAGGCAACAAAGTTAATTTTATTGCTTTTAATAATGTGTGTTGTGAGTGAAGGTGGAAAAAAAGTCAAAATGTTGCAAAAGGTTATTTAGAAGATGTCAAGACCAGGTCGGTGATCCATCGAAAGTGTTGTGCTGACATCTTCATGTCCGCCTTCTAGGTAGGAAAAATTCAAAAGTGTACTATCAACTTAGGTGATTTGACCTCTAATTGGTGATCCACCGAAGTGCACTAAATGGATGCCATCGAGTTTGAAGAATCAACCTTTAGGTTTGGTATATGTCCAGGCCTCATGGTGAGCTTTATCTCATTTGGCGATTCACCGAATGTGTTCGAAGATGTTAGTCATATTCTATCAAGTAGGTCTAAGTTAAATAGTCCAAGAGTCTCTTCAAGTTCTAAAAGAAATACTTTCTTGCTTTTGAGTTATCGTTCTCACTAAACCTTTTCATACCCTTGTTTTGGTGTTTGTGTGCCTCTATTGCATGATTTTACTTGCTCAGAGTGCTTTGGACTATTAGATTCGTGATCCCATACCCCTCTTCGTTGAGTTTGTGCTTTCCTATCATCTCTAAGGTTGGTTTTGAAGTTCTATCTTATCATTTGTGCTAGAAATTATTGTTTTGATATGGGCTTAGTGTCATTTGAAGCATATTGTTACTTAATTTGTATGGGTAGTGCTAAATGCAAGATATTGAATTGTGCCCATGAGTTAAGATAGTTGAAATTATGCCTTAAATTTCTAAATTGTTTGTATTGGTTAAAACTTGAAATTAAACCCTTGTGCGTACCAAGTCTTAGTTGAATTGAGTGTGGGTGAAGTCTGATTAGTTTAGTATTGCCACAAGGGTGTGTATATGCCCAATGATAGATATAGTGATGACTTTCTTTAGGGAAAATCATCATTTTGGGTAGTTCTTTGTGAAATTTGGGGGGATACCTTATGTAGAAAAGCATGTGGGTAGACTGTAAAATTCATTGGGAATTGGTTATCGTTGTGTCTTGGTATTCAAATGTTGAAAATAGGCACAAGGCTAAAAATTACCTATTCGGCAGGCTTGTCTTAGCTCGCCAAGTTATCACCATATTGCCTTCCAGATATGTGACTAGGGTACTGTTCCATTAGGCGGGCTTGTGTTAGCTCACCGAAACCTACTCAACATATCACCAAATAGGAGTGAACATCTCCCTTTGTGCTTGTTCTTTTTAATTTGCATTATCACTTTCGGTGGACTTGTCTTGGTCTGTAAAGACCAATTTAGTGCATCACCGAGTTGTAAATGACTCCACCCTTTATGCCTAAGTTTATTCAAATTATGCACTGTAAACTTCTGTGAGCTCGCCTAACCATCTAGACGAATCATCTTCCCAATTGGCGAGCCTTAGAGCCTTGTTTTGAATTGTGTTTCTTTTGGGTTTGATTTCAACTAACCTTCACCGAATCTATGTTTGTATGATTGTGTCTTGTAAGAAATGGCTAGAATGAAAGGAAAAGTGGGTAATAACATCTGACATAGAGTCCAAGAGTGAATCTCTTTTTCCTGCTCCTCTTAAGAGAAACAAAATGATATCAATCAATGAGCCATCGAAGGCTCCCCACCATCAACAGATGACTTTCCGTTTGTCTACATGTGTGAGTGAGGAAAAAAAGAAGGCAGTTGCTAGAAAAAGGATGGACATCCAATCAAATTCGTACAACCCACTTAGGATTAGGCACCTACTTCCCGTGCTCTCTCGATAATCACTCCAAGGGACCTCACCAGACTCAAAATAGTTGGAGAACAAACAATTGTCGAGGAGATAAGACTCTCACTGATGGGGTAATAAGTTACTATCCGATTATCTGGATACTATTTAGTTTCATGGGTTCGAGAGGTTCACAAAACCTTAACACCCTTATGTTCCAGCATGGGTACAAGAATCCTATGCAACCTATGCATGGACCTTGCCAAAGAAGAAGAAGGGTACAGTGTGGAAACCCCTAGATAAGGTTGAGGTTTATGGCAAAATGGTACAATGCCACGCATTCACAATTAATATTGCTTTGGGTATAAAAGAAAATCAAGCTGAAATATTTATGATGCGGATGCATCATGATCTCGATACTCTCAAAGGTTGGTTGGCACCACTTATTTTCGATACCTCTCCTCCACGGATGGCCGACGAAGTGAAAATCTATAAAAAGACATGAATATTGGGGGACCAGTATTGGTTTGGTATCATCAGTAGCACAATCATGCCTTCCTAAAATGAATATATTCTCCATCATCCGAAGGCTTTGTTGGTGGGTACAAATATTAATCTGGAGAAGACAAATATGGGGTCAATTATTGTAGATGAGATATTGATGAGGGCTCGATAGAAGTAGACTTCTCTACCATTCCCCATCCTGATCAGTGAGTGGTATTAGGATGCGAGAGTTCCTTTTCTTGGGAAGACTGATGTGAGAACTACCCCTACCTCCTCCAATGACACTCGAAGGATTAAAACGGAGTACTTTAGGGATGATGTGGCTCATAGAAAGCCGCCACCAGTAGGCACCACCCCTGATGTTGATCTTATTGGTCTTGAGGCCAAGGCCGCTCAGTCTGCTTCTTTTGTGAAGCCTTCAGGTACACCCCAGCCTTCTTTTGTACCATCGACTTCTATTGCTGCACCTGCCCCTACTCCTATCTCCTGACCCCCCTTGACCCAGGCCATGATATACCAAACGGGCGATCTTGCCCAGTCTGCGGATGTGAGGGTAGCCAAGGTAGAGATGGATATGCCCAAACTGATTGATCAAGTAATTGAGACGTCATTGGCTCTCATGAGAGATAGGTTGACTCACTATGAGGCCATTTTAGTGTCACATGGTGTGAGATTATATAATCTCATGGATAGAATGGAGGCTAGAGAGGAGATTGAGGGTAGTTCAAATGAGTTGAATTCCATGCGAGCTGAGCTTACTGCTCTTCAGGTTGATGTTGACTAGCTGAGGTCCACAGATATTTCTATGCTTTGGGGTGAGGTTCCCTTGCCCGATACGCCCGAGTTTGTGCCTACTTATGTGCCGAGTGTTGAGGTTCCTCTGAGTGTAGCTAAGTAACCTAGAGTGGTTGATGCTACGATTGATGTTATTGTTGATGCTCAGAGAGTTAAGGATTGGGACAATGATGATTTGGTCGAGGAAACAGATGAGGAAGAGATACGGAGAGGAGGATGAGCAGCGGATTGCCATGACATTGAAGGAGTTGCAAGATATTAAGGAGACTATGGTCTATTCTACATTGGAGAGATCTCATGAGGAGACCTCCGCATTTGGCACCCATATAATCTCTTCAGAATCCATCATTCCTCCCATTGATGTATCGGGCACTAATGCCATGGTTGAGATTAATTTGCTACCTTCTGTGATTGTTTTGTCAGGCACTGATGCCCACGATGATGTCGTCCCTCCTAAGACTTCATATTTGAGCACTCCACAAGCATACCCTATCGGGGGGATTTTATCTCTCCTCTTCTACTCTTATTATTTTATTCCGCATTGAGGACATTGTTGTTTTTATTTTAGTGGGGTGAGGGAACTTGTACCAATATTCTCCTTTTTTATTGTATTTTGTTACTTTTAATTTCAATTTTAGATAATTGTAGTACTTTGTTATTTTTGCTTTATTAAAGTGATTTGATGGTTTAGCTCATTTTTTCTCATTGTATTCATTTGCCCCATGAGTTTGAAAGGTTTTGAAATGCTTGAGTTTTCATTGATAATATTTGAGGATTGATTGTATTCGATATCGATGTCTTAGATATTACTCATGATGAGCATTATATTGTGTTTAGTATTGATATTGCAAGAAGAAATCAGTATGGCTACACTTTTGAATGATCATTTAGAATTGTGTTGACTAGCTTCATTTTTATGTGAGCCTTGTAATGAACATCACACATAAGCTTTTGATTTTTTTGGGCTATGCTAAATGATTGTCTTTGAAGTGCCTTGTGTGGTGAGGTTTTACTTGAAATCATGTTTGTTAAATCCTAGAACTTGCCTTGTTAGTCTAATTGTCTAGCTTTGGTGAATGCAAGAATTGACCTTAGGCACATATTTTGAGAGAAAACCTAAATGATCATACCTTTTGTGACTACATTATGAGGGTTTGCAACCATCTTGGCACCATTTGGGCTTAAACCGTTTGTTGGCAACCTTGTTGAAACCTCTTTAGCTAAATTGCCCTTACCTTCTCACCCATAAATTCTTTTTGAAGCATTGGTTTGTTTGAACAGAAAATTTAGACCAAAATCCAAAGTTGGGGTGTGGAAAGGAATGAGGAAAGAAATCCAAGTGAAAGGAAAAGAAAGAAAAAAGGTGACTTAAAAGAAGGAACCCCTCCTTATAAAAAAAAAAAAGAGAGATTGTATGAACAAAAATGTGGAAAATTGAATTGAAAAAGAAGGTTTGAGGAAATAAAAAGGGTGTCAAATAAAATGATTGACAAGTCAAAGTTTGAGTTCCCAAGTGAAAAGAATGGAAAGAACTTGAGAAATGGTGAAGATGATTGCAACAATGCTTTGAAAAGGTAAAATCATTGAGCCAAATTTATCATACCTTAACCCTCAGTTCCATTACATGCCTAAATGACCCTTGATATCTTGCATGAACTAGGTTGTGTGTTGATTGGAGAATATGAGAAAACCTATGGGATGAAGCTTGCATGTATTTCTCTATTGGAGAGAAAGAGTTGTAGTGATTCTTAACTCTTTATTGGTTTACTTTGTGAGAGCATAGAATCGTTCTTGATGTGAGGGCACCCGAATACATTTGTTAAAACATGGTTTTGCATAAGTGAATAAGCAATAGTGAGTTTGAGCTTAAATTTATACCAGCTAGTTATTATTTGAAGCTTTTTTTTTATTATGATTGAGTGTTGTATTTGCTTGAGATTAGTCATGTAATGGCACTTGCATATTAATTCTCACTGAGAACTGTTGTAGACACCCTTGTTGAACTAATTGTGTTCTTGATTTACTTGAGGACAAGCAAAAGTTTAAGTTGGGGGTGTTGATGAGTGATAGATTTACACTCATTTGAGGCCTCTTTAGTTCAATAATTAGTGTCCTCAATGCCTAATTATATCTTATTCTGATGATATTTTGAAGTTTTGCAGCTATGAAGGCTAATGGACAAGATGAGGATGAATACTTGGAAGAAAGGCCAAAAACATGGAAAGAAGTGCGAACTCCACACTATTGATCGCCTAACCAAAGGGCGGATCGCCCAACTAGCACGACCTCGCCTAAAGTGACAGTGCTGATAGTTGAAAATATCAAGGCAGGTAGGTGAATGAGGTTAAAATACATATTTTTAATTATTATATCTCACATTTATTATTTATATTTGTCTTTTTTAGCATGAATTTCATGAATTGTGCTAAATAGTATATTTTATTTGTACAATTAAATTGGTGAAAAAAGAAGAAGTTTGGATCTAAAATGAATTAAAAATGGAAGGTTGAAGAAGAAAATCAAGCAGATAGCTTGATTAAATTGAATAAAATAATATATTCATGTATATAAGGAAAAAGGCGGCTGCAATTGTTGATATTTCAAAGTGACGTTCTGCAGCCACGTGGCAGCTTTGAACCATCCAAGAATTTACCAAATTATGAAGCGGTTCCAGAAATTAAGGCGCACGGAAAAACCTAATTTAATTGGGTTTTGTTTTCCTAATTTGTCTTGAACTTAATTACTCCTTATTTCCCTAATTATTTGTCCACTTTTGATTGACACATCTATTAAGAAAATAATGACATAGTGAGTTTACCATATTATTTCTATTAATTATGAAGTGGATGAAAAGTTCTACATTTTTCAAAATAATTAGTTATTTAATTAAGGGTATAATAGGTAAAAAGAATTTGTCTTTTCTTGATTTGTCAAAATGGACAAGTAATTAGGGACAACTACAAAAGGAAAGTGGACAAGTAATTAGGGACAGAGGGGGTATTTTATTTAGGGTTTCTATATCTATAAATAGGGCATAAAAAATTATTCTTGAGGGGAGCGAAGAACCAAGAAACAATACACAATATAAATTTTCTTCTAGTTTAGGAACTTTGGAAGAGCCGTCGTGGAGACCGGAGAATTGTTGTTTATTCTTTCTTCTCTTTTATTATTTATTTGTATTCATGATTAATAAAAGATAGTTTAGCTATTGTTCTTAAATTTTTATGATTAACACAAGCATATTTATTTTTAATAAATTTTGATTGTGTTTTTGAGATAATGAGTAGCTAAATTTTGTAACTAGGGTTGTGGGAACCATGAACGATTAACAAAGTATGAATAATAACTAAATAATTCTTGAATAGTGTTAATGCATGCATTGGTAATTCATTCGCTTAGAAGTCTTTTTAACGAGTGCACATGTTAGAACTCGGCTTCTTGCTACTTGTCGGACCAAGGAGGTAGTTAATAAGAAAAGAATTATCAACAGAGATTTAGTGTGATACTATCTAATAGTCTAATGTCAATTGGTGCGAGGGTGAAAACTAAGTTATACATTGATGTGATGTCTAATCTGCGGTAAAGGTAGGGGTTAGTAAATCATACACACGTAGCCGGACCAAGGTGTGGGGTGAAATTTCCTATTTGGCGGACCAAGCACTTAGGGATTCATATCGTACCAGTTTGCATGTAATACACTAGGATAGGATTACTATTATTAGGATTATTGTGTTATGAGCTTATGGGCAACACATTCCTAGTTATTATTAATAATCTGAATAAAAATAAATACTTAGTTCAAACAATAAAAATAACTTTGAACTAAGTATTTATTTTTATTCAGATTATTAATAATAACTAGGAATGTGTTCCCCATAAGCTCATAACGTGGTAATCCTAATAATAGTAATTTTATCCTAGTGTATCACATGTAAAGTGGTAAGATATGTATCCCTAAGTGCTTGGTCCGTCAAATAGGAAATTTCACCCCGTACCTTGGTCCCGCTACGTGTGTATAATTTACTAACCCTTACCTTTACCTCAGACTAAACATCACATCAATGTATGACTTAGTTTTCACCCTCGCACCAATTGACATTAGACTATTAGATAGTATCACACTAAATCTCTATTGATAATTCTTTTCTTATTAACTACCTCCTTGGTCCGACAAGTAGCAACAAGCCGAGTTCTAACGCTTGCACTCGTTAAAAATACTTCTAAGCGAAAGAATTACCAATCATGCATTAACACTATTCAAGAATTACTTAGGTATTATTCATACTTTGTTAATCGCTCATGATTTCCACAACCCTAGTTATGAAATTTAGCTACTCATTATCTCAAAAATACAATCAAAATTTATTAAAATAAATATGCTTGTGTTAATCATAAAAATTTAAGAACAATAGTTAAACTATCTTCTATTAATCACGAATACAAATAAATAATAAAGGAGAAGAAAGAATAAACCACAATTCTTTGACCTCTACTACGGTTCTTTCAAAGTTCCTAAGCTAAAAGAAAATTTATATTGTGTATTGTTTCTTGGTACTTCACTCCCCTCAGGAATAATTTTTCATGCCCTATTTATAGATATAGAAACCCTAAATAAAATAATTAAGTTCAAGACAAATTAGGAAACAAAACCCAATTAAATTAGGTTTTCTGTGATCCCTTAATTTCTGGAACCGCTTCATAATTTGGTAAATTCTTGGATGGTTCAAAAGCTGCCACGTGGCATGAGAACGTCACTTTGAAATATCAACAATTGCAGCCGCCTTTTCATACATAAATATATTATTTTGAAATATCAACAATTGCAGCCGCCTTTTCATACATAAATATATTATTTTATTCAATTTAATAAATTAAACTACTGGTTTGATCTCCTTCTTCAACATTTCATCTTTATTTCGTTTTAGTTTCAAACTTCTTCATTTTTCCACCAATTTAATCTTACAAATATAATATACCATTTAGCATAATTTAAAAAATTCATGCTTAAAAAATACAAATATAAATAATAAATGTGAGACATATAATAATTAAAAATATGTATTTTGACCTCACACTAACACCCCACACTTAAACTTTTGTTCGTCCTCGAGCAAACATTATAGCTCATCTCAAAAAATCAAAATAGGAATGTCATCACTTTGATTAATACAACCAATTAGGCCATATACCAATATCAAAACAACAAGTAGACTTCTCAATCATTATGCAAGACATTTCAAATAAACAACAAACTTCTAACTTACTAACCTCAAGGAAGAACTTTGAACTCATCAAATTTAAGTTTGCTCACCTACTCTAATCAAAGAAAGCTAATAAAATCACATATATATCATGAAACAAGTGCCCTCACAAAAAGAAATAGTCCACACGCTCAATTCAAAAGATTGAATATAAATTAAGGACTTCATATCAAGAACAACTCTCACACTCACAAATAAAATTCACAAGTATGCACAAAGAACCATAGGCTTGCCTATTATGTACATCTCCACTAATTAAGCATGTTTGAACATAATCAAATAGGACTTTAACGGGTTGTAATATAAGCTAACGGATGGGTAGGAAAACTATATAATAATGACTTACACTTCCTTAAGCACTTTACACTTTAAGACTTTATCACCCATTATTTTCTTCTCTTTATTTTCAACCCTCTCTTCAACAGTTATTTCACAAGTAATGCTCATCATCACAAGAATGCTTCAATCTTTTTTTTACTTTTTTAAAAAATAATAAAAAAATTGAGAGGTTTTGCACTAGTCTACACCCTCAACTCAAGGCTTTGAGGTTCAAGTGAGGTACACAATATCCTTGGTAGGACTAGGGCTAATGTTTTAAGCATACTTCTGAATTTGCCACCATCAACTTAAGTTTTTAAGCTTAGTTGAGGTGCACAATATCCACAAGGGACCAGGGTCAAAACAGAGTTTTTACACTTATCTTCATTCTTCACACATCAAGCATTTTCACCCTTTTCCACTACTACCAATATTTTCAACTTTTCTTCTCAACATAGTGCATTAAGAATTTCTTTTTGGATCAAATAGAATTATGGTATCAACAAAAAGGGATTCGGCTCGATCATGTGGTTTACAAGAAAAATATAGGCTAAAATGCTCAAAAAGGTTAGCTAGTGATATAATATCTGAAAAAGCTAAAATTTACTAGACAAATCAAAGAAAGCATATTTTCATCTCATAAACAAGGCAACACTTTATTTTGCTCAATAACATGTAGGGCAAGTTTTAGACTAAGATGCAAAACATGGAATAAACAAACTCCCACCACACATGGCACAAGTATCAATCAAGATGTATCAATTCCACTTCTAAGAGAGACAGGATCATTACAAACTACAAAATAAAATAAGCTATATACAAAGTCACAACCATGAGCTGAGGTGTCAAAGAGTCTGTAATTTCCTTATCAATCAAGCATTCACAAGAAAGAACTACTAAAAATTTAGGCCTAAATAGCAAGTATCACACCACCACTCAAAAGGGTCTTTTCTTTTATCTAAAAAAAGATCAAAAGAAAACTTATTCCTAAAAAAGTAAAAGACACTCGGTTCAAATGGACTATCCCTAGGAAAAGAACCGAAAACAAAAGCCAAGGAATTCATCCTAAAAAAAAGACTCATTAAGACAGTAAAACTAGGAATTCATTCCTCCACCCCACACTTAAAAAGATGCTATGTCCCCAAAGCATTAAATAAAATTTAAAACAAGGGTTAAGAAAACTCCCTGAGACCTTTAGGCCTAGCTAGTAGCATGTTCTCTTGATTTTCATCAAGGGTCGTCACCCCACACTTAAGCTCAAACATGCTCCTTTGCTTCAATTTTTTTTTTTTGGGTACTCAGACTTCCCCTAATCTGCAGAAACAAGACCAAAGGAAAAAAGAAAAAAACTGATACTAATAAAATAAAATAAGAAGTTACACTGCTAATTGGGTTGCCTCCCAATAAGCACTTAATTTAACGTCACAGCATGACACCATCAATTTTACTATTTATCCTTCCACTTTGAAGATATGAATTGCACCCCTAATTTACATCAATTTTTCTATTACGCTCAAGGGGTGGTGGTGCAAAAATAAAGGTTCCAAGCAATAGATATCGCATTATGCACTTCTTGGATCCTAAGTGAGTAATGTAATTCTCCGATATTGGAACAATAAATTCAAGAATATAGACACATTGTTCCTCCTCCATACACTCTTCTATAGGCTCAGATGGCTCGATTAATATTTCATCATCTAAACATAATGCCGAAAAATTATTGGAATGAGGTCTAGTGCGCCTTAACTTATGAATTGTATTATTATTTACACCCTCATATTTACACATACTAGAGTTTTTAAAAATAATATTATCTACTTCATTACATAACTCTACTGTACTCTTCTCAACAATGACAATATCAATAAAAGTATGATCAAGCAATTGACCCTCAACTTTTAGCTCTTCAAGTTGACTTATAAGTATCTTTTCTTCCTCACACATATTATTACTAAATTGTTGGGTGTCATATGATTTAATCTTTGCACTCAACTCACAATCTAAATAATAGAGATCAAAATCAAAGATATCTTCAAGCATGCACTTACATTTTGATTTATAGCAAAGTATTAACAAATCTTCCATGTCCCCATACAACTTATCTTGTTGAGAAAAAATTATCCTATAAGAATCCATAATATCATAAGTACAATAATTGCAAGAACACTTATCACTACATACTTTTTCAGATGACATCTCAAGAAGATTAAAAGAAACATGATAATAATAAAAAAAAAAAAACTAATTCAAAACTAATCCTAAGAAACAAAAAAGGACTACAAGTCAAAATAAATACTAAAGACAATTTCTAAGCCACATTCCCCGACAGCGGCACCATTCTTGATAACGTCCAAATATACTTCTTGAAAAGAAATATAAATGGTCATATGCAATATATTCACCCAACTATGAGTCGGGGTCGATTCCACAGAGAATATAGAAGAATATTGTCAATAGCAAATATTTAACTCAATAGTCGTTATATAAAAATGGGGGGATTTAAATTGAAAAAAAATAAAAATAATAAAAATAGCTTTGAACTAAGTATTTATTTATATTCAGATTATTAGAAATAACTAGGAATGTGTTCCCCAAAAGGTCATAACATGGTAATCATAATAATAGTAATCATATCCTAGTGTATCATAGGCAAAGTGGTAAGATATGTATCCCTAAGTGCTTGGTCTGTCAAATAGGAAATTTCACTCCGCACCTTCGTCCGATTACGTGTATATAATTTACTAACCCTTACCTTTACCTCAGATTAGACATCACATCAATGTATGGCTTAGTTTTCACCCTCGCACCAACTGAAATTAGACTATTAAATAGTATCACACTAAATCACTGTTGATAATTCTTTTCTTATTAACTACCTCCTTGGTTCGGCAAGTAGCAACAAGCCGAGTTCTAACGCGTGCACTCGTTAAAAAGACTTCTAACCGAAAAAATTATCACTGCATGCATTAACACTATTCACGAATTACTTAGTTATTATTCATACTTTGTTAATCGTTCATGGTTCCCACAACCCTAGTTATGAAATTTAGCTACTCATTATCTCAAAAACACAATCAAAATTTATTAAAATAAATATGCTTGTGTTAATCATAAAAATTTAAGAACAATGGCTAAACTATCTTTTATTAATCACGAATACAAATAAATAATAAAGGAGAAGAAAGAATAAACCACAATTCTCCGGCATTCACAGCGGCTCTTTCAAAATTCCTAAGCTAGAAGAAAATTTATATTGTGTATTATTTCTTGGTTCTTCGCTCCCCTCAAGAATAAGTTTTCATGCCCTATTTATAGATATAGAAACCCTAAATAAAATAATTAAGTTCAAGACAAATTAGTAAAACAAAACCCAATTAAATTAGGTGTTCGAAGGACATCATACCAAAGTCATACAATTAGGACCTCGATATGGTTTAATTCTATTTATCGTATCAAAGATCATGTTCTTTATTGCTCTTTTTCGGGCTTCTTCTCATTCTTCTTTGGCACCTACAATAGAGATCGGAGGTATTTGGCCCCCAAAAAGGTTTTTCGTGCGCCCCGCGCCCTTATTTCTGGAACAGCTTCATAATTTGGTAAATTCTTGGATGGTTCAAAAGTTGCCACGTGGCAGCAGAACGTCACTTTGAAATATCAACAATTGCAGCCGCCTTTTTCCTTATATGCATAAGTATATTATTTTATTCAATTTAATCTATTAAGCTGCCTGCTTGATTTCCTTATTCAACCTTCCACCTTAATTCATTTTAGTTTCAAACTTCTTCATTTTTCAACCAATTTAATCCTACAAATAAAATATATTATTTAGCACAATTCATAAAGCTCAAAAAGGATAAATATAAATAATAAATGTGAGGCATATAATAATTAAAAATATGTATTTTGATATCACGTTAGTGAACTAAATAACGAAATGGCAACTCACTGAATGCGATGGGTGAACAAAATGACCATCACCGAAGGTGAAAAGAGTTGGATAAAATATGAATGCTTAAAAGGTGAACAACAGTGGTACTCACCGATTCACTGAATGTGTAAGGCAAACTCAAACGAGCTCGCCGACTAAGGTTCAAACATCTGAAACCTAAAGCAAGAGAAAGGTGAGTTGAGGAGCAGACGGTGATCTGTCGAATCAACTTGGCGACCATAACTAACGTCGCTGAAGTTGTCATGCAATAAATTTTGGGTCAAATTTTGGGAAACTATAAATAGTCCAAAGGAGAGAGAAAGTAGAAGACTTTTTTTCTAAAAGAATAGAATTTGAGTTCCTAACTTTGTATGAGTTTGAGAGAAATATTCCTAGTTTTGGGGTTTTAACTTCTACTCTTGAATTTGAAACTTTGAAGCTGAAACCAAAGTGGGTGTTGATTATAATTTCTTAATTTCATCACATCCATGGCTGCCTTCATGATAGTTATAGTTTATTTACTTTTTTTTATGAGTGGCTAACCCCAATTCTAGGGGTGCAATTATGGGGTTGGGTGTTGATTTAATATAGTGAGTATTGTGTTTTTCTCTTTTTTATTGATGTTCATTCATGGATTTGGACTAATTAGCATGGGGTTAACTAATGGGTTAATGTTTCAAACTTAATCCTAGTCTAGATCTTTGAATGATGTTCGAAAGAGATTGATTGATGTGGGCAACTGGTCTAATGCATGCAATTTTGGTATGTGTCTATGATTTGCTTGAAAGAGAAATTATGGTTCAAATCTATTTGCCCAAATTTGCTTGAAAAAAGATTTTGTAAGGTAATGGGTTAATTTTTAATTCACGTGGAAAAGACCGAAAGAAGATTCTATGAATTGATACTATGAGATCGAAATAAGATTAGTGTCATTGATGATGACCCAACCTATCCATGATTGTCTAGCACTATTGAGAAACACAATTACCCTAAGTGACATCAATTCCAATCCCTGCACCCCTAGGCTTCTTTCTAATTGTTTGAATCTCTAAAGTCTTGGCTCAAATGTGACTTTTGATACCAAATCCTTTATAGTAAATTTGGTGGAATCATCCACCCTTTGTTCTTAATTGCGACAAATGAATTGGTTTACAACCTTAATTTCTTGATAAAATTCCTTGCACTATATCATTCTCTGTGGGATTAGACCCCGACTCTTAGTTGGGTATTCTTATTGGCAATGATCACTTATTCTCTTAATGGTATTCAAGGATAGTTTGAGCATTATCAAAGTACTAGCTAACCAAACTCTCAAAGCAATCCTCTAAACAATTCCTATAAGAAATCTGATTTCCCACAGAGAAATGAGTTCCTAAAGCTCCAAATTATATCTCAAAGATATAAGAAAATGACTTGAAAATAGGCTTAACTACCTGGAGACACCACAAAAGCGATTACTTTAGCCATTTAAGCGGCATTGCAAAAGTGGTGGCCTAACCGCTAATGAGTTCTAGTCATGCAGGCAAGATACAATTAAAGTAGACCCCTAGCAGCTAAAGTGGCAACCGCTTAAGTTAAGCCAAGGCCGCTAAAAAGGCTGGCTGGTCTGGCTCGCTAAATTGGCAACCGCCTAAGCCGTTTCAAGACCACTAACACGGCTGCACCAACATCAGGCACAATTTTTTTTTAGCTAAGTCCCAATGGACTTTACTTAGGTGCTCGGGATTTATTCAGAGCTCCGTGCATACAAACAAAATATGCTAGCCCGCCAAATTCAGCATTTGAAACACAATAGAGATGTCAAAATTTCCATCCAAGATCATCTTGACAAAAAGTGGATCCCACACCCAAACTATTTTAAGCCATAAGTTATAATGTTGTTCTAAATGAGCCTGAAAGCCTCGGGGTCCATATCGAAGGTCCTTATAGACCAAAATCGATATTGCAAAGCTAATGGAACCATCAAAACTTCATTTTGAGGCTGTCTACTTATAGTTCTTACCAAAGTCACTGTTCAAAGTTTCATATGATCCAAAACAGAGATACTTGCACAAAAACCAAGCAAACAAATAGGTGATCAAACTATCAGTCCCAACAAGTCGCAAATGACTCACTATAAGAAAGCTATAAACACAGAAAAGAATGTAAAAATACAAAACTGACCTGGAGGGTTATTACATCCTCTTGGCGTTTTGTATTTGTAATATCAATATCATAAATATGCTTGGAGAATCGAGGTACCATAGGATCATCTTATTTTTCATTTTCTCTTACACAATAAAGTAAAATATTTAAACTACTAAACATTAAAAGTTATTAATTATTTGATTTATCCAAATAAAAGACCTACCAATAACAATTTGTTCCATTAAAATTTGTGGATGGACAAACATTTTTATCTCTTTGACATCCTGTAAATGTGGTGACTTGAGTCATCCATCCAATCAAGAGGATCCCTTGGTAGGTCGTGGTTTATTTTCACTAAACATGAAAGTAAAATATTTAATCTAATGAATATCAATAGACATAAATTATTTTATATTTTCAAATGAAAAACCTATCGATAATCCTTTGTGATTCCTGTGGCAATGTGATAAATACATTTTTGCACCGAGTGGATCTAGTTAAATCCCAAATTCCTTTAAACTACGTGCCACCGTAGGATGTCCTAAATGGCCAAATTGGCTAGTGGATCCACATAAACTTAGGTATAAGGTGATTACCTTTGCAAGTAAGACACTCTTTTTTTGGTGTGTGAGCAAGACACCAAATTTCATGTTATAGCTCACATGGTCTATATCGGTTAACGGTAAATACCCCACAAAAGATATGATTTCTCACTCAGCTTATGTTTTATATATATGGCATGAATTCTATATTGCTTTGACCTTTTCATGATTTATGGACAAAGCTCACCTGATTGGTATGTTTCATTTGGTCATTCATTATCATGTTTTGAATTTATCACGTTATTATGTTTATGTCTATAAATTTTTCCCATATTTAGTATATTCAAAGTACTAGCGTGTATATCTCTTGTGCCTAGATTTTTCATTATGTAGGATCAGATGTTCCTTCATCTAGTCATGGCTAATGGATTGATTCAACTTTGCTTAGCTTGTGGTAAGTCATCATGGTTTGAGGGCCTGATCACGTGTTATGGGTTTCTTGTCTATTTTGGTCATTTCACTTGTTATACTTCTTTCGTGAGCTAGGGGTTTGTCCTATTCACGTCCATGACATAGAGGCGCGTTGTCAAACTTAGTATGTTCCACTTACAAGGTTGTTGTACTCTAATTTTGGTATCGCTTATGATATTGATGTTGAGATGTATCTTTCACTTTCATGTGTCATTCTCTTTTATTGTTCATCTTAGTGCTATGCTTATGTCAAATGGCTTATTTAGGATCTCTCAGGATCCTATTCTCCATGTCATGTCTAGGGATGGTTTGGGTCGTGACACAGAGGATGAGCCTTTCTCTGAGCTATTCACTGATGTCCCAAGAGCAGCATATAAGCATCTAGTCAAAGTGCATGACATAGAGGAGCGTCGAGAGCAAAATACGGAGGATCAGGAGAGATACATTATCTACTATAAGGTAGTCCAGATTCGAGGCAAACATCTTATTGGATGATCTGAGAGGCTGTGTTGATGGTACCTCCTCTAGTTACACTACCTAAGTTAGCCCCCACTAGTGCAATTGACACTGTTTTGGAGTCCCAATCGACTAGTACCCCATTGTTTGGAGACACTCCTACTAAGCTACCGTTAAGTGCACCACATAGTACTGTCACGACAAAGGTCATTAGGGATACCACTGCTCCACCATTAGCTCCACACTACGGTGCTGATGCATCACTGGTAAACCTTCCTTATGAGCTTTACTGTCATTTATTATGCATTGGGGACAATGCATGTAGTTTGATAGGGGTGCACCATCTCCTTGGGGTTTCTGTATCGTGTTTCTTTTCCCGTAGGTTCTATCTAGTAGAATTGGCATGTTTAAGATTGTTAAATTTTCTTTGTATATAAGTGTGATGTATCGAGTCAATGCATTGATTCATTCTTGTTCAAAATGTTTGCAACTGCTATGAAAAAAAGGTTTGCAATTAAGTGTGTGTTGGTAAGGATTTTGGTTATTAAGGCTATTTCTGTGACATTTGTCGTGTATGGATGAAATAATTGTGTATTGAATGTGATATGCATAAAACTTGGTAGTCAAAAGTTGACAGTGCTTACTAGGCAATATGTGATTGGTCGTGTTTGTATGTCATTCTTGTATTGTATGTGCATCTAAAACTTGCTTGATTTATGTTACATTGGCTGAGAAGACAATGGATTAGGAAAGGATCATAGGTCATTTTTGAATAATGGCCCACTTGCCTCAAAGACCAACCAAATAAATAAAGGAACCCTTTGATCGCAAAGTTTGAGCCTAAATGACAACGTGTTTGTTGTTAACCTGTTTACCTTCCCTATTGATTTTGAAACTACCTCATTGGCCCTGGTCCCTCCTTGGACATTGTGTACCTTAGCTCAAGAAAAATTCTTAAGTTGAGGGTGTCTAGCGTAAGAATGTAAAGATAAAATGGGATATGAATAAAGATAAGTAGAGAATAATCAGACTTTGGAGATGTGGTAGTCATTATGTAAGAAAAAGAGAACCACATCCAAAAGATTAGAAATTAAGAAATATAAGGGGGAAAAGGGGATGACAAAAAAGGAAAGAAAGGTGAAGATGGTAGCAATGAGGGTGTAGTCGCTACTCCTAAATGTATTCTACCTTTACCCTAAACCTACATTACAAGCTACAGTAGTCTTATAGTGATCCTAGTTGAATTGTCTGCGAAGTTGGTATGAAAATAATAAGGCAAGCCGATGGGTTGTATGTGCAATGCTTGAATTTTGTTTAAAGCGTGAGTATTTTTCATTGTCCCTCGCAAATAGATCTTGTCATGAGAGTGATAAAGACATTTTATGGTAAGGGCTATACTGTTGAATACTTATTGTTAAGCATATATGCTGAGCTACTTGTTTATACCCAGATGTCATTCCTAGATCCTTTTGAGTTGATGCATTAACTGATACCCATGTGTAGGCTTGAGTAAAGAACTTGTGAAAATATGTTGAATGTTGATAGTCCTTGCGTCTGTGATTTTATTGTTAAGTTTTGGTTTAGGACAAGTAAATATTCTAAGTTGAGAGTGTTGATGTGCCGACATTTGACGGGATACCTAATTCTTTTACTAGGAGTAATTGTGAGATCTTAAGTAGCAGTAGTGTCTTATTGATAGTTTGTCACTGTGTTGGTCAGGAAATTAGTAAAGGCAAGAAAGAAAGTGAAATGGAGCCAAGTGCCAGAAAAATAGCCATGACGACATCCTAACGAGCCATCAGATTTGTGACGTGCCATCAGGTGCATTGTCACACCTGCAGGAAACTCAAATTTCTTTGAAGTTAGTGAAAAATAAGGTGATGGTCCGTCAGAACCATGACAGGTCATCAGTGCTTAATGTCAGACCTACGGAAATGTCTCAAAATTGTCTGAATTTTGTGATGGACAAGACAACGAACCGTAACTTCTGTGACGGGCCATTAGATGTGACGTCAGATAGGCCTTATGATTTCTGCTTTCTATTTTTAATTGTTAAATTTCCTGGAACTAAAAATAATATTTGTAGGGTTTTATTTTGGAATCTTGATTTTTATCAAGAGACGATATTCTGGAACTAAGTTTGACAAAATGTTTCATTGCCTATTGAAATCAAAACTGTTGATTAATTCGGACTAGGAATTGCTATTTTTTCGATGCAGTTAGCTCTATTCCCTGACCTGAGGGTAGGAACCATCTTATCTTAGGGTAGGGGTAGCCCCAGGTGGAAAGGGAGGATTTAGTAAAGGGATAATGCCGCTTTATACTAATATAGTCTCGAGTTGGTAATTAGAGTTAGAAGCTTCACATTTTCCTCCATTTTTACTCTTGTAAGTAATTACTTCTTGAATGAATGCAAATCTATTCTTTATTTCAATAACCATGAGTGGTTAAACGCCACAACTACTAATTGCGGAATCCATGATGATTTGACCTAAAACTAGGGTTTTTATGAAATGAATCATGTGTTGCATTTGTGTATCTTATTATCACTTTCATGTGAATTAGTGTCTAATGGTTGCAAACATTAGAATCAGTCTTAAGGTTAGCTTGTTTGGTTAAAAAGGCTAATACTTGGTAAAGAGTTAATACCAAGAATTCAAGGATTAGATCTCGTCTAATGGTTAATGTTTTAGCCAAATTAACTAGTCTGAGAAATTATCTATAGAAATGATGGTTAACGCTTTTAGTATGACAGAATAAAAGCGACATACGTTTAACTTGGTTGAGAAACGATTAAGTTTTACATTCGTTAATAAGTTTATATACGCGCAATGCGAGATGAAATTATGTAGTTAACCTGAAATTGGTCAAACAGTTTTGGTGAAAATAATTCGGGCTAATTCTCTTTAATTGATATCTACTTACGTGATATTGTTAATTTTTGTGTAACAAAAAGTGATTTTACATAAAAAAAAAAAAAAATGAACACTTTCCATATTCTCATTTTGTTCTGGAAGTAATAAATAGTTTGATAATTGGATATGGCTTATTTCTAGCCTTATTCCCGTGGAATTTAACCCCGACCTAGTTTGGCATATCATTAACTCAATTTGGTTATGTATAACCACTCAAAAATGGACGTGATGACACTTGTCTATTCTTACCAAGACAAGTCAGCCTCAATCCAATGAAAACGAAAGAAATGCAGAAAATAATAAAGCAAGAACAAAACAAAGGCAGAAACATATTTATTCTAAACAATACCCCAAAATCTAGTTGTCAAGTGTACAAGTCACTACATTGCATAAAGTGCAGAATATAGGAAATAAATATAAGTCTCAATCTTTGGTTCTCAAATAGAACAAAGCTTTAGGTAAAAAGTAAAAGAGGACCCGTCGGGATGACAAGCAGCTACCTCTCAAGTCCTCCAAATGTGCCTCAGAAAGTGAGAAGAAGAACAACCATGCTAAATCAGCTCAGTACCTACACAAGTATAGAAGCAAGGGGTGAGTACCAACAACACGGTACCAGCAAGAAACCTAGAAAACAAGACATCTAGCTAGAAATTGAATACCCATTTAAACTTCATACGAACCTCCTCAAACTACAACCTGCACAAAAATCAGCCTAACCTAGTGATTCTACAGTACACGACTCACAAGGCCCAATATTCATAGCTCAATAGTCAGGATAAAAAATCAAACAAATAAAGTAAGTCAATCTCAATGTCAAGTAGTTTAGTTGCACGCACAAGTACATCAATCACAATTAACAAGTAAGTCACGCATAAGCATAAAAAGTATCAAGTCACAATGATCAATCTCTCATTGGAACCATTTCTCATCGGCACAATATCACTAGCCGGAATCATTCCCCACCGGCTTTATATCAAATCACTAGCCGAAACCATTTCCCATCGGCTTTGTATCACTAGCCAGAACCATTTCCCATCAACTTTATATCACTAGTCTAAACCATTTTCCATCGGTGTTATATCACTAGTCAGAACCATTTCCCATCGGCTTTATATCAAATCACTAGCCAAAACCATTTCCCATCAACTTTATATCACTAGTCTGAACCATTTTCCATTGGCGTTATATCACTAGTCGGAACTATTTCCCATTGGCTTTATATCAAATCACTAGCCAAAACCATTTTCCATCTACTTTATACCACTAGCCAGAACCATTTCCCATCTACTTTATATCACTAGCCGGAACCATTTTCCATCCTCTTTATATCACTAGCCGAAACCATTTCTCATCGGCTTTATATCTAATCACTAAACCATTTCCCATCGGCTTTATATCTAATCACTAAACCATTTCCCATCAGCTTTATAAACACTTTGTAGAAATGACCTCGGCATCACAACACTCACCGACAAAAACCTAGGCATTATACATTATCACATGTCTCATCACGGTGTTCACAATCAATGGAGACAAGAAATATCACACCACACAGAAGAGACAACAATTCACACAATTCAAGTCCACATTCATGCTTTCAAGCATTTCATCAATCAATCAACAAGGGTTATAATAAGGAAATCCACATCATCATGTTCATCACATAGACTTTTTCATTTCAAACCCTTTTTATTCATTTAGATGTAATAAGTGGACAATTAGACTCTTCACCTCATCCCCATTACTCCCAACAAGCAAGCAACAAAGGAAACACGCGAATTCTACTAAAATACAAAGTTCAGGAGATCACTTGCCTTAAATCAATGAACAATCACTCCAAGAGTTAAGTTTTCCACTTCCAAATCACTTCCAAAGACACATAATCTATAAACAAGCAAGTATTCACATTCACTTTTTGGAAACAACAATACCCACATCAATTTTCTTGAAAAGTGGGTCAATCAACACAAAGCCCAATTCTGAAAATAGGGTTTGAATCCAAAATTTAATACTTGAAAATATTAGTCAATAATTTAGGAACTCATGAGGGAAAGTGATTTCAAGGAAGGACTTCAAATCGGTTCAAAATCACCATTTTACTAATTTCTTGGGTTCTTGAAGATAACCCCAAATTTATCATTTCAAAAGCTTGATTTGAACACATTAATCCATAAACAATAATGGGTAATTCAAGATTTAGAGTTAAAAACCGTTACCCAAAAGTTTTTCCACAAAAATCTGGTCCAAATCACCACCTCAAAGCTTCAAAAACTCAAAAATTGTGAAATGGGGCTTAAACCCTGAAATGGCAGGCCAAAAACGCTCTCAGATATCACAAAAGTGAAAGTCACTTAAGCAAAGGTATTTTCGCAAATGCGTAGGTCAACAGGGGTTGACCCTTCGCAAAAGCGAAACAAACCTCGCAAAAGCAAAGTGCACCAGAACACATATATCACAAAAATCAGGCAACATTCTAAACATCGAAAGTCCCTCGAGATTCATTTGAAATCCCGTACACACAAACCACATATACAAATCAATTATACTCGATGCTACGAACTTAATGGAACCGTCAAAACACAAATCAGAGGTCTCCTCGACCCGACATTTTGTGAAAATCACAAGAAACTAACACAATGCTTAAGAGTCTAAAGTAAGCTCGGGGCCTCTCAAAAATCAACCAAGACGTCACCTAGGCCTAAAATTATCCCTTGAATCCAATGGAACTCTCAGAATTCCAATATGAGCATCTGAACCCTGAATTTTGACCAAAGTCAACCCAAAAGCTAAATTTCCACAAATTCACTACTTAGGACCTCAAATCCTCTTAAAGACTCAAAATCTGAACCCGAAAACTCATACAGAGCAGATTTCACATTCCAGGGCCAATGAAATCGATGAAATTTCATTCGACACTCAAAACTCCAAAAGGCACTAAACATCACTTTCGTAACAACTTAGCCTTTCAAACTCTAACCTTACCAAATTCTCAACTTTTAACTCAAGTTCAAAACCAAGTTTTCAAAACTCAATCGTAGAAGACTCAGGGTCAATCACGGGAGGGAAAAATGGTAAATTCATGAATCTTTCCAAAAATGACCGACCGGATCATTACATTATCCACCACTAAAAACCATGTTCGTCCTCGAACATAAAGCATAAGAAAGTACCTGGAGCTTCGAAAAGTTGAGAATATCTGGAACGCATATCAGACTTTGTCTCCCAAGTCGCCTCTTCGATTGAATGATGTTTCCACTACACCTTCATTGAAGCAATCTCTTTGGTCCTAAGCTTATGGACCTGCCTATCCAAAAATTTTATAGGCTCCTCTTCAAAAGATAAGTCTGGACCCAACTCAACTGAATCAAGGGAAATTACATGGGACTCATCTGACACGTATGTCCCAACGCACAACTGACAAGCTAGGTGGCAAAGAAAACTTATAGGCCACCTCTTCTACACGACTCGAATCTGAAAGGATCCAATGAATCTAGGTCTAAGTTTGCCCTTCTTTCATAACCTCATCACACCCTTCATAAGTGACACTGAGCCAAACATGATCACCCTCCATTAACACTACAACTCGAACCCTCTGATCCGCATAACTCTTATGTCAACTCTAGCTTTCAACAATCTACCCTAGATCATACGAACCTTCTCTTTAGCATCTCTAAGCAAGTTTTTATCTAAGGAATCCATCTCAGCTGAATCAAACCATTCGATCGGAAACTACACCAACTGGCATACAACGCCTCAAAAGGGGCCATCTGAATACTGGAATGATAATTGTTGTTATAGGAAAACTCTGCTAAGGAGAAATATTGATCCCATCTAGCACCAAAATTGATCACACAAGCTCGAAGCATGTCCTCCAACACTTGAATCGTCTACTCGGACTGACC
Organism: Solanum pinnatisectum; assembly: GCA_035578085.1. NCBI lineage: Eukaryota > Viridiplantae > Streptophyta > Magnoliopsida > Solanales > Solanaceae > Solanum > Solanum pinnatisectum. Next base: position 13,836,738 of record CM069082.1, on the reverse strand, counting down.
ATCTGTCTGAGGATGGAAGGTTGTACTCATATCTAATCGAGCACCCAAACCATGATGTAAAACTTTACAAAAATGGGAAGTGAATAACGAACCTCAATGAGAGACAACAGAAATCAGGATTGCATGTAATCGCATAATATGACTGATATAAAGTTCAGTTAACTTCTCCGACATATACTTCACTCAAATCGGGGTGAAATGGGCGAACTTGGTCAACCAATCAACAACCACCTAAATAGAGTCATAACCACCCATAGTGGTAGGTAATCCTACAAAAAAGTCCATAGTGTTTCGTTCCCACTTCCAAGTAGGAATAGGCATCCTCTAAGATATCCCTCCGGGTTGCTAGTGCTCACACACTTGACATATTCACAAGTCAAACACCTCAAAACAAAATCTACAATATCTCTCTTCATACCAAGCCACCAATATTGCTGGGTCACGTCATGATACATCTTCATCACACTTGGATGAATGGAATATCATGAACAATAGGCCTTCTCAAGAATCATTCTAATAAACTCACCCACCTTAGACACACAAATCCTACCTCCAATCCACAAGACATTATCAGAATCAAGGACAATCTCATTCGCTTCCCCTCTCATCACCTTGTCTCAAATGAGACATAGCTTCTCGTCATCAAACTGAAGCTTACAAATTTTCTCAACTAAGGAAGAACGAGCCTCAATAAAAGAAATTAAAATAATCCGTCTCCTCAGAATTCCATAACCGGACGAGATTGTAGGCTAACCTATGAACATCTCTAAACAATGGTCTCTCTTCCACACTGATAGCGTCAAGACTTCCTATTCTAGAAGTCTTCCTACTCAAAGCATCGGCCACCACATTGGCCTTCCCTGGATGATACAAAATGGTGATGTCATAGTCCTTCAGTAGCTCAAGCCATCTATTCTGCCTCAAGTTCAGATCTCTCTAAATGAAAATGTACTAAAGACTCTGATGATCTATGAAAACCTCACAATGAACCACATACAGATAATATTGATATAGCTTAAGTACAAACACTACGGTCACCAACTCCAAATCATGGGTAGGGTAATTCCTCACATGGGTCTTCAAGTGTCTAGAGGCATAAGCAATCACCTTGCCTTTTTGCATAAGAAAACCAACTCAGAAGCATCACGGTACACGGTGAAGTCCACAACCTCCTCAGGTAAAGTCAAAACAGGAGTCGAAGTCAATAAGGTCTTGAGATTTTGAAAGCTCTCCTCAGACTCATCAAACCACCGAAAACTCACACTCTTCCAAGTCAGTCTAGTCAAAGGGGATGCAATAGCAGGGAAGCTCTGAACAAATCACTGGTAATTGCCCATAAGTCCCACAAAACTTCGAATCTCAGTAACCAATGTAGGTTAGGTCCAACCCCTCACTGCCTCAATCTTGGTTGGATCTACCCGAATACCCTTGTTTGTCACTATGTGTCCCAAAAATGCCACAGAATCTAGCCAAAACTCACACTTTAAGAACTTGGCATAAAGCTTTTCTTCCCTCAATATCTGGAGTACAATTCTCAAATCCTGATCGTGATCTACCTCAGTCTTAGAGTACACTAAGATAACGTCAATAAACACTATCACAAAGGAGTCTAGACAAGGTCGGAAAACCCCGTTCATCAACTCCATGAACATTGCAGGGGCATTAGTCAAATCGAAATATATCACAAGAAACTCATAGTGCCCATAACGAGTCCTAAAAGTTGTCTTAGGGATATGTGATACCCTAATCTTCAGTTGGTGAAAGTCGAACCTCAAGTCAATCTTAGAAAACAGAGATGCTCCCTGAAGTTGATCAAACAAATCATCAATACGAGGAAGAGGATACTTATTCTTCACTGTCACTTTGTTCAATTGTTGATAATCAATACACATCCCCATGGAACCATCCTTCTTCTTCACAAACAACATAGGAGAACCCCATGGAGAAACACTAGGGCAAATAAACCCTAGTATACACGTGAGACCTATGAACCTGGGGCTCTAATACCATTTTCACAATCCAGAAACAGACGTGATGACACTTGTTTATTCCCACCAAGAAAAGTCGGCCTCAACCCAACGAAAACTAAAGAAATGCAAAAAACAGTAAAGCAAGAACAAGACAAAGGTGGAAAACTTATTCATTCTAAAAAATACCCCAAAAACTGGTTGTCACATGTACTAGCCAATACATTGCATAAAGTACGAAATTTAAGAAATAAATACAAGTCTCAATCTTTGTTTCTCAAATAGAAAGCTTTAGGGGAAAGGGAACAAAGGGCTCGTCGGGATGACAGGCAACTACCTCTCAAGTCCTCTAACGAGCCTTAAAAAGTGAGAAGAAGAAAAATTGTGCTAAACTACTTGGTACCTACACAAGTTTAGAGCAAGGGGTGAGTACCAACAACATGGTACCCAACAAGTAACCTAGAAAACAAGGCATCTAACTAGAAATTGAATACCCCTTCACACTCCAATCGAACCTCCTCAAACTACAACCTACACAAAAATCAGCCCAACCTTGCAATTCTACAATACATGGCTCACAAGGCTCAATATTCACAACTCAATAGTCACAATCAATAATCAAATAAATAAAGTAAGTCAATCTCATGTCAAGTAGTTCAGTTACACACACAAGTACATCAATCACAATTAACAAATAAGTCACGCATAAGCATTAAAAGTATGAAGTCACAATGACCAATCTCTCGCCGGAACCATTTCCCATCGGTACAATATCACTAGCCAGAACCATTTTCCATCAGCTTTATATCACTAGTTGGAACCATTTCCCATCATTTTTGTATTACTAGCCGAAACCATTTCCCATAGGCTTTATATCAAATTATTAGCCGGAACCATTTTTCATCGGCTTTATAAACACTTGTCAGAAATGACCTCAACATCACAACACTCACCAGCAAAGACCTCGGCATCATAAATCTTCATATGTCTCATCACGATGTTCACAATCAATGCACACAAGCAATATCACACCACACGAAAGAGGCAACAATTCACATAATTCAAGTCCACATTCATGCTTTCAAGCATTTCATTAATTAATCAACAAGGGTCATAATAAGGCAATTCACAACTTCATGTTCATCACATAGCATTTTTCATTTCAACCCCTTTTTATTTATTTAGATGTAATAAGTGGACAATTAGACCCTTTACCTCATCCCCATTACTCCCAACACACAAGCAACGAAGGAAGCACACGAATTCTACTATAATACAAAGTTTAGAATATCACTTGCCTTAAATCAATCAACAATCACTCTAAGAGTTGAGTTTTACCCTTCTGAATCACTTCCAAAGCCACACAATCTATAAACAAGCAAGTATTTACAATCACTTTCCGGAAACAACAATACCAACATCAATTCTCTTGAAAAGTGGGTCAATCAACACAAATCCAATTCCAAAAATAAGGTTTGAATCTAAAATTTAATACTTGAAATCATTACTCAAGGCTATAGGAACTCATTAGGGAAATCATCTCGATAAAGGTGTTAAAATGGGTTCAAAATCACCATTTTACTAACTTCTTGGGTTATTGAAGATAAACCCAAATTTTTCATTTGAATGCTTGATTTGAACACATAAATCCATAAACAATCATGGGTAATTGAAGATTTAGAGTTAAGACTCGTTGCCCAAAAATTTTTCCTCAAAAATCTAGTCCAAATTGTCGCCCTAAAGCTCTCAAAACTTAAAAATGCTAAAATGGGGCTTAAACCCCGAAATGTCAGGCCAAAAATCCTCTCAGATGTCGCAAAAGTGACCAAGGGTTCACTTAACCCCGCTAAAAACGTAGGCATCGCAAAAGCGAAGGTTTCTTCGCAAATGTGAAGGTCAACAGGGGTTGACCCTTCCCAAAAGTGAAACAAACCTCGCTAAAGCGAGCCACCCCTTGCAAAAGTGGAGTGCACCAGAACACAACCATCAAAAAATCAGCCAAGACTCTAAACATAAAAAGGACCCTCGGGATTTGTTCGAAACCCCGTACACATAAACCACATATGCAAATCAATTATACTCAACGTTTCAGATACAATGAAACTATCAAAATAGGAATCCAAGGTATCATCAACGACATCCGTGAAAATCACAAAAAACTAACTCAATGCCTAAAAGGCTAAAACAACCTCAAGACCTCTCAAAAATCAGCCAAGATCTCACTTAGGCCTAAAATTATGCCCCGAATCCAACGAAACTCTCGGAATTCCAATCCGAGCATTCAAACCTCAAATGTTGACCAAAGTCAATTCAAAGGCTAAATTTTCACAAATTCACAACCTAGGACCTCAAATCCTCAAAAAAGACTCGGAATCTACACCCAACAACTCTCACGGATCAGATTTTACATTCTGGGACCAATGAAATCGATAGAATTCTATTCCGACACTCAAAACTCCAAAAATACCGAAAATTACTTTCTTAACAACTTAGCCTTTCAAACTCAAAATTTACCAAATTCTCAACTTTTAACTCAAAGTTCAAAATCAACTTTTCAGAACACAATCACAGAAGACTCGGGGTCAATTATGGGAGGTCAAAATGATAAATTCACGAAGCTTTTCAAATTTGACCGACGGGGTCATTACATTAGATTTAAACTCCAACAAGATATAATCGAAATTCATTTGGCCAATTTTAAATGCAATTCTAACCATATTTTTACTACATCCTAGACCCATTTTTCAGTTCAAATGCCTCTAAAATTGAGCTCAATTCCTATATCCAGCAACTTCCAACAATGCATACAACACATACATACCCATACGACCCCACACCCTCTTCATCTCTCTTAAAAAACACGATGAACAAATTTGAACTTTCTTCCAGAAGCCCTAATTTGTGTTGCAACTCTCCCTCTCTCGAATTTGTACCATATATCGAGCACGAGACAAAGCCCCGAGAATCTTCTAGAACAAGCCACGTGGCTTCATTCCTGTGAATCTCCAATCCTTGTTGAGAAATCTGTTGCAATTTTTGTACAGTTTGTTACAATTTCGAGTTGTCAATCTTATCCTCAAAGGAAATTCAAAAGTCTGAGGAATTCCACATCTATTTGGGGTACCAATTTTTCAGAATCTCGATCCTATATGAACTTTACTCTTTTATTGTGAAGAGCAGAGGATTTCGTCCAAAAATGGAAGTATTCAAAGCTTGCTAGATCTCAACATTTTCGGAACCTAAAGCTTTGTTGAGTTTTCTTTTGATCGATTCGACACTTATTCTCGGGAAAGTGACGGACGTTTTTGCTAGAAGTTCATTATCTCAGTTCTGCTGCAACAAAAAAAGGCTCAGTTTTCTTTTTATCGAGTCAACCTTGGATGTTTCAACAATGGGAAGCTAATATGTATGCAAGAGAAGCTAATATACGGGTATTGGAGATTAAAAAAATAGGTTGATATAGAGCCTATATACAAGCCAATATATAGGAAAACTGTGGATACACAGAACGAAAATTGGGCCAAAGCCCAAATTAGTAGTAGTAAGCGTAGTTGATGGACCAGCTGAACTGGAAACCAGACTTTGGCCCAAAGATGTGTTCTTTTTATGTATTTAATTATGGGCAAAAGCTTAAATATACAACTTAAAGTCTTTAATTACATCAATATAGCAATACTTTTTTTTCAATTATATAGCAATATTTTTTTCAAAACTAGACTTTTTAGTTTTTTTTAAAAAAAATGTTTACCAAGTCATCCACAAATTCCTTAAATTTCTTCAATTATTTTACCTTCACTGATTTACTCCAATTTGTTATATATTATCTCCCTTCCCTGATTTACTCCAATTTGTTATATATTATCTCCCATGAAGAGAGGTTTCATACAAAAATAAAACTCCTCTTCTCTACTAAGATCGACGATCCAAAATGCATACCAATAATTTTTCAATTCTAATTCAACACAGCGGGCGATGGGACTCATCAGGTAATTGATAAAAAAAACAGTTCATATGGTGTTTTTTTTGTGGTTGTATTTGATTTTTCACAACATATCGATTTTAATCTTTTTTGTAGTTATTCTTTTGGTTTATTTTGTCGATTTTGGTGGAATGTAAATTCATATGATTTGTTTGATGTTCTAGAGCATCAATATGCTGGTTTAATCATTAAATAAATATTAAAATTTACCAATTGTTTGTGAAATAATATTGAGTTTTTCACAGCATCTGGATTTTTATTCTTTTGGTATTGATTCGTTGTTTTATGTTAACGATTTTGGTGTAATTACAAAAACTTCATATGATTTTTATTGTAATCTGATGTGTTGAGTAGGTTTTTTTTTTTAAAAATCTTAGGTATAATTGATTAATGCAACAACTTAAAATAAAATCATAAATTGTATGTTTAAATTGGTATGTTGAATGGCGTATGTTAATAGATTGTATCAATAGTTACTTTTGATATGTGATATGGTGTACGCATACCAATTGTATGTAAGATTGTAGGTGCATGTATATATGTATTTTGTTGTATTATTTGGTATATAAAATACAACAATAAAATAATATTTTGATACATTTTTTGGTTTATTTTGATTATCTGAATTGGTGTATATAATAAATTGAAAAAATGATAATATATTGGTACATTTTTTGTGTATTTTAATTATCGGAACTGGTGTATATAATAAATTAAAAAATTGATTATATGTTGATTGGTATGTAATCTGATACTTATGCTGAAATAGTTGATTCTATGAATTGGTGGTATGTGTTGGTATATTTTTGTGTCCAAATTGTAATACCTTAAATGTCAGAATACTTATGATATGATTATTGGTATGATAAATTATTTGGTATACATGTTAGTGTGAATTACCACAAGTATGCCAATTTATTATTAGTACAGTAATTGGTGAAAAAGTTAGTTACTTACCAGAGTGTATCAAAAACTTAGTTGTGTGCCATCAATTACCAATGTAACTACCAATATGTTTAAATATATGCATGTAGGCATTCTGCAAAATTTAGCAAATTATTAAGAGTTTGTAATTCAATACATAGTAAGTATTAACAATACTATATTATATATAGTATGTTTTAGTATTATTATTGATAATGTATGTTTTAAATTAAGGTACGCGCATCAACAAAATACCTTCATACAGTTATAGACGGTGCAAAGAGGTTTACAGTATGTCTGAATACTCGTATGTGCATTTGTGGCAGATTTCAACATGATGAGATCCCTTGTAGTCATGCAATTGCTGCTATCAAATATAGGAATAAACATCGCGATGACTACTATTCCGCTTATTATAGTGATAAGAATTATCATGATACATATGCAATACCAATAGAACCATTGCCTTGCAAAAGCACTTGGGATGTTCCATCACATGTTTTGAAAGAGGTAATGTTACCACCAATTGCAAGAAAGCAGCCAGGCAGACCACCAAAAAATGATCGCAAAAAGGAATTCACCGAAAGAAAGGGAAGAAAAGAAAAGTCACCTGTAGTGAATGTGGTTTATCTGGGCATAACAAGAAGACTTGCCCAAAAAAATCACATGAGAATTAGCGTTATGGTATTTTTTTTGTTATTTTTACTTTGCAGAAGTTATGCAGTTGAACTCATTTATTTGTTTATACAGTTGAACTCAATGAAGCCTTATTTGAAAGTTGATTACTGTTTGGTATCTTATTAATATTATTGAATTTGTAATTGTTATTAATGGCTATCATGAACTCATTTAATAATCGTGTTGTGAATAAGCAAGTGAGGTTGGTATAATTCCAACCTAAAACAGAAATAATTAAAAACTAGTTAATGTGAAGAACTTGGTTACCAGAAATAATATACTATGTTAGTGTAAAAAGTTGATTAAACCAATTATTTGAAAAAATATAGGACTATTGGTAAAAAAAAATATAGGACTATTGAAAAAATGAGGTGTGTTAATATATTGGTTTAATCAGGAACCATATTAAATACAATCGGAAAAATTTGGTGAACTTACGTTAAAATAGGAATGAAAATTGGTAAACATATAGGAACATAATAATGGTTGTATGTAGGGATCATATGTTTGCATTATATACCAACCTAAAACAATAAATTTGAAAAAAAACTACTTAAAGTTAAAATCATGGTTTGAATGATACCAGAAAAAACACACTCTGTTAATATTGTAAAAAATTGGTTTACTTATAATAAAAACTACACAAAACTTGGTAAACTTAATGGTATATATAGCAAATTAAAACATTGAATGAAATCAAATAACACAAATAAAACAGATTTGGTATAATATTTGAGTAAATGCAAAAACCAATAGACATAATAATGGTTGTATAAAGTAATTCAAATGTTTGAATTATATACCAACCTATAACGGTGAATTGTAAAAAAACTATAAAAGGTTAATGTTTTGGTTTTGGCCTGTTACCAGAATTAACACATTCTGTTCATGTAAAAAAATTGTTAGGTGTTATAATCTGATAAGAAGAAGATGGATAATTAGGCGTTAGAAATTAAGTTTTAAATTGGAACTATGAATCACCTAGATAAGTACACCATCTTTATTGAAAACATGAAAGGTTTTACCAAAAAAGAAATACATGGGACTGTTTAGGAGAGATAAAGTTGATAATATTAAAATACTCTAATTATGCTCCACATAAAAAGGCACGTAATTAAAAGACATCAAATAGTAAACCGAAAAGGAGAGAGAAAATCGAAAAATATACATTTAAATAAAAAATATTATTATTTTGTTATCTATGTAATTTAAAAACTTTTTATGTAATTATATATAAACATATTGATTTTAGGTTAATTAATGTCTTAAAGTGTATACTTCTGTAATTTTCACTTAATAATTATACAATTGTTATTTGTTTAAATGTTAAATTTAGTTTTGGGTTTAACTTAGTCAAATTCCTCAAAAGACAACTTACTTCTTTATGTTGGTTTATTTTTCTTAAAAGTAAATTGTCTTTTATTTCTTCTCTCTTTTCAAAATTTCTTCCTGAGTGTTAAGTTAGTGTCTTTTAAATGTCTTAAAACAAATTTCCTTTTTCATTTAATTAATCTATTTTTACTTAAACTAGCCAAATAATCCTCGGATAATCGTGTGTTAGCAGCCACTTTGAGTGCTAATACCTTCTTAAAGTGGAAATGGAAATCTCTTACCTTTTTTCTCTAAATTCTTAAGACTTAAATCTGTTAAAGTTTTTAAAATTAAGTTTTCTTAATTTTTTAAAAAAAATCAAGTGGCAACTCTTTCAAAATTGATTTTTCCTAAACAAGTTAGAATCAATTTTCAACACATATAACAGCGTGTATTTCAAATTCAAAATTAAATATGATATCGATTGTCAAAAGAGATAAGTTCTAAAATAGCATATCTTATAGTTCATATATTGAATTTGAAACAAATATTTAGAATTGATGATATTAATTAAAAAATTTCCATGATAAAAATTGATGAAATAGAAGAAGATAATTGAAATTTATCGATTATCATTATCTTATTTTATATTTTTCATACATTTTTTTCTCTTTTTATTCTCCTTCTAAGATGTTATCTACCTTTTCATAATTTTTCATTCTTTAAAAAAAATATTAATTACCAAAAAAAATAAAGTTAAGAAATTGGATAGGAAGCATAAGTCATATGTTGCGTATTATGTTTCACTCCCCACTTATAGTTCTTGCTTTTGTTATGAGTAGTTATGTTAACACCCAATTTTGATCGACCTTTAATCTTTTTTTGGGAATTCTATTCGATTAATTACATATTTTTAAAATATATTTCGAGTTTAAAATTTTAATCAATTTTGTCTTAAAATTATATATTTTAGTATGCATGATTTTAAAAATTATTGTAATTATTATCAAATTATTTTTATCGATAGTTAATCTCGAAATAATTAATTTACTTAAATATTTTAAAATCATAGATGTATTTAATTATATGAAAATATTTTAATATGTGTAGTATTTTATTAATTGAATAGCATTTCCTTAAGTTTCCTCCAAATCATTTAATTTTTAGCCCATTCTGATCTAATTACTTTCAATTCTTGCCTTTTCCTTATCCAATTCATTGCAATTCTAGCCACCTCAATCCAAATTCGTTTTTCAATTATAGCCAATCTGATTTCAATCATAAAGAACCTCATCTTTTAATCTGAACCGTTCATCCTTCTCCATTAAATCTCAGCCTCTTATCTCAAAAACAATCAACGGTCCTGATTTAAATCTCTCAACCTTTCTATTTTAGCTCTAAAAGGACCAAAAATTCATTCATTCACTCTTCCTCTGCTCTCTCTCTAGCGCCGCTCAGACCCTCTCTCCTCTTCTCCGAGCAGCAGGCGAGAGCTCCACCGGCGAGATGTCCCTCCACCTCTTTTCTCTCTTTTCTTCTCCAGCGGAGAAGTAGTAGCGCGAGAACCAGTAGGCGCTCGCCGCCTCTACTCGCTTTTCCGGTGGACAACAGCTCGACGAAGCAGGCAGTAGTCTCCTCTACGTCCAGTGAGCCACCAGCAACATCAGCAGCAACTCCGGTTAACGACTCAGCGAGTCAACAGCAGCGCCCAGCGAAACCAATAACAGCCTGCGCTTTCCCTCCATTTTCCTCCGGCGAGGCAGCGAATCTAGGTGAAGCGACAAGCTCCAGCAACTCCGATCGATGAAGCCGACCCCACCAGGTAGCAGCCCCGACAATCGGCGTGCACCAGCGTGAACAGTCAACAGCTGACGCTGCTCCATCGCCCTTCCTTTTGTTCTTTTTTGCAGCGAGGACAACAACAACGAACCATGAGCGGACCAGGCTTGCGTCGGCACCAAGTTCAAGGATTCGATTCTCTAAATATGGATCTTTACAGATCCGTCCGGGTACATTTCTTTAAATTATTATATCATATTTTAGCAACTTTGTTCTTCTTTTCATTTATACAAGTTGGCTTTGATTTTCTGATATATAAAATGTGTATGCATGCTCCATTTTGGTCTCAAATTAAATTATTTGTTATTTATGATCTTAATCATGTCCTCGTAATTTTCTGATTCTGTGTATTGTTAAAAAAATATGCTTTGACTTGGAATGTCAATATATCTCTTGTTATTTGTTTCTCTATAAATAGTAGGATATGTGTGATTTTTAATATTACTGGAATTTCTAATTCTTGATTTAATTTGATAAGCTGGAGTGATAGTTGATGCCCTTAATTGATTGTTTCCTTAGCTAAATAGAGTCGTTTTACTATAATGCAATCCGGCTTCAACTCTTAAAATGCCCTTAATTGCTGTATTGGGACTGGTACTTTTGTTTGTATATGAAAAAAAATATGAGAAGCTGTATATTTGGAACTTGATTTGAGCCATGTGATATTCCCCTTTCCTTAAAATAATTATTTATTTCCTTGTGGCCGATTGTGAATAATTCTCTATTAACTAACTACTTTTTTCTTAATTATAGTAGGCCGATTCCTTGCTTGTCTTATATGTGGTAAAATTTATTAAAATATTGGACTGATTTTACTCCCTTTGAATAAGGAAAATAATAATTTATTTGTCCCCCTAATTTATTCTTTTCCTTTAAATGTTGTGCCCTCTCATCCAGTATATAAGCATGCCCCCTTAACCTTTTAGGACTCACGCAAAAAGCATCAAAAAACTTACGCTCACATGCTTACCCACTTTAAGAATTAGAAAAATATACTCTCTTCTCTAAAAGAGCAAGAATTATGGAAAAGCTTTTGGATCACTCTTTGTTGTATTGCTATGTTGCTGTTTCGGTGGATATCTCTTTAAAATACTCCATTGCTGATAAATAATCTGCTTAATTGGTTAGTATCAGTTAATATTCTGTCTTGCTAATGCACCATTTAGTTAATGTAATCTGTAATGCATAAAGGAGGCATCCAAGTTAGTTTTCTTTCTCTCTTCTATGTGATGTAATAATTGATGTTTTGCTATTTGCTCTCAATGAAGTATGTCTGTTCGTTGAACCAATTTGTACTAATCATATGTGTTGGTGTTTAATCTTGTTATTATGTATTGTTCCCCTATGTGTTTTTCATGGTTTAGTAGGTTTTGAACTGAAGTTCAAGAAACGTGAAGAGTTCGCCGGTGTCGGGATACATTTAGGGAAAGCTTTATTTAAATTTATTTTGATGTTTGACTTAAGTGTTGGTTTTATTTGGTTTTGTAATAATTTGTATAAACTCTCTCTATTATATGAAATAATTGGGGAATCGTCTAAGGGGGGAGGGGAATTACTTGCTACTTGTTCATTTTATCGTAACTTATTTGTGTTAGAAAGAATGCTTATAGGATTTGTGATAGTCCATATTTGATAAATCGGTTTTAGATCTAACTAAATAAAAATAAAGTTATCATTGCTTGATCACTTGTTTAATCTTGTCTAATTAATTTTTAAAATTGATCCTTGTTTAAATGCTAATTAATTGCCTATTGCATGTCACCTTTTAGTATGTAGCACTAGTAGATAAAATTAACCATTTCTGCTTATGTTTAATCATATGATAAAGCAAGGTCTAATCTACCTAACAAATTCGACATATAATAATAAATTAAAGCGATGTATAACCTTTTACATGCTTATCATCTTGTGTTATTTGCACCACTAATTTTCTTTTATATGAAATAAGTGCTTGTTTAATTAACTCGTTTTCTAATCTTGATATCATGCTTATAGGATCTAAATAATTCTATATATCATTTGGGTGTAGAAATCATGCCAATAGGTTGTAGATCTTGTTCTTTACTTGGAAATCATGTCCATAGGGCTTAACTAATAAAATTGATGTCTAAATGATTTCTGCATGTTTAATAACTCAAGCTTGTCATTTAATAAATCGATAACTAATTAATTTACTAATGAAATATCAGCTTGTTAATCATTTAGACATCCTGTCTATAGGTTATTAATAATTTCCAGTATGTTAAAATCTTAACTATCTTAAATAAAATCTGCTCTTGACCAATTCTGTACGACAAAATTATGTTCTGCATTATGTTCACTAATTTTCTGCCACTGTTTCATGATATAAATAAATCAGCCTCTGCATGTTTATTTTAAAATTTGCCTTGATGTAAATTTGTCTAAAATATCATTTTTCTGCATCATGAACAACTATCTGGGCCACTTAAAATAAACATTTTGCATTAACAATTAATTTCTGCATCTATTAAACTGACTGCCGCTTAAAATAAATCCCATTTAATAGTCTATTCTACTACTGCATTAATATAGTATTTTCTCCATAACCTGCTACTTTAAATCTAATGTCCTAGTTAAATCCCGCCCAAAATGTTTTCTGCATCATAAATAATTGTTTTGCCACTGTTAATCAACTGAAATAATAATAATAATAAAAAATAATAATAAGTCTTGCACTATGTCACATCTTTTTGCCCTTTTATTAATATTATTATGTTGCTTGCTTAAATGTTTGTATGCCATACACTTAGCATGTAACCTTTCACAATTACTTGTGTTTGCCAGCATGCTTAATTAAAAATCTAGAGGCCAAAATGAGATTTACATGCTAAAGGCTCGTCCAATATGTTATGCTATGGGTCTAGGGGGCCTAATTAGGAGTCGTTATTTTATTTTCATCTAAAACTTCCCTATTAGTAGTTCAATGCCTCGACATTAAGCGGGGATGCTAGGCACCTTTTAGGATGTAATACATGTTGAAAGTGGGGTAGGGATAGTTAGGCCCTATGGAGATGATGAAATTGACTCGAGCTTTAAACTACAAACATTGGTTTTATCTGTCGGAATATAGAAGCCGATCGAAATAAAAAGTCAAGTGTTAATCCGTAAAGTGTGGTTTCAGAGTCTCCCTTTCTCCTTTCCTTCTATGTGTTTTACAACTATAATTATTCGGGGTAGTTTAATAAAAAAAAAATAAAATTGATTGCTATCTGATTGTCCAATTTCTGTCTCCTCGCTTATCTCTTTATTAAATGCTTAGTATTTGTTTGTTCTTTATTATATCACCTAGTTCTGCATGCTTAATTAATTAATTAAAATAACTAAAGTGATCTTAATTGTTTAATGATAGTTATCACCTAGCCAGCATGTTTAAATTAAATAACCAATAGATAAAGTGACCTTAATTGCTACTTGTAACCCTTACATAAATTGCATGAGATACGGCAGGGATCCACATTTGTGGACCTTGAGGGATGCTTAACACCTTCCCCTCGAAGTAATTTGAACCCTTACCCGATCTCTGGTTCATTGACCTTAGTTAGACTAGTTAGGTTAGATAGGTGCTCTAACGCGCCTTAATTCGTTAGGTGACGATTCTTCAATCCAAACCAAACCCAAAAGAGTTGTTAGGTCATGCATCAAAAAACCCATTTTTGCGAAAAATGGGGCACGATAGAATGGCAACTCCGCTGGGGATATTAGGTTCTAACCATTACTTGTTTCGTGCTTATGTGGGGTTTACTTTATTTGTCATTTCATTGCTTGTTTAGTTATTGCCATGTCTAATTAATTATTTGCTTTCCTTGTCTACTCGCTTTCCTTAAATATTGTTATTTTCATGTCCCTTTTCTCTTGTTTGAGTATTCTATGTTTAAATCCTATTCCCTTTCCTTATTTGCCTAATTTATTTATGTGTTTGCAAGCTTATTTATATATTTATTTATTTACTATTTTCTATAACTTTCTATGTGTTACTGCTTTCCATTTACATGCTAAATGTTTACCGCTGTGATAAAATGGCATTCCGCTCATACTTCCTCAATTGGGATTCTCTCCTTCAAAAAAAAGAAAAAAAAATTATTGTGATGTTGTGCCTTTGCACCTCTCACAAATACTCCATTTCTCTTCAAATACCCATTATAGAGAGTCGGCATATGTGTGGACGGAATAGATAGTATTACTATCGGGAAACCACGAGCCTTCTCGCATAGAATCCCTTTCAAGTCTGTGTCAAGACAACTCTTAGAAATCTTACTTAGGTCATACATGTTGCATAAACCTGGGTGGTTTGACCCTTGGTGTTAATCCGTACAATTAGTAGCCACTCTATTGTCTAAAGGGTCCCAACACCCTTTAGACAAACTGCATAACTATGTGTCAATATGTTCATAATAATTTAATTAAGCCAAAATTTGCCAAAATGGAGTTTAGAATTTGTTTGTTATTTCGTTTGCAGAGTCATGACCTTCCTATACTCTGTTAACCCTCAAATGGTCGTAGAGGTGAACTACAAGCTAAGGAACTAGTGGATTGATATTAAGAGAGACTGCGAAAGAGAGATTCATCAGTTGTTGGGCAGTTTACCTACCTTATCTTTGCCATACCAAACCCTCACATGATTAGGGCCTTGCTGGAATTTTGGGATCCTGTGAGGATGATCTTCAAATTTGTGGATTTCGACTTGGCGCCAACAATTGAAGAGATTAGTGGTTTCATCGACTTACTATACCATGAGTGTGAAATGATGGTACCATATAAGCCATCAGCAAGGGAATTTCTAAAAAGCCTAGGAATGAAGTCTAATCCAACCTTAGTTTCTTTAGACCTTGGGTAAATTCATTTCGACTTTCTATATTCACGCTTTGGCCAAAATGATAGTTATTACTCTTTTAGTGATGAGTTTGAGTGCTCCGTCGATAAATGGGAAACATATCGCTTAAATGCCTTTGCCATTGCCATATTAGGATCCCTGGTTTTTCCTAAGATAAGGGGAAGGATTGACACACATTTGGGTTATGTTGTCCGAGATTTAGCTCAAAGAGAGGGCGAACCTAGGAAAACTATAGTGCCTATGATCCCGGCAGAAATAATGAGAAGTCTGTTGGCATGCGTCAACGGCAGAATATTTTTCGAGGGATACAATATTTTGCTGCAATTATGGACTATTGAACACTTCTACATACGATCTGATGCGGTAGACATCTTTCTTGGTTATGGCAACAAGATTGATAATCATCTAACCAAGAAGAATGGTAGCTTTCACCGCCCCTGTAGAATTCTTAGACTGACAGATATTTCTGATAGAGCTCGAGAGCTGCCACATCCAATGAAAGCTCCATTGGTTGTCCACCCCTAATGCAATAGTAAGAGGCGATGAACACTATTTCATTGAGCTTATTGGCTTAAAAGGCGTTCAATCATATGCTCCTCTTCAAGTACTCTGCCAATTTGGGCGAAATCAAGTAATACCAATCCGGTCTGACATGGAGCAGTTTAAGTATGAATTTGGATTAGATAATCCGCAAATCCACAACATACTTCGAAGATGGGAGAAGGTGCTGACCATTCATATGGGTGAACGGCAGGCCTTATGCACACGTGAGTATTACATATGGATCCTAAAAAAAGTTAAAGACAGAGATTTGAGAGGGAAAGGATATCATGGGCTTACTGATGAAAGGGAAAACATATGGGCACGCAACGTGTTGAAGATCGAGCATGAAGTCACTCCCTATACAAGAGTTCAATTGGCATCAAGCTCTTGGAACTGATATCTTCAAGATAAGTGAAAGTTGGTTTATTTCCTCTAATCTAAACTCCAAATTGGCAAACAAGGCTTGAATTAATTATTGTGCATCACTTATGTGTCATTTTGGCCTACCTCTGGCTCAATGAGGCTCCTTGCATTTAGGGCGTTTTCTTAAAACAATGTGTTTGCTATCTCAATTTTCTAACTTGGGTTTTCTTATGCTTTTATTTTATTATACCCTTCCCCTTATGGTTGATCTGTAGACCATGGTTTACCACACACGATCAAAAGGAGCTCCTCCTTCTCTCCCAAGTGAGAATCACAAAGGAAAGAAGAAGTTGACTAGTGATAAGATTATGGGCAAAACTATTGAGAAGGAGTATCCTCCGAACAAGTTGATCCCAAGTTTGGAACAAAAAATAAAGGATTTAGAAGAAAAGATAGCTGATATGTGTGAATGGGCTGCCAATCCTACTTTAGAGACAAACATGGATAAGCGGCCTGTCACAAGCCAAGCCACTTTTCAAAATGCTCCTCCACCAGCTCACGCTACTTCTCATCCTCAAAATCAGCCAAGCTCCATTCAAATGCTTCAAAGAACACTCACATTACAAATTACAAATATCCTCCCCAACATCATGCTTATGCTGCTAGACTCCATATCTTACTCCGCGCATGCAAGCTCCTCGATATGAAACGCCTCCGCACCAAATGTCTTGGTATCGCGCGCCTCTCCTACCATTTCAAATACCTTCATCCCAAAAGCCTCCTCTACCATATCAACAACCTGCCTATCCTGTCCACAATGTCAAAACCCTCACTCAACCTTATATTCATAAAAACCTATTCAATGTTGAAAAGAAGCCTATTAAAATTTATGCTTCCTTAGTTGAACCCTTTGACCAAATCTATGAAAAGGCTTAAAATTGCTGGCTGTGTGACACTTTTCCCTGCCAAGAATCCAGATACTCAATCCAAGGGGTATGACCCAAACAAGATTTGTGATTATCATCCAGGGATGAAGGGACATACTACTGAAACATGTCGTGCTTCAAGAGGCAAGATTCATATTGAAGCTAAAGTTATACACTGGACAGACCTTGTGCCAAAGGAATCCCAACAGTGAACATGTTGAAGTTCATTTGAAGCAGTTTCTAATAAAGGCTTGCGCCATTTAAAGTTTAAGTTCTCTATATTTAGGTTTCATCAAATTCTAATAAGGAAAGTACCCATGTTAGCATATGGATAATAAATTTTGTTAAAATTTATTATTTCAGTTGTTGCTCAAGAATGTTCCTTTTAATGTCTGAATTATGCTCTTTGTATTTGAAACTATGTCAGACCTGATTCCCGTTTAAGAGGGGATACGTAGGCGCTCCTATAGAGTTCGGTCTTATCATAAAAAAAAATACCATTTCCCCTTTATTGTGTAACTGGGGCAGAATTTTTGAGAGGGTCTCAAAAATTCCACCAAAGAGCATTCTCCTCACAAATCTTTATACTAGGGCATAATTTTTTAGAGGAACTCAAAAATTCCATCAAAAGCATTTCTTATCACAGATCAATAACTGGGGCAGAATTTTTGAGATGGTCTCAAAAATTTCTTCAATGAGCGTTTTCTACACAAATCAAGACTAGGGCAAAATTTTTGAGAAGGTCTCAAAAATTCACATCATTTAAGCTACAATCTCCAACAAAGATTAGAATAACAGAAGTTTTATTTGGGCATAAAATTTTGGAATGCCTTGCAAATTTTTTGATACATATCAGATTCAAAGGGAATCTTCTCAGTTGGACGGTTATAAAGTCTCAAACTGCACCATAGTCAAAGATTCAACAATACTTTTTACAAATTAATATTTTCAAAAAGCTTTTCAAAACTCTCTCTCCTCCACTATTTACATTTTCCCCAAAGCAATGCCCAAAAAGGTCTGGATGGCAAGACAAAGGAGCATTGTGTCAAATAAGGGATACAAATCAACCTCCCTCTTAAACTAACTATTTTTCTTTGAATGCGGAAAAGACAGGTCATATACAAGAAGCAACATCAAACGCCACTTGAAGGATCGATATGCCGTTATATTAACACCGACAAATTGCTAATCAATGGCATTTCAGCCTTCCAATAAGAAGAAGGATCAAGCTACATTGTTCTAAGCTCAAAAATCACCAACAAATGGCATACTATCCTTCCAACAAGGCGAAGGACCAAACTACTCTATACTAAGCCCAATCGCCAGTCAAATGACATACTATCCATTCAACAGGATGAAGGACCAAGTTATTTTGAGCCCAATCGCTAGTCAAATGGCATACTATCCTTCCAACAGGATGAAGGACCAAGTTATTTTGAGCCCGACAATCGCCAGTTAATGGCACGTGACCCTTCCAACAAGTGAAGGTCTAAGATACTTCACGCTCTCAACTATTATATTGTCCGATACTACATTATGCCCGAAATTGCATGTGCCCGAGATTGCATCGTGCCCGAGATTGCATTGTGCCCAATATTGCATGTGCCCGATATTGCATTGTGCCCGAGATTGCATTGTGCCTGAGAAGTACATTGTGCTCGAGATTGCATGTGCTCGATATTGCATTGTGCCCGAAGATTGCATATGCTCGAGATTGCATTATGCCCGAGATTGCATTGTTTCCGAATATTGCATGTGCCCGAGAATTGTATGTGCCCGAATACATCTATACAAAGCTATTATTGAATCAAGCAACAAGATGTTCGAATTACATCAAAACAGATACGCTCTCTCTACTCATCATTTATATTCCTAAGGCATCATCTTTCATGGCCTGCGGACATCATATCATGGCCTAAGGACTTAATTATGTCCATCATGATCCGAAGGTGTCATAGTCTAAGGGCATCATTTTTCATGGCCCACAGACAACATTTTTATGACCTGAGGTATTAATTTTGTGTATCATGGCCCTAGACATTATAGCCTAAGACATTATCTTCATAGTCTTAAGGCATAATTCATGGTCGATATGGGAAATTGCATCATGTTTACATTTATTATTTTTTGATATATCTGCTCTAATCACTTTATTTAGTCATATTACAATCTACAGATTTGTAGATTATAGACAGCATCAATCGCCCTCTAAGTAACCATTTCCATGCTTACATGTCTGTCGCAACAAATGCCCTATCAAATTTTTGCTACTCACATTACTGTTTTCATTTAACCCTGACTACTCAAGCTACCATTCAGACTATTTTGAAGATATTATTATTGGAATCAACTAGCTATTGTGACCTACTAAATATTGAGTTAGGCTCGTCCGCGTTACAATACGACATTAGGCTCGTCCACCTTACAATACGACATTAGGTTTATCTGTCTTACAATAGGACATCAGGCTTATCTGCCTTACAATACTACAATCAGGCTCGTTCGCCTTACAATTAGACATTAGGCTCGGCTGCCTTACAATACGACATTCAGGCTCGCCTGCCTTACAATAAGACATCAGGCATGTCCGCCTTACAATAGGACATCAGGCTCGTCCATCTTACAATAGGACATTAGGCTCGTTCGCCTTACAATAGGACATTTAGGATCTTCCGCCTTACAATAGGATGCTTAGGTTAACATTATTCTTCGGCGATGGGTCACAAATCTTCAAGAAGTTAAGCCAAATTCTATCAAGGCTTGCACTATGTCTCTCAAAGCATACACATCTTCCTATCTCTTCTTGTCATTATTATTTTTTAGCACTTATATTTTTGTCATGTTGATTCACACTCGTTGTATTTATAAGCTAACATTTTATCTAGTCTTATTAGAAATTGCAAGCGTGATCATTGCCCTCTCAGGTACAATTATCATGTTCACTTGTCTATTGCAACGAAGGCTCTATCAAATCTTTGCTACTCGTATTACTGCTTTTCACCCGATCCTTTGCTTTAGCAGGAAATCACTCTTTCATGCCTTTCTCGCTACTCTAATCTTATCCATTCAAGCCAATATCGTTCCCGTTCGAATACCGTACCGCTCTTTCAATTTTTAGGAGTTTCATTTGCTCCTGAATATAGAACTATACACGACCTGATTCTCGTATAATCAAAGATATGTAGGCGGCTTAATACCAAAGTCTCGATCATACCCCTCTCCAACTTTATATTGTTTCAATTGATCCCACTGACATCTCTCGTCGGTCAGACAAAATTGGCTACTAAGTCAACGTTAGTGGCCCGACAATTCATCCTTCACCTCGAATAACCAAGGGGCAGTTGTTGACACCCAATTTTGACCGACCTCGAACCCTTTTTGGGAATGCTATTTACATATTTTCAAAACATATTTCGAGTTTAAAATTTTAATCAATTTTGTCTTAAAATTAAATATTTTAGTATACATGATTTTAAAAATTATTGTAATTATTATCAAATTATTTTTATCGATAGTTAAACTCGAAATAATTAATTTACTTAAATATTTTAAAATCTTAGATGTGTTTAATTATATGAAAATATTTTAATATGTGTAGTATTTTATTAATTGAATAGCATTTCCTTAAGTTTCCTCCAAATCATTTAATTTTTAGCCCATTCTGATCTAATTCCTTTCAATTCTAGCCTTTTCCTTATCCAATTCATTGCAATTCTAGCCAACTCAATCCAATTTCATTTTTCAATTATAGTCAATCTGATTTCAATCATAAAGAACCTCATCTTTTAATCTGAACCGTTCATCCTTCTCCATTAAATCTCACCTCTTATCTAAACCACAATCAACGGTCCTGATTTAAATCTCTCAACCCTCCTATTTTAGCTCTAAAAAGACCGAAACCATAAAAATTCATTCATTCACTCTTCCTCTCCTCTCTTTCTAGTGCCGCTCAGACCCTCTCTCATCTTCTCCGGGCAGCCGGCGAGATGTCCCTACGCCTCTTTTCTCTCTTAGGCATTCGCCGCCTTTGCTCCCTTTTTTGGTGGACAGCAGCTCAACAAGGTAGGCAGTAGTCTCCTCTCCATCCAGCAAGCCACCAGCAACATGAACAGAAACTCTGGTCAACGACTCCGACGAGTCGACAGCAGTGCCTAGTGAAACCAGCAGCAGCCTGCGCTTCCCCTCCATTTTCCTTCGGCGAGGCAGCGAGTCCAAGCAAAGCGACAAGCTCCAACAGCTCCGATCGACGAAGCCGACCCCACCAGGCAGCAGCCCCGACAACTAGCATGCACCGACGAGAACAATCAGTAGCCAGCGCTACTCCATCGCCCTTCTTTTTCTCCTTTTTTATAGCGAGGACAACATCAACAAACCATGAATGGACCAGGCTTAGGTCGGCACCAAGTTCAAGGATTCGATTCTCCAAACATGGATTTGTAAAGATCCATTCGGGTACATTTCTTTAAATTATTATATCATATTTTAGCAACTTTGTTCTTCTTTTCATTTATACTACTGGCTTTGATTTTCTGATGTATAAAATGTCTATGCATGCTCCATTTGGTCTCAAATTGAATTATTTGTTATTTATGATCTTAATCATGTCCTCGTAATTTTTTTGATTCTATGTATTGTTAAAATAATATGCTTTGACATGGAATGTCACTATATCTCTTGTTATCTATTTCTCTATAAATAGTAGTATATCCGTGATTTTTAATATTATTGGAATTGCTAATTCTTGATTTAAGTTGATAAGCTGGAGTGATAGTTGATGCCTTAATTGATTGTTTCCTTAGCTAAATAGAGTTGTTTTGATGTAATGCGGTCCGGCTTCAACTCTTAAAATGGAATTTCGTTTTTTGTGACTTTCCCTTAATTGTTGTATTGGGATTGTTACTTGTTTGTATATGAAAAAAAAATATGAGAAGTTGTATATTTGGAACTTGATTTGAGCTATGTGATATTCCCCTTTCCTTAAAATAAATATTTATTTCCTTGTCGCTGATTGTGAATAATTCTCTATTAACTAACTACTTTTTTCTTAATTATGTAGGCCGATTCCTTGCCTGTCCTATATGTGGTAAAATTTATTAAAATATTGGACTGATTTTACTCCCTTTGAATAAGGAAAATAATAATTTATTTGTCCCCCTAATCTATTCCTTTCCTTTAAGTGTTGTGCCCTCTCATCCAGTATATAAGCATGCCCCCTTAACCCTTTAGGACTCACGCAAAAACCATTAGAAAACTTACGCTCACATGCTTACCCACTTTAAGAATTAGAAAAATATACTCTCTTCTCTAAAAGAACAAGAATTCTGGAAAAGCTTTTGGATCATTCTTTGTTGTATTGTTGTGTTGCTATTTCGGTGGATATCTTTAAAATAATCTATTGTTGATAAAATAATCTGCTTAACTTGTTAGTATCAGTTAATATTCTGTCTTGCTAATGCACCATTTAGTTAATGTAGTTTGTAATGCATAAAGGAGGCATCCAGGTTAGTTTTCTTTCTCTCTTCTATGTGATGTAATAATCGATGTTTTGCTATTTGCTCTCAATGAATGAAGTATGTCTGCTCATTGAACCAATTTGTACTAATCATATGTGCTGGTGTTTAATCTCGTTATTATGTATTGTTCCCCTATATGTTTTTCATGGTTTAGCAGGGTTTGAACTAAAGTTCAAGACACGCGAAGAGTTCGCTGGTGTCAGGATACATTTGGGGCAAGCTTTATTTAAATTTATTTTGATGTTTTGACTTAAGTGTTGGTTTTATTCGGTTCTGTAATAATTTGTATAAACTCTCTCTATTATATGAAATAATTGGGCAATCGTCTAATGGGGGAGAGGAATTACTTGCTACTTGTTCATTTTATCATAACTTATTTGTGTTAGAAAGCATGCTTATAGGATTTGTGATAGTCTGTATTTGATAAATCGGTTTTAGATCTAACTGAATAAAAATAAAGTTATCATTGCTTGATCACTTGTTTAATCTTGTCTAATTAATGTTTAAAATTGATCTTTGTTTAAATGCTAATTAATTGCATATCGCATGTCACCTTTTAGTATGTAGCACTAATAGATAAAATCAACCATTTACGCTTATGTTTAATCATATGATAAAACAAGTCTCTAATCTACCTAACAAATTCGGCATACAATAATAAAGCAATGTATAACCTTTTACCTACTTATCATCTTGTGTTATTTGCACCACTAATTTTCTTTTATATGAAATAATTGCTTGTTTAAATAACTCATTTTCTAATCTAGATATCATGCTTATAGGATCTAAATAATTCTATATATCATTTGGGTGTAGAAATCATGCCAATAGGTTGTAGATCTTGTTCTTTACTTAGAATTCATGTCCATAGGGCTTAACTAATAAAATTGATGTCTAAATGATTTCTGCATGTTTAATAACTCAAGTTTGTCATTTAATAAATCAAAAACTAATTAATTTGCTAATAAAATATCAACTTGTTAATCACTTAGACTTCCTGTCTATAGGTTATTAATAATTTCCAACATGTTAAAATCTTAACTATGTTAAATAAAATCTGCTCTTGATCAAATCTGCATGACAAAATTATGTTCTGCATTATGTTCACTACTTTTCTGCCACTGTTTCATGATATAAATAAATCAGCCTCCGCATGTTTCATTTAAAATTTGCCCTGATGTAAATTTGTCTAAAATATCATTTTTCTACATCATGAACAACTGTCTAAGCCACTTAAAATAAACATTTTGCATTAACAATTAATTTCTGCATCTATTAAACTGACTGCCGCTTATAATAAATCTCATTTAATAGTCTATTCTGCTATTACATTACTATAATATTTTCTACATAACCTGCTACTTTAAATCTAATGTCCTAATTAAACCTCGCCCAAAATATTTTTTGCATCATAAATAATTGTTTTGCCACTGTTAATCAACTGAAATAATAATAATAAAAAATAATAAGTCTTGCACTATGTCATATCTTTCTGCCTTTTTATTAGTATTATTATGTTGCTTGCTTGAATGTTTGTATGCCACACACTTAGCGTGAGACCTTTCACAATTACTTGTGTTTGCCAACATGCTTAATTAAAATCTAGAGGCCAATATGAGATTTACGTGCTAAATGCTCGTCCAATATGTTTTGCTTGGTGTGTAGGGGGCCTAATTAGGAGCCTTTATTTTATTTTAGTCTAAAACTTT
Source organism: Solanum pinnatisectum (assembly GCA_035578085.1). Taxonomy (NCBI): domain Eukaryota; kingdom Viridiplantae; phylum Streptophyta; class Magnoliopsida; order Solanales; family Solanaceae; genus Solanum; species Solanum pinnatisectum. The sequence goes on along the minus strand of CM069082.1, from coordinate 13,812,134 downwards.
CCTATTAGTAGTCCAATTCCTTTTGAACATTAACCGGCGGTGCTAGGCACCTTTTAGGATGTAATGCATGCGAAAAGTGAGGTAGGGGTAGTTAGGCCTTACGGAGATGATGAAATTGACTTGAGTTTTAAACGACAAACATTGGTTTTGTTTGTCCGAATATAGAAGCCAACCGAAATAAAAAGTCGAGTGTTGATCCGTAAAGTGTGGTTTCAGAGTCTCCCTTTCTCCTTTCCTTCTATGTGTTTTACAACTATAATTATTTGGGGTCGTTTAATAAAAAATAAAAGTTGATTGCTATATGATTGTCCAATTTCTGTCTCCTCGCTTATCTCTTTATTAAATACTTAGTATTTGTTTGTTATTTACTATATTACCTTGTTCTGCATGCTTAATTAATTTATTAAAATAACTAAAGTGACTTTAATCATTTAATGATAGTTATCACCTAGCAAGCATGTTTAAATTAAATAACCAATAAATAAAGTGACCTTAATTGCTACTTGTAACCCCCACATAAATTGCATGAGATACGGCAGGGACCCACATTTGTGGACCTCGTGAGATTCTTAACACCTTACCCTCGAGGTAATTTGAACCCTTACCCAATCTCTGGTTCGTTGACCTTAGTTAGACTAGTTAGGTTAGATAGGTGCCCTAACGCGCCTTAAGTCGTTAGGTGGCGTTCAATCCAAACTAAACCCAAAAGAGTTGTTAGGTCGTGCACCAAAAATCCATTTTGCGAAAAATGGGGTGCGACAAGTCATATATTGTTTATTATGTTTCACTTCCCATATCATTTTTGTTGTTGTTATTGCTTCTTTTCTTGATTATTGTAACATCCCGACTTTTCAAAATGTCTAAATTAACTCGTATCTTCGTGGAAAGACAAGGTGGGTGGGTAATAAATTTAAAATGATGTGGTATGTCATATTTTAAGTGTTCAAGGGTTGTATCTCAAGTTTTGAAGTCAGGTAAGTGGCAAAATAAAAGTTGGCGAAAGTTATCGTAAGTTCGTTTTTAAAGATTTCTCTGAAATTTGGGTCAAATGTCTTGGATGTTTTCTCCTAATTTATAAAGAGTTAGAAGGCCTATCACCCATTAAATCGAAGGTTTACGAGTCTAGTTTACAACGCACAAAACCCCGTATCCAACCGACATCGGAGTAAAAAGTTATGAGGGTTTTACTATGGACTGTTGGGGCAGAATCCAGGTCCGGTAAAAAATGTGGTTTGTCGGCTTACTCAACGTTTTAAGCCATGAAAACATTTCTTTCACTTCCAAACCAGAAAGAAAGCTTAGGAGAGGGTTCCTATGGAGTTCTTGCATGATGAAGGTTAGTTTTTGATGATTTCTACCATTAAAGGTTGCCCCCATGCTTAGAAACGTGATCTCTACATGTGGCAATCGTTTTTCCCTTCTATTAGCTGCGTTTGGAGCTAGTTTTTGAAGATATAAATTTGTAGTTATTGGTGTTTCTTCAAGTTTTACACTTGGTTAACTAAGGTAATCATCTCAGGACTCTTTTATGATTGTTTTTATGAATTTCTACGGACGTTTCGACAAGTTGGGGCAATATGGCAAATCTGCCGATTTAAGGTTAATTATGAATTGTTTATAGGTGCATACCAGCTGTGTATATATAGTGTTTGTGAAGCTTAGGACATAAGGAACAACTTTCGTGAAGGAACTATGGTTTTTCGAGTGTTCATTGGAAAGGTATGTTTAGGCTATTCCCTTCATTTGGCATGTTTCCTTGGAGCTTGGGAGTGATATAATAGGGTAGTTAATGTTGGTGATCTTGTAGATGTAATTTTGTGAGTGGTTGGATAATTGAGTGGTTATAAACCCTCATTTTAGGGACTCATAATCTGTTAAGAACGACCCTAAGTTAGGAATGACTTGGACATTAATCATATATATTGTTTATAGCTAAATTGCTCGCCTTTAGACTATTCAATTGTTTGTTGCCGCCCTTGGGGCTATTGTGGTTAGTTGTTAAGCTATGAACTGCCTATGGGGGCTATGATGTTGTCTAATAGGACTATGTTATTTCCAAAGAGGGCTATGTGTTGCCCACGGGGCTATATTGATGCCAAAGAGTGTTGTGTGTTGCCTACGGGGCAATTTTGATGCCAAATAGGGCTATGTGTTGCCTACAGGGCTATGTCCAGCCCACAGAGCTATGATGTTGCCTAAGAGGGTTATGCGCTGCCTACGGGGCTATATCATTGCCAAAAAGGGCTGTGTGACTTCTTACAAAGACAAGGGACTACCGATAGGGGTATGTAGATTAATTTGGCACCTTCTGGGCTTATGAGGGCCTAGGTAGGTGGTATGTTGTTTGTACCTACCGAGCTTATGGGGGCTTGATTAGGTTGTTGTTTGATCATTTTTATATTTTTAGATTCAGTATTGGGTTAGCATGCTTATCTAAGTTTTGATTTCCTTACGTGATTGTTTTTGGTATATTATGATACTTGCTCATTTATTCTATAGCCTTTCATACTCTGTACATTATTTTGTACTGACACCCTATTGCCTGGGGGTGCTACATTCATGCATGCAAGTCCAGACAAACGACCCAGTAGACCTCCTCAGCAGCTGACTCATATCCGATTGGCTAGCCCTTTTCCTCCGGAGCAGCCAGAGTTGGGAGATTTGTTAGCTTTTGTTGTATATATCTTTATGGGTAAGCTAGGGCCCTGTCCTGCCAATCTTTACTACTCTTAGAGGCTTGCAGACTAGTGTGGGGGGTGTATAGCTACGTTATGGCCATGCTGGCCTAGTTTGTTGGTTTGGTGAAGCTTGTAAACTGTTTGATGTATTGTCTTGATATATACCTGCTTTCAGTTTTGGTATAGATATTATGGTGGCCTCGACGGCCTAATCAGGACTTCTGTGCTAGTTTGCTATTTAGTTATATGAACTCTTAGGAGTAGCTGTTTCTTTTATAGATCTGTTGACAAGGGCCTTGCCGGCCGAGGGCTTAGTTTTAAGACGATATATAGTTGTTTGTCTTCTTGATTACGTGTGGCTGCCATGCGCTAGTAGCAAATGGTTCAGCAGGGTCGGCCCGGGCCTAGGTTTTGGCATTAGGGGCCAGTTGCGCCCCTTGAGTTTAGGGCATGACAATTATATATTGTCTTTCTTATTAATTGTTCTGCTTTCTACATTGCTTTGTTCATTATTTTCCTTCTCTTATTTGAATTTGATGCATTTGATTTGAGGGTCTTTCAGAAATAGTATGTCCACCTCCATAAGGTAATAGTAAGGTTTGTGTACACTCTAGGGGTGAACAAAGTCGAATTAAAAATCACACCAAACCACAAACAGAGTCAAATCGAGAAAAAAAAAACTTGCCTACTTGTTTGGTTTGACTTGGTTTGGTATTGGAGAAAAAATCCGACTATATTTGGGTTGGGTTGGTTTCAACTTAAAAAAGTCAACCCGAGACCAAACCAACACATCATTAGATATATAATTTTAAAATTTATTTTATAAATAAAAGTGTTTACTTTCATATAATTTATAAATATTTCTTATACTTTTTCATGGTTTTATCTTTTAACATATCATTTCAAGTTTGACTTAGAATTTTGAATGGCCAATAAAAGTTATAATCCTTAGAGCATGTTTGATATTGTTGTTGGGAGGCCAAAAACACTTATTTGAGAAAAAAAGCACTTTTGTTGAAAAATTATGTGTTTGGCAAATCAGTAAAAGTGCTTCTAAATGGAAGCAGAAGCAGTTTTTCTGTTGTTGGGAAGAAGCTAAACATTTTTGTTTTTTAAAAAAAAGCAGAAACAAAATATTATTTTTCTCTAGACTAAAATATTCCTTTCATATATACATATTTAACAATATATCTCTGATTAATTAATTAACACATCTCATAAGTTTGGTTAAATTTCATTTAAGAAATTTATTTTTTATTTTTATATAATAAATTTTATATTTTATTTTACATTTTATTATTATTTATGTTTTACATATTATTTTACGTATAATGTTACAGAATTAGAAAAAGAAGAAGATAAAAAGAATATTTTTGTAAGGATAGAAAAAAGAGAAAAAAATAACAATTAAAGATTTCAATCCTCCCAAAAAAAGGTATAATAATGATTGAAAATTTAAATATGTATATTTTTTAATTTAATAAAAATAAAAGTTTAATTAACTTTTTTATAATAGATAAATAGTTTCTCTGTATAAAATAATCTTAATATTAAAAGCATATTAATAATTGTCATTTTTCATAATTTGACTCTCAAAAACACATTTAAAAAAAGATCAGTCAAATACAATTTGCTTATTAAAAAAACTTTTCAAGTGAATTAGTCAAACACAAATTATTATTTTTTCAAAAGCGCTTTTCTGAAAAGACATTTAAAAAAGTGCTTCTAAAAATAAGTCATTTTTAGGAGCAATTTCAAATAGGCTCTTAGATATTAGTAACTCTAATAAATTTCAAATCAATACTAATGCTAACAAAACAATCAATTCAACACTAAAAATGACAATAATGTTGAATATAATTTGTTCTTTAGTTTTACATTGGGTTAGATAATTAAAATGCATAATCTAAGTTTAGTTCTACTTAATTTTTAGTCATGTAATTAATACTTATTAGACTTATAAAGCATGATTTATTACTTTAAAATTATGACCATTTCAATTATGACTAATTTATTTGCAATATTTGTTTTATGAGGTCTCATTATTATTTTTTGTTGAATATTTTAGTGTCATCTCTCGTATCATATTTTATTTTATTTTCCCAAGAAACACCATATATAGTTGTATTTTGGTAAGGACTAAAGAAATATTTGAACCACAAGTTAATTATATGTTTGTATGAATACTTTGTTGAAAAAATTCAAAAATTCAAGAAACCTGAGCTTTATTAATTTGGTTTGGTTTGATTTATAGATTTAATTACCAGATACAAATGAAATTTAATTTAGTATTTGTAAACTTCGAACTAATTAACTCAATCCATGTAGACCCCTTGTACACTCTATCCTCTCCATATTTTACTTAGTGAGATTTCACTGAGTATGTTATTATTATTAGATAAGAAACATAAGCGATGTGGGACTCCATCGTGCGTATTTTACTTTTTATAAAAAGTAAAATAAAAAAGTGTGCTTATCATTTAAACAAATTTTCAGCTGAAATGTATCTAACGTCGGACTAAGTCTAGCATAAATATTTTTTAAAAATTATATCTAAATTTGAACTATGATTGTTGACTTGTTGTTATTATTATTAAATATTTATATTTCATTTAATATTTAAATTTATTTTATAACATATGAAATGATAACTAGTAGAGTCTATTTCAGTTGTGGATTTCTACTTTGGAGCTAATGAAAACAAAATCCCCTAAAAATCTAATATTTTTAAATTTAAGTACTTTTAATTTTTTAATTCAAAATTTTTATTATAATATTTATTAACTTGGCCTGTAATAATCAAATGGTTTTTCAAGAGCTTTTTACTTGAATTAACTACATGACAAATTACGTACTCTCTTTTAATTTTTATTATATATATAGATATATTTTTTGTGTTATGTGCTTGAAATAAATGTGTATTAGAGTATATGTATTTTTGTATCTAAGCTTTCCAACATTAGATTAATATTATTTTCAAAAGAAGATAAACAAGAACAGAAGAATTAAATAAAAGAAAATATATTTTTCAATACATTTTGTGAATAAAAAACTTTTATATTTTTTTTTCTATAAAACTTTTTTTTTCCTTAATAAATGACCTATAGAATCCCATTCCAAGTATTTGAGTTGATTACCATAAAAAAAAAACGTAATTTAACCATACATATTATTGTCTGCCCGACAATCACGGCCTAGCTGAGCATTATTGTTGATGTAAGGACAAAAATGCTTAATAATTTCCCCTTTTTGTCAATAAAAAATTGTCAACAAACCAATTGTTAAACTACTTCGAGACCAAAGAAAAATAGAAAGGGAAAATTAATAGTAGACATTGAAATTTGGTGGACTTCACGTTCAATTTGAATTAGGACTCTAGATTTCTTGGAGGCTAGTCAACCTTAAACTCTAATTCATGTCTATATAAAAGGTATTAAATTCACTTAAAAGGGATATATTCCACAAAAGTCAAATCTAAATTATCATAGCACGAGAAATACGCCGTCAAATCTAAATCTAACTATTTTGAGAAATACGCCACAAATGGCCCTCGAATCATGAATAAATCTGAATCATGGATAAGTCTTATGAGAGGAGAATCAAGGGAGGAACGGAATTGTACACACACTATTATCAATAAAATATTCATGTTTCTTCAAATTTTATTTGTGTGGTTAATTTATTTTCTATATGTTTAAAATTTGTTACAAACATTAATAATTAAAAAAAAAAATGGTAGTATATTTGGAAGTTCACATCAAATTGACATAAACAAGTGAGCAAACAAAGTAGTTGCTGTGTTTATTAATTGACAAGGAGACATTTGAAGTTTTCAACCACCACCGCTTCTTGAGGGTAACACACCAACCCCCACTCCCACTTTCATTTGTAAAGTAAAATTAACAAATACGTACCAATTATTTTCATTTAACGTTACTCACTACCTTTCTTCTATTTTTATTTATGAAGGGGTCTTTCAATTATTACACAGACAAAAATTCTACATTAATTAATTAATTAAAAGAATTAATAAAGGAGCTAGCGAATTGGGAGCGCGTGTAGAAACAAAAAGATAAAAAGAAAAAGCTTAAACTTTCTGTCGTTTTTCCATTCCTAACTTTTCTATTCTACTTAAGACCAATATTGTCTTGTATCATTTTAAGGATCAGATCAGAAGAATAAGGAAATGTTTCTAAAAATCTCAATTTCCACTACCAAAAAGCTCATCCAGAAAACGTTATACAATGTGAAATATTTATTCTCTGGTGGTGGTGGAGGTGGTGGATATCAAAAGATTCCAAAAACCTACACAGAGCAGAAGAAGATAATAATAATGTCATTTCCGCCGCCAACAAAGGAAGACCAAGTTTCAAAGAGGAAGGAGATAATCATGTACGATGGAAAGAAGAAATATGAAGAAAAGAGAATTAGAGATGACAGGAGTTATTTGGTGGCTCAAAAGCTAAACGAATTGAAAATGTTAGAGAATTACAAAGATGAACATGCTCTCGATATTGAACAAGTTCTTTATTACTACTCGCGTCTTACTTGCCCGGCTTATGTTGAAATTGTTGACAAATTTTTCATGCAAATTTACTCTGAACTTTTTGGACCGAGTACAGTTAATTAACTTGTAAGACGTACTAATTCATTCTTCTTTTTCTTCATTTTCATCTGCTATGGAAAATAACACCTTCATCCTTCTTTTTTCTCATCTCAAATAAATATACACTATATATTTGTCCATTTATTTTCGAAAAAGGGTCATAGTTACACTCATCAAGCTTATTTTCTATATTTGCCCTTTATCATTCCATTTAAAATGCATATTTTTTCTTGGATGGTTAACTCTCATGTTCCCACCCGTATTTCTTGTGTGGCGTCTATGTGAATTTATTAATATCTTGATTTAAAAAAAAAAAGGAATAGGGTCAAAAATATCCGTGAACTATGTAAAATGAATAAAAATGTTCTGAGTTGGTAATATGGTCCGAAAATGTCTTTGTCGTGAATAGTTTAGTTCAAAAATGTCCTAGTCGTTAATAGTTTAGTCTAAAAATATCATTTTTCAAATAAATATATTGGTATTTCTTTTCTTTTTAAACACATTATTTCCTAATGATGATTTTTTAAATTAGAGAATGTTTGTCCTACTTCAATTCAAAAAAGATAAAGAAATAAAAATATTTTCGATTTTATTAGATTTTTTTTTTTTTATAGTTATCATAAATGAAATTAATGATGGAGTCACTATGATCTTCTATATATGACCTATATTATCAGTTAAAGAGGTACATGACGTTATTTTGTTTTAATTTTTAAAATGAGATTAAGAAGAAAAAAGATTATTTATTATTTAAGGCGATTTTAAAAGAAATGAAACAAGAATAAAATTCTTTTAAAAAGTAGTTTTTTTTTTTAATATAGAAATGGCCTCATAGTAATTATTATATGCCCTCATAGTAACCCTTCATTAATTTTCATTTAGATAATTAAATAGAAAATATTATTATTTCTTAATATTTTTTTAATTGAGGTAAGATAGATATTTTCTAATTTTATAAATCATCATTAGAAAAAGAATGTGTTTAAAAGGGGCATATTTGACCCATTAAATATATATAAGGACATTTTTGGACCAAACTATTGACAACAAGAGCATTTATGAATTACCAAACTATCAACTGAGGCTATTTTCGTTCATTTCAGATAGTTTATTTTTATCCATTTCCATAAAAAATAATCTCAATATAATTCACTACTAAAAAACTGTCGAAAAATGAAGGTTGAAAGCGATGAATTGCGTCGCTTTTTTGGTTAAGATCGACGGAAAAGCGATGCAGTCACTTCTGTCACTTTTGTCCTTGACGCTTTTCGAAAAGCGATGGACTGCATTGCTCCAAAATAACGGAATGTGTCGTTTTGGTTAGTTTATTTTTTTTTAGGAAAGCGACGAACGATGTCACTTTTTTGTTCAGAAAAGTGACAGACAAATTGACCCGTCGCCTTTTATGAAATATCTTTTTTTAAAATGCATAACAGCAACAGCCAAAAGGTCCCTTGTCACGATCCGATTTCTCATGTCATGGTGGCACCTACTACACCCCACCAGTAGGTAAGCTGCCTAACCCTAAGCTCGGAGCCATAACCAACGGGCTACCAAGTGGAAGCCAGCAACAAGGAGCATAAAGCTTATAATGAAGCGAAGAAATGGTAATTAATAGAAATGCAACACAAGAAACCATTCCAAGACATGACATTAGTCAATAATCAAGCATCTAATCAAAATAAGAGTACAAGACTTTTTACAAATACAAAGTAAGTACATGTTTTATCTAAACACAATATAAGACTAAGCCTAGCCAAAAATCATACAAAAACTTCAAAAGCCAAGAGCTAACCCTAGTGTCCGAGACTCCAAGATGGTCCGAACGACTGCAAATCAATGACAATAACTCAAAATACTATATATAGGAAGTAGAAGTGTAGCATGAGTATAAAAAATGGTACTCATTAGACATCGGTAGACTCAAAAGATAACATAAGCATAAACAACAAGTAATAAGGAAAACATATCACATACAAACAAAGAGGAGATAATAAGTAGACAACAAATAAGAAACAAAATTAGGATACTAGAGATACGACGTCGAGTCAAGAATGTACCTGAAACACAAGCCAAAAACTTATTTGCAAGCAACTAAGGTATAAAAGTCAACTGCCCAGGATCACGAGCACTCACAACCACAATTCTAAAACCAAAGCTTATAAGCTATCAGATGATCAATAATAGAGAACAAAATATAGTCAAATAATAATCTAACCGGACCCTCATAAACCCCGAAGGTACAAACAACAAATATAACCCATAAACCATAGGGTGCAATCAACAAATAAATATACTTGTAATAGGTAATGCATATGAATGCAAAGTATGCAATAGGACCATCAGTAACAATCTGTAACCATTAGTAACAAATAAGTACTACCTATCTAAAGAGTAAACTCCAAAGGGCGTCAGTAAGGGCCGCCCAGCTAAAGAGTAAACTCCTAGAGAGGTGTCAGGCCACCCAACTAATTAAAGAGTAAATTCCCAGAAGTGTGTCGAATTCAATGAGGATAAGACCAGATCTCTAATCTAGGAATAAGGAATGATCAATCAATAGGGGTCGCCCAACTAAAGAGTATAGAGCCTAAACCTTTCACCCATATGAAACTCCCAGGGACATCAAGCCGTAGCCAAAAGTGCGATTAGCTCCATAGAAGATCATAAGTAGACAAAAATCATGCAAGAAAGGGTGTCGATTCATTTTACTAGTCGAATAAAAAAACTAAGTACATCTGAGATGCCTCTAATATCTCAAAATCAGTAAATCAAGTGATCTAGGTGATACAACTCTTGTTAAAATCAATTTGGAATAAAAGATGAGTAAAAATAATATTTCTATACTGACCTAGTCAGTCATTTTTGAAAATTTTCATAAAATTACCATTTTATCCCATCCAATATTGGCCCAGAGTCATTATTGAATGAGTTTTGAAATTGGTTTCAAGTTTTGAGTTAAAATTGTGAATTTTGAGAATTTTAGGATTCGAAAGGCTAAAGTTGCTAAAGATTAATTTTTAGTGTCTTTTGGAGTTTTGAGTGTCAGATGAAATTTCGTCGATTCTATCAGTCTCGGATTGTGGAAATTGGTCTAACATAATTGTTGGTTTCAGATTCGATGTCTTTTTTAGGATTTGAGGTCTCAAATTGAAAAATATTGAGATTTGAGCCTCTGAGTTGACTTCGGTCAACATTCGGGGTTTGGATGCTCAGATTAGAATTTTTAGTTTGCAGACCAATAAATTTCATTTTGATTAAGGATCTAAATAAGATGACTCAAAAAAGAAACATCTCTCTGATTGAAATAACAGTCATTTGCTGGAATTTAACTAGGGAGGATTTTATCTTTTAAAACCACTCAATAATACAATCAAAGTGGCTCGAATTAATAAAAGAAATCTGAGCGGAAGATCTATGAGAAACTAGGCCGCCACCACACCCATGCTCTTGCGCCACCCACATTTCTGACCTAATTCAACATTCATGGCCATTCCGTCAGCCTAATCTTGAGGCTGGCCAGTCACAGTTGTTACATTAGTATGCCTTTCCACCCCTGAATTCATGTAGTAGGCTAAACATTGTTACACCTAGCTTGCCAATTATGCCTAATCTGCCTAATGAGAGTATAAGCAACAAAAATCACAATTGCAGTATGCAAGTGTATTAAAGAATCTAACAAATACTATGGCAGTCAACAATAAGTTGTACCTATCCCAATGAAACAAGTATCGTATACAAATGGAGTTCCTAGAATACAATGGACAGAGGAGGAAGTACATAGGATGAACTATATTAAAAATTTACAATATGCAGTGGTGGGTAAATTTTCCTATGGGTGGCCTGACTTAGAGGAACTACGAACAATAATTCCAAGACAATGCAATATTAAAGGAGAGTGCAAGATAGGCCTACTGAGGAATAGACATGTCCTGATACGACTTGAACTACAGGAAGATTTTATCTATGTAATGGCAAAAAACATATATTATCTTCTTGCCAAGGATGGATACTTGTACACTATGAAACCCCTCATTTATGATGCAAAGTTTAAAGTAGAGGAGGAAACTACACAGGCAATGGCATGGATATCCTTTCCAGATCTCAAGCCAACCTTTTTTGTGAAGGAATTCATATTTTCTTTGGCTACTGCAGTTGGGAAGCCTATACATTTAGACATGGCAACAATAAACAAGACACGACCAAGTTGTGCTAGAGTAAAGGTTCAGGTTGATTTGTTAGCTAATTTTCCAAAGTTTGTGGAGATGGAAATTGTGAATGAAAACACTAAAGAATCAAGAATAGAACAAGTCAAGATACATTATGACATGCTGCCCGTATATTGCTTGCATTGTAAAGTCCAAGGCCATGCTGATGACGAATGTAGAAGTCTCCATCCAGAGTTACATCAATCTATTGCAAGAGACGAAAGTCAAGAACAAGGACAGGCAAACAACCAAGGGGGATAAACTAATAAGGAGGAGGACAAAGAATTGGAAATCTATCCACATAGAAGGAAAAGGATCATTAAGAGATATTAGCAACCGACTAATAGAATGTTTGTAAAGAAAGATGGTGTTAACATTAGTGAGAAAGCTTACACTCCAGTTAAAGGGACAACTACTGGAAACTCATATGCTGCACTTGAACAAGAAGTTAATGAAGGGGGACAACAAACTCCATGTGAGTTGTTGGAGACACGATTAGGCACAAGAGAAAGAGGGTGATACAGAACAATCTCATGGGCACTACTAAAAAACAACAAAAAAATGACGGAACAAAAAGCGACGGACGGCGTCGCTCCAAAAAGCGATGGACTCAGCGATGCCGTCCGTCGCTTTTTAAATTAATTTTTTTTTTTATTTTTGTTTAAAAGCGACGGACAGCATCGCTGAGTCCGTCGCTTTTAAAATTTTTAATTTTAATTTTTAATTTTTAAATTTTTAAATTTTTTTAAAAGCGACGGACGGCATCGCTGAGTCCGTCGCTTTTTTAATTTTTAATTTTTTTTAAAAAAATTTTAAATTTTTAAATTTTTTTTAAAAGCAATGGACGGCATCGCCAAGTCCGTTGCCTTTTAATTTATTTTTAATTTATTTTTTAAATTTTTTAAAATTTTTTAAAAAGCGACGAACTAGATCGCCGAGTCCGTCGCTTTTTAAATAATTTTTTTAACCAGCGACGCATTGCATAGCTGAGTCCGTCGCTTTTCTTCACGGAATTTATAACATTATTTATTATATATCGATAGAGATGCAGTCCGTCGCTTTTTATTAATTTTAATTGTTTAACTATTTTTTAAATTATCGATGGATAGCATATTTATGTATGTTGCTTCTTCGTCGAAATATGTGGTAAAATATATTTAAAAAGCGACGGACAATGTCTCTTTGTCCGTCGCTTTTTGGTGAAAAGGTCATCAAACTTTTTTCAAAAAAAGCGATGGACATAGAGACTCTGAGGTCCGACCTAATGAGATCGGTATATTTTATTAAATCTAATTACTTTTAATAAAAGTGACATTCAGAGGTCGATTTCTTTAAAATATTCCTATAAATCATAATTTTGCTATTGTGCATAATACTAAAATTTCATTTACAACTATAATTAATTGTTCAAAAAGTGTAATAATTTTGTATACGTAATTTATAAAAAATAATTAGAATTCGTGGAATAAATAAAAAAATATCTATAATCCATATTTAGAATATGAAACTACGTACGTTGATATGAATTAGGAGAAAATTAACTTCATGGATAAATTAATTAAATTTATTAAATTAAAATTTTGTTGATGTGTAGTTAAATTATATATATATATATATATATACATATATATATATATATATATAAACCTTGATAAATTGAATTGATTAAATTAAACTTCTGTTGACGTGTAGTTAAATTACATATATATATGTATTATATATACGTGTGTGTATATATATACTATAATTTATCAATCAAGTTAATATATATATATATATATATATATATATATATATAAAGCTCGATAAATTGAATTGATTAAATTAAACTTTTGTTGACGTGTAGTTAAATAACACACACACACACACACACACACACATATATATATATATATATACTATAATTTATCAATCAAGTTAATATATATATATATATATATAAACCTCAAAAAATTGAATTGATTAAATTAAACTTCTGTTGACGTGTAGTTAAATTACATATAAATATATATATATATATATATACATATATATATATATATATATATATATATATATATATATATAAACCTCGATAAATTGAATTGATTAAATTAAACTTACATTGTGTGTAGTTAAATTACATATATATATACACACGTATATATATATATATATATATATATATATATATATATATATATATATATATATATATATATATATATATATATATATATATATATATATATACGTGTGTATATATATATTTAATTTAACGTCAAGGTTTAATTTAATCAATTCAATATTACAGTTATATATATATATATATATATATATATATATATATATATATATATATATATATATATATTAATTAATAAAATCAACCTTGATAAATTAAATTTAACTTACATTGATATGTAATTAAATTATATATATATATATATATATATATATATATATATATATATATATATATATATATATATATATATATATATATATATATATATATATATATATATATATATATATATATATATATATATATATATATATATATATATATATATATTAACTTGATCGATAAATTTAATTTATTAAATTAAAATTCTTTTGACGTGTAATAATATATATATATATATATATATTATTTGATTGATAAATTAAATTTATTAAATTAAATTTCTATTAACGTGTAATTAAATTTCATATATATATACAATTTTAATTAATAAAACTAATTTCTCTCACTTCTCTCTCTGCCGCGCACTCACTCTCGCGACCGACAGCGACCGGGCCGGCCGCACCCGACCAACCGCCTCGAATTCACGCGCCTACCAAGAATGGAAGTTCGCGGGCACCTAGTAGATCGATCGATCGCGGCGGGCGGCCGGCAGCAGAAAGAGCGGCGAAATGGTCGACCACGCCGCGCGCCGCGTCGATCCGACGGTGCCGCCTCCATCCCGACCGGCGCACCTCCATCCCGACCCATTGTCCTTCTCCTTTAATTCAAGGTTAGGGTTTCATAATATTATTTTTAATATCTTTCAATTTGAGTATTTAATTTGTTAATTAGTATATTGAATTAGTTTTTAATTGATTGATTGTTAGTTAGTAAGGGAATGATTTAGGGTTTTTGATTGTTAGTTTGAATTAGGGATTATTTGATTGTTAAGTTTGTGTTTGTTGATTGTGAATTGAAATTTTAATGTTAGGGTTAGTTTAAATTAGGGTATCTTAGAATTTGTTTGAAATTTGGTATTTCTTGAGTTAATTAGTTTGATCTTGGAATTGCATGTAAGATTAGATTGAACTAGGGTATTTAAAGAGTTGTTTGAATTTGGGTATTATTTGAGTTAGTTTGAATTATTATTCACAATTTAGGACTAATAGTTTGAATTTGGGATTAGGAATAGCTAGCTAGTTGAATTTAGGATTTTAGCACTAGTTAGATTTTGGGATTTTAGGACTAGTTTGAATTTGTGATTTTAAGACTAGTTTGAATTTTGAATTTAGGATTAGTTTGAATTTATTATTGAGATTTTAGGACTACTAAAAGTTTGAATTTGGGATTTTAGCACTATAGTTTGAATTTGAAATTTTAGAGATTTGAATTAAAGCTTAATTAAAACTTATAATTAATTAGAACTTGAATTTACTTTAAATTGAACTTAATTAGGAATATGAACTTGAAATTAGATTGGGGTAGTTGGAACTAATTAGCTTGAATATATAACTAATTAAGTTTAATTAGAAATTAGATATGAACTTGAAGTGAAACTTCAACTTATTAAAACTTAAATATATATATATATATATATATATATATATATATATATATATATAACTAATATTCTTGGATTTGAAGTTTATATTTAACTAATTTAAGGACTTTTTGTGCTAGGCAACTGAGGAAGCTCAACATCAAAAAAAGTTGATACAAGACTATATTGCTTATTTCACAAAGTGGAGATAAGGTTGGTGCCTCTAAGTTTCTTAAGTTCAAGTACAATTGCATGTTTTCAATAATGTGTTTGTGTCCTTCTAGTGTTGACACTTAGCTTTAATTTTGTGATAATGTGTTTGTTAAGCATAAGTACCAACACTAGTTGATCCTATTGATGACAAAATTGATTTTCTTGCAAGACCGATTTGTGTCCATCGAGTGTTGACACTTAGCTTTAATTTTGTGATAATGTGTTTGTTAAGCATAAGTACCAACACTAGTTGATCCTATTGATGACAAAATTGATTTTCTTGCAAGATCGATTTGTGTCCATCTAGTGTTGACACTTAGCTTTAATTTTGTGATAAGTTGTGCGAATATGCTAAGATAAATAATGTGGTTTGGTTGGTGGATTCGTTGTTGGTTTAAGTCTAAACTAAACTAGTTTAGGTTGTTAAGTTGTGCGAATATGCTAAGATAAATAATGTGGTTTGGTTGGTTGATTCGTTGTTGGTTTAAGTCTAAACTAAACTAGTTTAGGTTGTTAAGTTGTGCGAATATGCTAAGGTAAATAATGTGGTTTGGTTGGTGGATTCGTTGTTGGTTTAAGTCTAAACAAAACAAGTTTAGGTTGTTAAGTTGTGCGAATATGCTAAGATAAATAATGTGGTTTGGTTGGTTGATTCGTTGTTGGTTTAAGTCTAAACTAAACTAGTTTAGGTTGTTAAGTTGTGTGAATATGCTAAGATAAATAATGTGGTTTGGTTGGTGGATTCGTTGTTGGTTTAAGTCTAAACTAAACTAGTTTAGGTTGTTAAGTTGTGCGAATATGCTAAGATAAATAATGTGGTTTGGTTGGCTGATTTGTTGTTGGTTTAAGTCTAAACTAAACTAGTTTAGGTTGTTAAGTTGTGTGAATATGCTAAGGTAAATAATGTGCTTTGGTTGGTGGAATCGTTGTTGGTTTAAGTCTAAACTAAACTAGTTTAGGTTGTTAAGTTGTGCGAATATGCTAAGATAAATAATGTGGTTTGGTTGGTTGATTCGTTGTTGGTTTAAGTCTAAACTAAACTAGTTAAGGTTGTTAAGTTGTGCGAATATGCTAAGATAAATAATGTGGTTTGGTTGGTGGATTCGTTGTTGGTTTAAGTCTAAACTAAACTAGTTTAGGTTGTTAAGTTATGCGAATATGCTAAGATAAATAATGTGGTTTGGTTGGTTGATTCGTTGTTGGTTTAAGTCTAAACTAAACTAGTTTAGGTTGTTGTTAAGTTGTGCGAATATGCTAAGGTAAATAATGTGGTTTGGTTGGTGGATTCGTTGTTGGTTTAAGTCTAAACTAAACTAGTTTAGGTTGTTAAGTTGTGCGAATATGCTAAGATAAATAATGTGGTTTGGTTGGTTGATTCGTTGTTGCTTTAAGTCTAAACTAAACTAGTTTAGGTTGTTAAGTTGTGCGAATATGCTAAGATAAATAATGTGGTTTGGTTAGTGGATTTGTTGTTGGTTTAAGTCTAAACTAAACTAGTTTAGGTTGTTAAGTTGTGCGAATATGCTAAGATAAATAATGTGGTTTGGTTGGTTGATTCGCTGTTGGTTTAAGTCTAAACTAAACTAGTTTAGGTTGTTAAGTTGTGCGAATATGCTAAGATAAATAATGTGGTTTGGTTGGTGGAATCGTTGTTGGTTTAAGTATAAACTAAACTAGTTTAGGTTGTTAAGTTGTGCGAATCTGCTAAGATAAATAATGTGGTTTGGTTGGTTGATTCGTTGTTGGTTTAAGTCTAAACTAAACTCATTTAGGTTGTTAAGTTGTGCGAATATGCTAAGATAAATAATGTGGTTTGGTTGGTGGATTCGTTGTTGGTTTAAGTCTAAACTAAACTAGTTTAGGTTGTTAAGTTATGCGAATATGCTAAGATAAATAATGTGGTTTGGTTGGTTGATTCGTTGTTGGTTTAAGTCTAAACTAAACTAGTTTAGGTTGTTAAGTTGTGCGAATATGCTAAGATAAATAATGTGGTTTGGTTGGTTGATTCGTTGTTGGTTTAAGTCTAAACTAAACTAGTTAAGGTTGTTAAGTTGTGCGAATATGCTAAGATAAATAATGTGGTTTGGTTGGTGGATTCGTTGTTGGTTTAAGTCTAAACTAAACTAGTTTAGGTTGTTAAGTTATGCGAATATGCTAAGATAAATAATGTGGTTTGGTTGGTTGATTCGTTGTTGCTTTAAATCTAAACTAAACTAGTTTAGGTTGTTAAGTTGTGCGAATATGCTAAGATAAATAATGTGGTTTGGTTGGTGGATTCTTTGTTGGTTTAAGTCTAAACTAAACTAGTTTAGGTTGTTAAGTTGTGCAAATATGCTAAGATAAATAATGTGGTTTGGTTGGTTGATTCGTTGTTGGTTTAAGTCTAAACTAAACTAGTTTAGGTTGTTAAGTTGTGTGAATATGCTAAGGTAAATAATGTGCTTTGGTTGGTGGAATCGTTGTTGGTTTAAGTCTAAACTAAACTAGTTTAGGTTGTTAAGTTGTGCGAATATGCTAAGATAAATAATGTGGTTTGGTTGGTTGATTCTTTGTTGGTTTAAGTCAAAACTAAACTAGTTAAGGTTGTTAAGTTGTGCGA
Source organism: Solanum pinnatisectum (assembly GCA_035578085.1). Taxonomy (NCBI): domain Eukaryota; kingdom Viridiplantae; phylum Streptophyta; class Magnoliopsida; order Solanales; family Solanaceae; genus Solanum; species Solanum pinnatisectum. The sequence goes on along the minus strand of CM069082.1, from coordinate 13,794,084 downwards.
ATATGCTAAGATAAATAATGTGGTTTGGTTGGTGGATTCGTTGTTGGTTTAAGTCTAAACTAAACTAGTTTAGGTTGTTAAGTTATGCGAATATGCTAAGATAAATAATGTGGTTTGGTTGGTTGATTCGTTGTTGGTTTAAGTCTAAACTAAACTAGTTTAGGTTGTTAAGTTGTGCGAATATGCTAAGATAAATAATGTGGTTTGGTTGGTGGATTCGTTGTTGGTTTAAGTCTAAACTAAACTAGTTTAGGTTGTTAAGTTGTGCGAATATGCTAAGATAAATAATGTGGTTTGGTTGGTTGATTCGTTGTTGGTTTAAGTCTAAACTAAACTAGTTTAGGTTGTTAAGTTGTGCGAATATGCTAAGATAAATAATGTGGTTTGGTTGGTGGATTCGTTGTTGGTTTAAGTCTAAACTAAACTAGTTTAGGTTGTTAAGTTATGCGAATATGCTAAGATAAATAATGTGGTTTGGTTGGTTGATTCGTTGTTGGTTTAAGTCTAAACTAAACTAGTTTAGGTTGTTAAGTGAATATGCTAAGATAAATAATGTGGTTTGGTTGGTAGATTCGTTGTTGGTTTAAGTCTAAACTAAACTAGTTTAGGTTGTTAAGTTGTGCGAATATGCTAAGATAAATAATGTGGTTTGGTTGGTGGATTCGTTGTTGGTTTAAGTCTAAACTAAACTAGTTTAGGTTGTTAAGTTGTGCGAATATGCTAAGATAAATAATGTGGTTTGGTTGGTGGATTCGTTGTTGGTTTAAGTCTAAACTAAACTAGTTTAGGTTGTTAAGTTGTGCGAATATGCTAAGATAAATAATGTGGTTTGGTTGGTTGATTATTTGTTGGTTTAAGTCTAAACTAAACTAGTTTAGGTTGTTAAGTTGTGCGAATATGCTAAGATAAATAATGTGGTTTGGTTGGTGGATTTGTTGTTGGTTTAAGTCTAAACTAAACTAGTTTAGGTTGTTAAGTTGTGCGAATATGCTAAGATAAATAATGTGGTTTGGTTGGTTGATTCGTTGTTGGTTTAAGTCTAAACTAAACTAGTTTAGGTTGTTAAGTTGTGCGAATATGCTAAGATAAATAATGTGGTTTGGTTGGTGGATTCGTTGTTGGTTTAAGTCTAAACTAAACTAGTTTAGGTTGTTAAGTTATTCGAATATGCTAAGATAAATAATGTGGTTTGGTTGGTTGATTCGTTGTTGGTTTAAGTCTAAACTAAACTAGTTTAGGTTGTTAAGTTGTGCGAATATGCTAAGATAAATAATGTGGTTTGGTTGGTTGATTGGTTGTTGGTTTAAGTCTAAACTAAACTAGTTAAGGTTGTTAAGTTGTGCGAATATGCTAAGATAAATAATGTGGTTTGGTTGGTGGATTCGTTGTTGGTTTAAGTCTAAACTAAACTAGTTTAGGTTGTTAAGTTATGCGAATATGCTAAGATAAATAATGTGGTTTGGTTGGTTGATTCGTTGTTGGTTTAAGTCTAAACTAAACTAGTTTAGGTTGTTAAGTTGTGCGAATATGCTAAGATAAATAATGTGGTTTGGTTGGTGGATTCGTTGTTGGTTTAAGTCTAAACTAAACTAGTTTAGGTTGTTAAGTTGTGCGAATATGCTAAGATAAATAATGTGGTTTGGTTGGTTGATTCGTTGTTGGTTTAAGTCTAAACTAAACTAGTTTAGGTTGTTAAGTTGTGCGAATATGCTAAGGTAAATAATGTGCTTTGGTTGGTGGAATCGTTGTTGGTTTAAGTCTAAACTAAACTAGTTTAGGTTGTTAAGTTGTGCGAATATGCTAAGATAAATAATGTGGTTTGGTTGGTTGATTCTTTGTTGGTTTAAGTCAAAACTAAACTAGTTAAGGTTGTTAAGTTGTGCGAATATGCTAAGATAAATAATGTGGTTTGGTTGGTGGATTCGTTGTTGGTTTAAGTCTAAACTAAACTAGTTTAGGTTGTTAAGTTATGCGAATATGCTAAGATAAATAATGTGGTTTGGTTGGTTGATTCGTTGTTGGTTTAAGTCTAAACTAAACTAGTTTAGGTTGTTAAGTTGTGCGAATATGCTAAGGTAAATAATGTGGTTTCGTTGGTGGATTCGTTGTTGGTTTAAGTCTAAACAAAACTAGTTTAGGTTGTTAAGTTGTGCGAATATGCTAAGATAAATAATGTGGTTTGGTTGGTTGATTCGTTGTTGCTTTAAGTCTAAACTAAACTAGTTTAGGTTGTTAAGTTGTGCGAATATGCTAAGATAAATAATGTGGTTTGGTTGGTGGATTCGTTGTTGGTTTAAGTCTAAACTAAACTAGTTTAGGTTGTTAAGTTATGCGAATATGCTAAGATAAATAATGTGGTTTGGTTGGTTGATTCGTTGTTGGTTTAAGTCTAAACTAAACTAGTTTAGGTTGTTAAGTTGTGCGAATATGCTAAGATAAATAATGTGGTTTGGTTGGTAGATTCGTTGTTGGTTTAAGTCTAAACTAAACTAGTTTAGGTTGTTAAGTTGTGCGAATATGCTAAGATAAATAATGTGGTTTGGTTGGTGGATTCGTTGTTGGTTTAAGTCTAAACTAAACTAGTTTAGGTTGTTAAGTTGTGCGAATATGCTAAGATAAATAATGTGGTTTTGTTGGTGGATTCGTTGTTGTTTTAAGTCTAAACTAAACTAGTTTAGGTTGTTAAGTTGTGCGAATATGCTAAGATAAATAATGTGGTTTGGTTGGTGGATTCGTTGTTGGTTTAAGTCTAAACTAAACTAGTTTAGGTTGTTAAGTTGTGCGAATATGCTAAGATAAATAATGTGGTTTGGTTGGTGGATTCGTTGTTGGTTTAAGTCTAAACTAAACTAGTTTAGGTTGTTAAGTTGTGCGAATATGCTAAGATAAATAATGTGGTTTGGTTGGTTGATTCGTTGTTGGTTTAAGTCTAAACTAAACTAGTTAAGGTTGTTAAGTTGTGCGAATATGCTAAGATAAATAATGTGGTTTGGTTGGTGGATTCGTTGTTGGTTTAAGTCTAAACTAAACTAGTTTAGGTTGTTAAGTTGTGCGAATATACTAAGATAAATAATGTGGTTTGGTTGGTTGATTCGTTGTTGGTTTAAGTCTAAACTAAACTAGTTAAGGTTGTTAAGTTGTGCGAATATGCTAAGATAAATAATGTGGTTTGGTTGGTGGATTCGTTGTTGGTTTAAGTCTAAACTAAACTAGTTTAGGTTGTTAAGTTGTGCGAATATGCTAAGATAAATAATGTGGTTTGGTTGGTTGATTCGTTGTTGGTTTAAGTCTAAACTAAACTAGTTTAGGTTGTTAAGTTGTGCGAATATGCTAAGATAAATAATGTGGTTTGGTTGGTTGATTCGTTGTTGGTTTAAGTCTAAACTAAACTAGTTTAGGTTGTTAAGTTGTGCGAATATGCTAAGATAAATAATGTGGTTTGGTTGGTTGATTCGTTGTTGGTTTAAGTCTAAACTAAACTAGTTTAGGTTGTTAAGTTGTGCGAATATGCTAAGATAAATAATGTGGTTTGGTTGGTGGATTCGTTGTTGCTTTAAGTCTAAACTAAACATGTTTAGGTTGTGTGAATATGCTAAGATAAATAATGTGGTTTGGTTGGTTGATTCGTTGTTGGTTTAAGTCTAAAGTAAACTAGTTAAGGTTGTTAAGTTGTGCGAATATGCTAAGATAAATAATGTGGTTTGGTTGGTGGATTCGTTGTTGGTTTAAGTCTAAACTAAACTAGTTTAGGTTGTTAAGTTGTGCGAATATGCTAAGATAAATAATGTGGTTTGGTTGGTTGATTTGTTGTTGGTTTAAGTCTAAACTAAACTAGTTTAGGTTGTTAAGTTGTGCGAATATGCTAAGGTAAATAATGTGCTTTGGTTGGTGGAATCGTTGTTGGTTTAAGTCTAAACTAAACTAGTTTAGGTTGTTAAGTTGTGCGAATATGCTAAGATAAATAATGTGGTTTGGTTGGTTGATTCGTTGTTGGTTTAAGTCTAAACTAAACTAGTTAAGGTTGTTAAGTTGTGCGAATATGCTAAGATAAATAATGTGGTTTGGTTGGTGGATTCGTTGTTGGTTTAAGTCTAAACTAAACTAGTTTAGGTTGTTAAGTTATGCGAATATGCTAAGATAAATAATGTGGTTTGGTTGGTTGATTCGTTGTTGGTTTAAGTCTAAACTAAACTAGTTTAGGTTGTTAAGTTGTGCGAATATGCTAAGGTAAATAATGTGGTTTGGTTGGTGGATTCGTTGTTGGTTTAAGTCTAAACAAAACTAGTTTAGGTTGTTAAGTTGTGCGAATATGCTAAGATAAATAATGTGGTTTGGTTGGTGGATTCGTTGTTGGTTTAAGTCTAAACTAAACTAGTTTAGGTTGTTAAGTTGTGCGAATATGCTAAGATAAATAATGTGGTTTGGTTGGTGGATTCGTTGTTGGTTTAAGTCTAAACTAAACTAGTTTAGGTTGTTAAGTTGTACGAATATGCTAAGATAAATAATGTGGTTTGGTTGGTGGATTCGTTGTTTGTTTAAGTCTAAACTAAACTAGTTTGGGTTGTTAAGTTGTCTTGAATATACTAAGATAAATAATGTGGTTTGGTTGGTGGATTCGTTGTTGGTTTCAGTCTAAACTAAACTAGTTTAGGTTGTTAAGTTGTCTTGAATATGCTAAGATAAATAATGTGGTTTGGTTGGTTGATTCGATGTTGGTTTAAGTCTAAACTAAACTAGTTTAGGTTGTTAAGTTGTCTTGAATATGCTAAGATAAATAATGTGGTTTGGTTGGTGGATTCGTTGTTGGTTTAAGTCTAAACTAAACTAGTTTAGGTTGTTAAGTTGTCTTGAATATGCTAAGATAAATAATGTGGTTTGGTTGGTGGATTAGATTCGTTGTTGGTTTAAGTCTAAACTAAACTAGTTTAGGTTGTTAAGTTGTGCGAATATGCTAAGATAAATAATGTGGTTTGGTTGGTTGATTCGTTGTTGGTTTAAGTCTAAACTAAACTAGTTTAGGTTGTTAAGTTGTGCGAATATGCTAAGATAAATAATGTGGTTTGGTTGGTGGATTAGATTTGTTGGTTTAAGTCTAAACTAAACTAGTTTAGGTTGTTAAGTTGTCTTGAATATGCTAAGATAAATAATGTGGTTTGGTTGGTTGATTGGTTGTTGGTTTAAGTCTAAACTAAACTAGTTAAGGTTGTTAAGTTGTGCGAATATGCTAAGATAAATAATGTGGTTTGGTTGGTGGATTCGTTGTTGGTTTAAGTCTAAACTAAACTAGTTTAGGTTGTTAAGTTGTGAGAATATGCTAAGATACATTATGCAGTTTGGTTGGTTGATTTGTTGTTGGTTTAAGTCTAAACTAAACTAGTTTAGGTTGTTAAGTTGTGCGAATATGCTAAGATAAATAATGTGGTTTGGTTGGTTGATTCGTTGTTGGTTTAAGTCTAAACTAAACTAGTTTAGGTTGTTAAGTTGTGCGAATATGCTAAGATAAATAATGTGGTTTGGTTGGTCGATTCGTTGTTGCTTTAAGTCTAAACTAAACTAGTTTAGGTTGTTAAGTTGTCTTGAATATGCTAAGATAAATAATGTGGTTTCGTTGGTGGATTAGTTGTTGGTTTAAGTCTAAACTAAACTAGTTTAGGTTGTTAAGTTGTGCGAATATGCTAAGATAAATAATGTGGTTTGGTTGGTGGATTCGTTGTTGGTTTAAGTCTAAACTAAACTAGTTTAGGTTGTTAAGTTGTCTTGAATATGCTAAGATAAATAATGTGGTTTGGTTGGTGGATTCGATTTGTTGGTTTAAGTCTAAACTAAACTAGTTTAGGTTGTTAAGTTGTCTTGAATATGCTAAGAAAAATAATGTGGTTTGGTTGTTGGATTAGGTGTTGGTTTAAGTCTAAACTAAACTAGTTTAGGTTGTTAAGTTGTCTTGAATATGCTAAGATAAATAATGTGGTTTGGTTGGTTGATTAGATTTGTTGGTTTAAGTCTAAACTAAACTAGTTTAGGTTGTTAAGTTGTGCGAATATGCTAAGATAAATAATGTGGTTTGGTTGGTGGATTCGTTGTTGGTTTAAGTCTAAACTAAACTAGTTTAGGTTGTTAAGTTGTCTTGAATATGCTAAGATAAATAATGTGGTTTGGTTGGTTGATTCGTTGTTGGTTTAAGTCTAAACTAAACTAGTTTAGGTTGTTAAGTTGTGCGAATATGCTAAGGTAAATAATGTGGTTTGGTTGGTGGATTCGATGTTGGTTTAAGTCTAAACTAAACTAGTTTAGTTTGTTAAGTTGTGCGAATATGCTAAGATAAATAATGTGGTTTGGTTGGTTGATTCGTTGTTGGTTTAAGTCTAAACTAAACTAGTTTAGGTTGTTAAGTTGTGCGAATATGCTAAGTTAAATAATGTGGTTTGGTTGGTTGATTCGTTGTTGGTTTAAGTCTAAACTAAACTAGTTTAGGTTGTTAAGTTGTCTTGAATATGCTAAGATAAATAATGTGGTTTGGTTGGTTGATTCGTTGTTGGTTTAAGTCTAAACTAAACTAGTTTAGGTTGTCAAGTTGTCTGAATATGCTAAGATAATTAATGAAGTTTGGTTGGTGGATACGTTGTTGGTTTAAGTCTAAACTAAACTAGTTTAGGATCAGTGAATATGCTAAGATAAATAAAGAAGTTTGGTTGGTGTATTCGTTGTTGGTTTACGTCTAAACTAAACTAGTTTAGGTTGTTAAGTGAATATGCTAAGATAAATAATGTGGTTTGGTTGGTGGATTCGATTTGTTGGTTTAAGTCTAAACTAAACTAGTTTAGGTTGTTAAGTTGTCGAATATGCTAAGATAAATAATGTGGTTTGGTTGGTTGATTCGTTGTTGGTTTAAGTCTAAACTAAACTAGTTTAGGTTGTTAAGTTGTGCGAATATGCTAAGATAAATAATGTGGTTTGGTTGGTGGATTCGTTGTTGGTTTAAGTCTAAACTAAACTAGTTTAGGTTGTTAAGTTGTCTTGAATATGCTAAGATAAATAATGTGGTTTGGTTGGTTGATTCTTTGTTGGTTTAAGTCTAAACTAAACTAGTTTAGGTTGTTAAGTTATGCGAATATGCTAAGATAAATAATGTGGTTTGGTTGGTGGATTCGTTGTTGGTTTAAGTCTAAACTAAACTAGTTTAGGTTGTTAAGTTATGCGAATATGCTAAGATAAATAATGTGGTTTGGTTGGTTGATTAGTTGTTGGTTTAAGTCTAAACTAAACTAGTTTAGGTTGTTAAGTTGTGCGAATATGCTAAGATAAATAATGTGGTTTGGTTGGTGGATTCGTTGTTGGTTTAAGTCTAAACTAAACTAGTTTAGGTTGTTAAGTTGTGCGAATATGCTAAGATAAATAATGTGGTTTGGTTGGTGGATTCGTTGTTGGTTTAAGTCTAAACTAAACTAGTTTAGGTTGTTAAGATTGTCTTGAATATGCTAAGATAAATAATGTGGTTTGGTTGGTGGATTCGTTGTTGGTTTAAGTCTAAACTAAACTAGTTTAGGTTGTTAAGTTGTCCGAATATGCTAAGATAAATAATGTGGTTTGGTTGGTGGATTAGATTTGTTGGTTTAAGTCTAAACTAAACTAGTTTAGGTTGTTAAGTTGTGCGAATATGCTAAGATAAATAATGTGGTTTGGTTGGTGGATTCGTTGTTGGTTTAAGTCTAAACTAAACTAGTTTAGGTTGTTAAGTTGTCTTGAATATGCTAAGATAAATAATGTGGTTTGGTTGGTTGATTCGTTGTTGGTTTAAGTCTAAACTAAACTAATTTAGGTTGTTAAGTTGTCTTGAATATGCTAAGATAAATAATGTGGTTGGGTTGGTGGATTCGTTGTTGGTTTAAGTCTAAACTAAACTAGTTTAGGTTGTTAAGTTGTCTTGAATATGCTAAGATAAATAATTAGTGGTTTGGTTGGTGGATTAGATTTGTTGGTTTAAGTCTAAACTAAACTAGTTTAGGTTGTTAAGTTGTCTTGAATATGCTAAGATAAATAATGTGGTTTGGTTGGTTGATTGGTTGTTGGTTTAAGTCTAAACTAAACTAGTTAAGGTTGTTAAGTTGTGCGAATATGCTAAGATAAATAATGTGGTTTGGTTGGTGGATTCGTTGTTGGTTTAAGTCTAAACTAAACTAGTTTAGGTTGTTAAGTTGTCTTGAATATGCTAAGATAAATAATGTGGTTTGGTTGGTTGATTCGTTGTTGGTTTAAGTCTAAACTAAACTAGTTAAGGTTGTTAAGTTGTGCGAATATGCTAAGATAAATAATGTGGTTTGGTTGGTGGAATCGTTGTTGGTTTAAGTCTAAACTAAACTAGTTTAGGTTGTTAAGTTTTCTTGAATATGCTAAGATAAATAATGTGGTTTGGTTGGTTGATTAGATTTGTTGGTTTAAGTCAAAACTAAACTAGTTTAGGTTGATAAGTAGTGCTAATATGCTAAGAAAAATAATGTGGTTTGGTTGGTTGATTAGATTTGTTGGTTTAAGTCTAAACTAAACTAGTTTAGGTTGTTAAGTTATCTTGCGAATATGCTAAGGTAAATAATGTGGTTTGGTTGGTGGATTAGATTTGTTGGTTTAAGTCTAAACTAAACTAGTTTAGGTTGTTAAGTTGTCTTGAATATGCTAAGATAAATAATGTGGTTTGGTTGGTTGATTTGTTGTTGGTTTAAGTCTAAACTAAACTAGTTTAGGTTGTTAAGTTGTGCGAATATGCTAAGGTAAATAATGTGCTTTGGTTGGTGGAATCGTTGTTGGTTTAAGTCTAAACTAAACTAGTTTAGGTTGTTAAGTTGTCTTGAATATGCTAAGATAAATAATGTGGTTTGGTTGGTGGATTCGTTGTTGGTTTAAGTCTAAACTGAACTAGTTTAGGTTGTTAAGTTGTCCGAATATGCTAAGATAAATAATGTGGTTTGGTTGGTTGATTCGTTGTTGGTTTAAGTCTAAACTAAACTAGTTTAGGTTGTTAAGTTGTGTGAATATGCTAAGATAAATAATGTGGTTTGGTTGGTGGATTCGTTGTTGGTTTAAGTCTAAACTAAACTAGTTTAGGTTGTTAAGTTGTGCGAATATGCTAAGATAAATAATGTGGTTTGGTTGGTTGATTCGTTGTTGGTTTAAGTCTAAACTAAACTAGTTTAGGTTGTTAAGTTGTGCGAATATGCTAAGATAAATAATGTGGTTTGGTTGGTGGATTCGTTGTTGGTTTAAGTCTAAACTAAACTAGTTTAGGTTGTTAAGTTGTGCGAATATGCTAAGATAAATAATGTGGTTTGGTTGGTTGATTCGTTGTTGGTTTAAGTCTAAACTAAACTAGTTTAGGTTGTTAAGTTGTGCGAATATGCTAAGATAAATAATGTGGTTTGGTTGGTGGATTCGTTGTTGGTTTAAGTCTAAACTAAACTAGTTTAGGTTGTTAAGTTGTGCGAATATGCTAAGATAAATAATGTGGTTTGGTTGGTTGATTGGTTGTTGGTTTAAGTCTAAACTAAACTAGTTAAGGTTGTTAAGTTGTGCGAATATGCTAAGATAAATAATGTGGTTTCGTTGGTGGATTCGTTGTTGGTTTAAGTCTAAACAAAACTAGTTTAGGTTGTTAAGTTGTGCGAATATGCTAAGATAAATAATGTGGTTTGGTTGGTTGATTCGTTGTTGCTTTAAGTCTAAACTAAACTAGTTTAGGTTGTTAAGTTGTGCGAATATGCTAAGATAAATAATGTGGTTTGGTTGGTGGATTCGTTGTTGGTTTAAGTCTAAACTAAACTAGTTTAGGTTGTTAAGTTATGCGAATATGCTAAGATAAATAATGTGGTTTGGTTGGTTGATTCGTTGTTGGTTTAAGTCTAAACTAAACTAGTTTAGGTTGTTAAGTTGTGCGAATATGCTAAGATAAATAATGTGGTTTGGTTGGTAGATTCGTTGTTGGTTTAAGTCTAAACTAAACTAGTTTAGGTTGTTAAGTTGTGCGAATATGCTAAGATAAATAATGTGGTTTGGTTGGTGGATTCGTTGTTGGTTTAAGTCTAAACTAAACTAGTTTAGGTTGTTAAGTTGTGCAAGTATGCTAAGATAAATAATGTGGTTTGGTTGGTGGATTCGTTGTTGGTTTAAGTCTAAACTAAACTAGTTTAGGTTGTTAAGTTGTGCGAATATGCTAAGATAAATAATGTGGTTTGGTTGGTGGATTCGTTGTTGGTTTAAGTCTAAACTAAACTAGTTTAGGTTGTTAAGTTGTGCGAATATGCTAAGGTAAATAATTAGTGGTTTGGTTGGTGGATTCGTTGTTGGTTTAAGTCTAAACTAAACTAGTTTAGGTTGTTAAGTTGTCCGAATATGCTAAGATAAATTATGTAGTTTGGTTGGTTGATTCGTTGTTGGTTTAAGTCTAAACTAAACTAGTTAAGGTTGTTAAGTTGTGCGAATATGCTAAGATAAATAATGTGGTTTGGTTGGTGGATTCGTTGTTGGTTTAAGTCTAAACTAAACTAGTTTAGGTTGTTAAGTTAAGAATATACTAAGAAAAATAATGTAGTTTGGTGGGTTGATTAGAGGTTGGTTTAAGTCTAAACTAAACTAGTTAAGGTTGTTAAGTTGTGCGAATATGCTAAGATAAATAATGTGGTTTGGTTGGTGGATTCGTTGTTGGTTTAAGTCTAAACTAAACTAGTTTAGGTTGTTAAGTTTTGCGAATATGCTAAGATAAATAATGTGGTTTGGTTGGTTGATTGGTTGTTGCTTTAATTCTAAACTAAACTAGTTTAGGTTGTTAAGTTGTGCGAATATGCTAAGATAAATAATGTGGTTTGGTTGGTGGATTCGTTGTTGGTTTAAGTCTAAACTAAACTAGTTTAGGTTGTTAAGTTGTGCGAATATGCAAAGGTAGCTAATGTGGTTTGGTTGGTGGATTCGTTGTTGGTTTAAGTCTAAACTAAACTTGTTTAGGTTGTTAAGTAATCACGAATATTCTAATATAAATAATGTTGTTTGGTTGGTTGTTTGGTTGTTGGTTTAAGTCTAAACTATACTAGTTTTGGTTGTTAAGTTATGAGAATATGCTAAGATAAATAATGTGGTTTGGTTGGTTGATTCGTTGTTGGTTTAAGTCTAAACTAAACTAGTTTAGGTTGTTAAGTTGTCTTGAATATGCTAAGATAAATAATGTTGTTTGGTTGGTTGATTCGTTGTTGGTTTAAGTCTAAACTAAACTAGTTTAGGTTGTTAAGTTGTGCGAATATGCTAAGATAAATAATGTGGTTTGGTTGGTTGATTCGTTGTTGGTTTAAGTCTAAACTAAACTAGTTTAGGTTGTTAAGTTGTGCGAATATGCTAAGATAAATAATGTAGTTTGGTTGGTGGATTAGTTGTTGGTTTAAGTCTAAACTAAACTAGTTTAGGTTGTTAAGTTATCTTGAATATGCTAAGATAAATAATGTGGTTTGGTTGGTTGATTAGTTGTTGGTTTAAGTCTAAACTGAACTAATTTAGGTTGTTAAGTTGTCCGAATATGCTAAGATAAATAATGTGGTTTGGTTGGTTGATTAGATTTGTTGGTTTAAGTCTAAACTAAACTAGTTTAGGTTGTTAAGTTGTGCGAATATGCTAAGATAAATAATGTGGTTTGGATTTGGTGGATTAGTTGTTGGTTTAAGTCTAAACTAAACTAGTTTAGGTTGTTAAGTTGTCTTGAATATGCTAAGATAAATAATGTGGTTTGGTTGGTTGATTCGTTGTTGCTTTAAATCTAAACTAAACTAGTTTAGGTTGTTAAGTTGTGCGAATATGCTAAGATAAATAATGTGGTTTGGTTGGTGGATTCGTTGTTGGTTTAAGTCTAAACTAAACTAGTTTAGGTTGTTAAGTTGTGCGAATATGCTAAGATAAATAATGTGGTTTGGTTGGTGGATTAGTTGTTGGTTTAAGTCTAAACTAAACTAGTTGAGGTTGTTAAGTTATCTTGAATATGCTAAGATAAATAATGTAGTTTGGTTGGTGGATTAATTGTTGGTTTAAGTCTAAACTAAACTAGTTTGGGTTGTTAAGTTGTGCGAATATGCTAAGATAAATAATGTGGTTTGGTTGGTTGATTAGTTGTTGATTTTAAGTCTAAACTAAACTAGTTTAGGTTGTTAAGTTGTGCGAATATGCTAAGATAAATAATGTGGTTTGGTTGGTGGATTAGTTGTTGGTTTAAGTCTAAACTAAACTAGTTTAGGTTGTTAAGTTATGCGAATATGCTAAGATAAATAATGTGGTTTGGTTGGTTGATTCGTTGTTGGTTTAAGTCTAAACTAAACTAGTTAAGGTTGTTAAGTTGTGCGAATATGCTAAGATAAATAATGTGGTTTGGTTGGTGGATTCGTTGTTGGTTTAAGTCTAAACTAAACTAGTTTAGGTTGTTAAGTTGTGTGAATATGCTAAGATAAATAATGTGGTTTGGTCGGTTGATTCGTTGTTGGTTTAAGTCTAAAAGAAACTAGTTTAGGTTGTTAAGTTGTCTTGAATATGCTAAGATAAATAATGTGGTTTGGTTGGTGGATTCGTTGTTGGTTTAAGTCTAAACTAAACTAGTTTAGGTTGTTAAGTTGTCTTGAATATGCTAAGATAAATAATGTAGTTTGGTTGGTTGATTAGTTGTTGCTTTAATTCTAAACTAAACTAGTTTATGATGATAAGTTGTGCGAAAATGCAAAGATAAATAATGAGGTTTGGTAGGTGGATTAGTTGTTGGTTTAAGTCTAAACTAAACTAGTTTAGGTTGTTAAGTTATCTTGAATATGCTAAGATAAATAATGTGGTTTGGTTGGTTGATTCGATTTGTTGGTTTAAGTCTAAGCTAAACTAGTTTAGGTTGTTAAGTTGTCGAATATGCTAAGATAAATAATGTGGTTTTGGTTGGTGATTAGTTTGTTGGTTTAAGTCTAAACTAAACTAGTTTAGGTTGTTAAGTTGTGCGAATATGCTAAGATAAATAATGTGGTTTGGTTGGTGGATTAGTTGTTGGTTTAAGTCTAAACTAAACTAGTTTAGGTTGTTAAGTTGTGCGAATATGCTAAGATAAATAATGTGGTTTGGTTGGTGGATTCGTTGTTGGTTTTAGTCTAAACTAAACTAGTTTAGGTTGTTAAGTTGTGCGAATATGCTAAGATAAATAATGTGGTTTGGTTGGTTGATTCGTTGTTGGTTTAAGTCTAAACTAAACTAGTTTAGGTTGTTAAGTTGTGCGAATATGCTAAGGTAAATAATGTGGTTTGGTTGGTGGATTCGTTGTTGGTTTAAGTCTAAACTAAACTAGTTTAGGTTGTTAAGTTGTGCGAATATGCTAAGATAAATAATGTGGTTTGGTTGGTGGATTCGTTGTTGGTTTAAGTCTAAACTAAACTAGTTAAGGTTGTTAAGTTGTGCGAATATGCTAAGATAAATAATGTGGTTTGGTTGGTGGATTCGTTGTTGGTTTAAGTCTAAACTAAACTAGTTTAGGTTGTTAAGTTGTTGGAATATTCTAAGATAAATAATGTGGTTTGGTTGGTTGATTTGTTGTTGGTTTAAGTCTAAACTAAACTAGTTTAGGTTGTTAAGTTGTGCGAATATGCTAAGATAAATAATGTGGATTGGTTGGTGGATTCGTTGTTGGTTTATGTATAAACTAAACTTGTTTAGGTTGTTAATTTCTGCGAATATGATAAGATAAATAATGTGGTTTGGTTGGGTGATTCATTGTTGGTTTAAGTCTAAACTAAACAAGTTTAGGTTGTTAAGTTGTGCGAATATGCTAAGATAAATAATGTGGTTTGGTTGGTTGATTAGATTTGTTGGTTTTAAGTCTAAGCTAAACTAGTTCAGGTTGTTAAGTTGTGCGAATATGCTAAGATAAATAATGTGGTTTGGTTGGTGGATTCGTTGTTGGTTTAAGTCTAAACTAAACTAGTTTAGGTAGTTAAGTAATCTTGAATATGCTAAGATAAATAATGTGGTTTGGTTGGTTGATTAGATTTGTTGGTTTAAGTCTAAACTAAACTAGTTTTTGGTTGTTAAGTTGTGCGAATATGCTAAGATAAATAATGTGGTTTGGTTGGTAGATTAGTTTGTTGGTTTTAAGTCTAAACTAAACTAGTTTAGGTTGTTAAGTTGTGCGAATATGCTAAGATAAATAATGTGGTTTGGTTGGTGGAATCGTTGTTGGTTTAAGTCTAAACTAAACTAGTTTAGGTTATTAAGTTGTCGAATATACTAAAGATAAATAATGGTTTGGTTGGTTGATTCGTTTGTTGGTTTAAGATCTAAACTAAACTAGTTTAGGTTGTTATGTTTTGCGAATATGCTAAGTTAAATAATGTGGTTTGGTTGGTGGATTCGTTGTTGGTTTAAGTCTAAACTAAACTAGTTTAGAGTTGTTAAGTTATGCGAATATGCTAAGATAAATAATGTGGTTTGGTTGGTTGATTCGTTTGTTGGTTTAAGTCTAAACTAAACTAGTTTAGGTTATTAAGTTGTGCGAATATGCTAAGATAAATAATGTGGTTTGGTTGGTTGATTCGTTGTTGGTTAAGTCTAAACTAAAACTAGTTAATGTTGTTAAGTTGTGCGAATATGCTAAGATAAATAATGTGGTTTGTTTGGTGGATTAGATTTGTTGGTTTAAGTCTAAACTAAACTAGTTTAGGTTGTTAAGTTATCACGAATATGCTAAGATAAATAATGTAGTTTAGTTGGTTGATTCGATTTGTTGGTTTAAGTCTAAACTGAACTAGTTTAGGTTGTTAAGTTGTCCGAATATGCTAAGATAAATTATGTAGTTTGGTTGGTTGATTCGTTGTTGGTTTAAGTCTAAACTAAACTAGTTTAGGTTGTTAAGTTGTCTTGAATATGCTAAGATAAATAATATGGTTTGGTTGGTTGATTAGATTGTTGGTTTAAGTCTAAATAAACTAGTTTAGGTTGTTAAGTTGTCGAATATGCTAAGATAAATAATATGGTTTGGTTGGTGGATTGAATTTGTTGGTTTAAGTCTAAACTGAACTAGTTTAGGTTGTTAAGTTGTCCGAATATGCTAAGATAAATTATGTAGTTTGGTTGGTTGATTCGTTGTTGGTTTAAGTCTAAACTAAACTAGTTAAGGTTGTTAAGTTGTGCGAATATGCTAAGATAAATAGTGTGGTTTGGTTGGTGGATTCGTTGTTGGTTTAAGTCTAAACTGAACTAGTTTAGGTTGTTAAGTTGTCTTGAATATACTAAGATAAATAATGTGGTTTGGTTGGTTGATTGTTGTTGGTTTAAGTCTAAACTAAACTAGTTAAGGTTGTTAAGTTATGCGAATACGCTAAGATAAATAATGTGGTTTTGGTTGGTGGATTAGTTGTTGGTTTAAGTCTAAACTAAACTAGTTTAGGTTGTTAAGTTGTCTTGAATATGCTAAGATAAATAATGTGGTTTGGTTGGTTGATTCGTTGTTGGTTTAAGTCTAAACTAAACAATTTTAGGATGTAAAGATGATCGAATATGCTCAGATAAATAATGTTGTTATGTTGGTGGATTAGTTATTGTTTTAAGTATAAACTAAACTAGATTATGTTGTTAAGTTGTCTTGAATATGCTAAGATAAATAATGTGGTTTAGTTGGTGGATTCGTTGTTGGTTTAAGTCTAAACTAAACTAGTTTAGGTTGTTAAGTTGTGCGAATATGCTAAGATAAATAATGTGGTTTGGTTGGTGGATTCGTTGTTGGTTTAAGTCTAAACTAAACTAGTTTGGGTTGTTAAGTTGTCTTGAATATGCTAAGATAAATAATGTGATTTGGTTGGTGTATTAGTTGTTGTATTAAGTCTAAACTAAACTAGTTTAGGTTGTTAAGTTGTCTTGAATATGCTAAGATAAATAATGTGGTTTGGTTGGTGGATTCGATTTGTTGGTTTAAGTCTAAACTAAACTAGTTTAGGTTGTTAAGTTGTGCTTGAATATGCTAAGATAAATAATGTGGTTTGGTTGGTTGATTCGATTTGTTGGTTTAAGTCTAAACTAAACTAGTTTAGGTTGTTAAGTTGTGCGAATATACTAAGATAAATAATGTGGTTTGGTTGGTGGATTCGTTGTTGGTTTAAGTCTAAACTAAACTAGTTTAGGTTGTTAAGTTGTCTTGAATATGCTAAGATAAATAATGTGGTTTGGTTGGTGGATTAGATTTGTTGGTTTAAGTCTAAACTAAACTAGTTTAGGTTGTTAAGTTGTCTTGAATATGCTAAGATAAATAATGTGGTTTGGTTGGTGGATTCGTTGATGGTTTAAGTCTAAACTAAACTAGTTTAGGTTGTTAAGTTGTCTTGAATATGCTAAGAAAAATAATGTGGTTTGGTTGGTTGATTCGTTGTTGGTTTAAGTCTAAACTAAACTAGTTTAGGTTGTTAAGTTGTGCGAATATGCTAAGATAAATTATGTAGTTTGGTTGGTTGATTCGATTTGTTGGTTTAAGTCTAAACTAAACTAGTTTAGGTTGTTAAGTTGTCTTGAATATGCTAAGATAAATAATGTGGTTTTGGTTGGTGGATTCGTTGTTGGTTTAAGTCTGAACTAAACTAGTTTAGGTTGTTAAGATTGTGCGAATATGCTAAGATAAATAATGTGGTTTGGTTGGTTGATTCGTTGTTGGTTTAAGTCTAAACTAAACTAGTTAAGAGTTGTTAAGTTATGCGAATATGCTAAGATAAATAATGTGGTTTGGTTGGTTGATTGGTTGTTGGTTTAAGTCTAAACTAAACTAGTTTAGGTTGTTAAGTTGTGCGAATATGCTAAGATAAATAATGTGGTTTGGTTGGTTGATTTGTTGTTGGTTTAAGTCTAAACTAAACTAGTTTAGGTTGTTAAGTTGTGCGAATATGCTAAGGCAAATAATGTGGTTTGGTTGGTTGATTAGATTTGTTGGTTTAAGTCTAAACTAAACTAGTTTAGGTTGTTAAGTTATGCGAATATGCTAAGATAAATAATGTGGTTTGGTTGGTGGATTAGATTTGTTGGTTTTAAGTCTAAACTAAACTAGTTTAGGTTGTTAAGTTGTCTTGAATATGCTAAGATAAATAATGTGGTTTGGTTGGTGGATTCGTTGTTGGTTTAAGTCTAAACTAAACTAGTTTAGGTTGTTAGAAGTTGTCTTGAATATGCTAAGATAAATAATGTAGTTTGGTTGGATTGGATTCGTTGTTGGTTTAAGTCTAAACTAAACTAGTTTAGGTTGTTAAATTGTCTTGAATATGCTAAGATAAATAATGTGGTTTGGTTGGTTGATTCTTTGTTGGTTTTAAGTCTAAACTAAACTAGTTAAAGGTTGTTAAGTTGTGCTGAATATGCTAAGATAAATAATGTGGTTTGGTTGGTGGATTAGATTTGTTGGTTTAAGTCTAAACTAAACTAGTTTAGGTTGTTAAGTTGTCTTGAATATGCTAAGATAAATAATGTGGTTTGGTTGGTTGATTAGATTTGTTGGTTTAAGTCTAAACTAAACTAGTTTAGGTTGTTAAGTTGTCTTGAATATGCTAAGATAAATAATGTGGTTTGGTTGGTGGATTAGATTTGTTGGTTTAAGTCTAAACTAAACTAGTTTAGGTTGTTAAGTTGTGCGAATATGCTAAGATAAATAATGTGGTTTGGTTGGTTGATTCGTTGTTGCTTTAAGTCTAAACTAAACTAGTTTAGGTTGTTAAGTTGTGCGAATATGCTAAGATAAATAATGTGGTTTGGTTGGTGGATTCGGTGTTGGTTTAAGTCTAAACTAAACTAGTTTAGGTTGTTAAGTTGTGCGAATATGCTAAGATAAATAATGTGGTTTGGTTGGTGGATTCGTTGTTGGTTTAAGTCTAAACTAAACTAGTTTAGGTTGTTAAGTTGTGCGAATATGCTAAGATAAATAATGTGGTTTGGTTGGTGGATTCGTTGTTGGTTTAAGTCTAAACTAAACTAGTTTAGGTTGTTAAGTTGTGCGAATATGCTAAGGTAAATAATTAGTGGTTTGGTTGGTGGATTCGTTGTTGGTTTAAGTCTAAACTAAACTAGTTTAGGTTGTTAAGTTGTGCGAATATGCTAAGATAAATAATGTGGTTTGGTTGGTTGATTCGCTGTTGGTTTAAGTCTAAACTAAACTAGTTTAGGTTGTTAAGTTGTGCGAATATGCTAAGATAAATAATGTGGTTTGGTTGGTGGATTCGTTGTTGGTTTAAGTCTAAACTAAACTAGTTTAGGTTGTTAAGTTGTGCGAATATACTAAGATAAATAATGTGGTTTGGTTGGTTGATTCGTTGTTGGTTTAAGTCTAAACTAAACTAGTTAAGGTTGTTAAGTTGTGCGAATATGCTAAGATAAATAATGTGGTTTGGTTGGTGGATTCGTTGTTGGTTTAAGTCTAAACTAAACTAGTTTAGGTTGTTAAGTTGTGCTTGAATATGCTAAGATAAATAATGTAGTTTGGTTGGTTGATTCGATTTGTTGGTTTAAGTCTAAACTTAACTAGTTTAGGTTGTTAAGTTGTGCGAATATGCACTAAGATAAATAATGTATAGTTTGATTGGTTGATTA
This sequence comes from Solanum pinnatisectum, assembly GCA_035578085.1. Taxonomy (NCBI): domain Eukaryota; kingdom Viridiplantae; phylum Streptophyta; class Magnoliopsida; order Solanales; family Solanaceae; genus Solanum; species Solanum pinnatisectum. The sequence goes on along the minus strand of CM069082.1, from coordinate 13,775,484 downwards.
ATTCGTTGTTGGTTTAAGTCTAAACTAAAACTAGTTGAGGGATTTGTTAAGTTGTGCGAATATGCTAAGATAAATAATGTGGTTTGGTTTACAAAGGTGGATTAGATTTGTTGGTTTAAGTCTAAATAAACTCAGAGTTTAGAGTTGTTAAGTTGTCTTGAGATATGCTAAGATAAATATGTGGTTTGGTTGGTTGATTCGTTTGTTTGGTTTAAGTCTAAACTGAAACTAGTTTAGGTTGTTAGAAGATTGAATGCGAAGATATGCTAAGATAAATAATGTATGGTT